>JAZKJV010009871.1:0-392515 GCA_037367405.1 Ottelia alismoides | reverse complement strand
TCTCAGGATCCCCTAGGCGATCTTCCTCGGTCGGCAGTCCCTCGCAAGAAGACAAGAAATAAAGTGTCAGATAGCTCAACAATAGATATCAAAAATGGAGAGATCAACTAAAGCAATGATGGTAAACAAATAATCACAATCAAGCTCAAACTATAATCTATATGCTGTTGCCCCCGGCAACGGTGCCATTTGATAAACCCAAAAATCGAGCGGTCATGTATTCCACACAAGGTGGGAACACAGTCGATGTGTTGACCACTCAAAAATCCGGATTTAATCAACAATTAACCCACGATATGAAATCAAACAATGACAAGCAAAAGTGGAGTTAAAATTTATTATTAACTCTACATAAAATGTGTATAGTGCAAGTATGTATAGAGTGTCGAACACATGGAGCAAGCAGGATAGAACAAGTAAAATGTGCAAAATGTGATGTGTGATCAAGTGTCTACAAGTATGCAAATTTGTTGCGGTTTTTAATTTTTATATTTATTTTTTTTAATTTTGTATTTTTGTATTTTGATTTTAATTTTCTGATTTTATATTTTCTTTTTATATTTTATATTTTTTATTTTCTTTTTCAATAACTAGAATATATACACAAAGTAAGGAAGAGAAAGATGAGGTATTTATAAAAATGAGGAAAAATGCTCAAAAATCAGGAAAATAAATGTTTTTGGTCTTTCTATAATTTTATGATGTTTTTATGTTTTTAGAGGTTTTTTTGGATGTTTTTGGTATTTTTAAAAGTGAAAATACAAGAAAACAGTGAACTAAGCTACTGGCCGAGACTAAAATGAGGAAATAAATTATCAAACAGTATCCAAAATTCCTCAAATTAATTTTAAAATAAAGGCAATAAACTAAGGAAATTACAGAAAGTGACTTTGTATTTTTAGGATTTTTTTCTAAATTTTTTAGATTTTTATGAAGTTTTAGGGTTTTCTAATTTTTAGGGTTTTTGTTTTGAAATTTTTAATGACTTTTGGATTAACACTAAAAGATGATAAAACACACAAAGTATACTTTTTTTTGAATTTTTCAAACGTTTTACTAATTTTTTATGGATTTTCTAATGCAAATAATGCTGAAAATGCATGTTTTTGATTTTTAATAAATATGAAAATGCAATAAAAAATGCAATACAAAAATATGCCGTGAATGAGCAAGCAAACATGAGCTTAAAAGAATTTTTTGGTGATTTTTAGCAATTTATAAGTGCATGAAATAAATACTAGAAATAACAAGAAACTACACACTAGCAAGGGTATTTTGCAAATATATAAAAGTCCAGGGCCTGCGTGCAAATTTCCACAAAATAATACACTTGAAATTAAAATTGCAGTACTAAATAGAAATAAATAAACCCGTAAGGGGTCCTATGCAAAAACGCCAAGATCACGCGCACCATGCACGTGACCTGGCGGGGACCTTCTTGTAATTTCCAAAAGCTACAGGGGCTTACTTGTAAATAATCCAAAAAGTTAACACTGACTTAAAATGTTCTGGAGTGATTACAAATACAAAAATGTCCGAGGGCTTCTCTGCAAATGGGTACGCTCCTCACGCGCACGGGCACGTGAGGTGACGTGGCCGAGAACTTGTTTGAAAATAATGGAAAGTGCGGGGGCCTTACTGTAAATACTACACAATTAATGAACAACCTATGAATGATTTAGTACCAATTAACTATTACAAAAATCGGCGGGGGGAAGGTGTACAAAATACCCTGCCTTGCGCGCTGATGGACGACGGATGGAGGTTCACTAATACACATGTCGCGTCCCGAGCGCACGATAACCCTTCGGATCTGACGCCTAGGATTAGATGATCAAGGACGATCGGACGACTGGGACATATCACGATCCGACGGTGGCTGTGTCTTCTGGGACACCTTCAAGATCTGACGGCTACGAAGGGCCTTCGATGAACTGGGATGAACTCGCGGGGAGGCGAGTTTCCCCAGCGTCGATCACCCTCCTCTGCGCCCGGTGAAGCTAAAAAATGGTTCCCGAGACTCCTGCAATGGTCCTCGATGTCCTGGCAACTCCAAAAATCCTCGGTGATGGCCGAGGGGCTCGTGCGAGGTCGCCGGAGCGGAAGGGCTCCAAGTACCTCTGCCTACTCAAAGATGAGCTCCAGGCGCGAGTTGAGGCACAAGACCTGCAAAAGAAGAGTGAAGGCGTCGGGGGCAAACTGCCACGACCCTGCAATGGGCAAAAACAACGAAGAATGGCGAAGATGACAGTCGGTCGGAGCTAGCTCCGGCGAAGGTATCGATTGCGCGAATCGATATGCGAAACGAGAGGGTAAAGATGGGAAAGGAATCCTAGAACTACCGTGAATAAAAGAGACAAGGAAAGAGATGAAAATAGGCACCTCTAAGGAGTGAACCTGAGGTAGAAAAATACCTCAACGGCTGGGTGTCGCCGGAGGTGGTGGAACGTCCCTGATGCGTCTTCGACTCTCCTAACGAGCGTGAGATGGAGCTGTCACCTCCGCCTCACTCTGGAGCATGAAAAGGAAGAGGAAAACCGGTTGAATGGGGTTCAAATTCGAAAAGGAAGAGGGGGTGGCATTTTGAAGGGTTGACGGATGGGCGAGAGGATCAAGGCGTATCGAGCAAATCGATGGCCCTCTCCCCCAAAAACACAAGGGCGTGTATCCTGGGTAGATGGGCATGAAAAGTCATGAAGGGCTCGTCATGATTTGGTGAAAGAGGCGACCTAGATAAATCGGCGAAATCGAGGTGGAACGCAGCTCTGACATGGTGACAGAGGGGAGGGACAGTCAGTTGACCTGGGTCAACGTAGACTGCCCCCTGGGTTGGTCCACGTGGACCAACCAAGAAAAAACCCCTGAAAAATACTACAGAAGAAAAGTTTTTATTTTTTTCAAAATTTTTGAGGTTTTTGAAAAAGGTTAATTTTATTTACAAAAAAGTTTATCCCTCAATTTCAAAAATATATTTCAAGAATTTTTACAAAACTCAGTTCACAAGACAACTTAAACCAAGCCTAAAAAGATTTTCAAAACTTTTTAAAATACGAACTATGACTAAAGTATATATACAGTAATATATGGTATAACCCCTATAATTAACATTTACTATATCCTCATAACACAAGTGATATGAAGCCATATCTCTTATTAAATATAGGATGATATAACGTAACTGAGGAGAAGGAACCGCGTATTCTTAGGTCGAAAATGACCTAAATATAAGAACACGGATTGAGGGAGGGATGAATGAGTCGGGTCCCCCTATACTTAGGATGAAAACAACCTAAGTAAAAGATCTGGAATTAGGATGGGGGAGCCTCGTGGTGGTTATGGTTAGAAGGTGATTTTTACCGAGATACATGGAGAGGGGAGGGGTGAGTTTTTACAAATGATGATGAAGCAGGAGGGTGCATGTGTGTATTTTTACAGAGATTATGCAGCAGGGGGGGTATGGGTCTGTGGGACTATATAGAGAAGGTGGGGGGGGGAGTGGATGGATGTGTGCATGTGTGTGTGTGTGGGGGGGGGGGGGTAGGTGAGTGTATGTGTGAGTGTGTGAAGAGGGGGTAGATCATCTAGTGATCTACTTTATTTTTTCCCTAATTTTATTTTTTTCTTTTATTTTCTTTAGACACGCGAGCCGACAAATGAGGACCACTAAAAAATGCACATGATACTTTTTTTACAACATGAAAAAATGCAAGCAAAGCTAACTAAACTTCATATAATTCTTCATCATTTCTTTTGTGACCTTCTCAACAGGAGCTTCCAACTCCACGCCTCAATGGAGATCAAGCTTCTTCGATCTTCATGGGCCCTGCCACAAAAGAAAATGTCAGAAAAATAACAAGGAAAATAATCAACAAAAATGATGTAGAAATAATGCATGAAGAGAAGGCCTACAAATTTTGAAAATATTCACAACTAAAAATAATTCAAAATTTGATAAATAGATAAAGTTGAGCGATGTTCTCGGCAACAATTCCATTTGATGAACGTGAAATCTGCCTCTTTTATAATCGATAATTATAGTATAGGAGGCAAATTTGGTTCATCAAAAATCACAATCTTTGAATGTTGTGGAATATTTATACTTGACAAGTCTACCAAGGTCGAACACAGAGGCACGAGCCTCTTTAATATATTTATCAAATTTTGATCTATTAAATTTATGTGTGAATATCTTCTCAATTTTAGGCCTTCATGCAGATGCACACAATAAAATGCAAGTCAAATAATGTAGATGATGATGTATGTGATTTTTTTACAGATTTTTAAATGCGATTATAAAATGATGCATGCATGAATAAATGCAAAGGATATGTATGCAAATGATTACCACAAATATGCCATAGAAAATGTTAATTTAATGAGCACAAGTTATGGTTTGAATTCAGAGTTAATTTGAGCATAAAACTACGAACAAATATCTATTAAATGGCAAGGCATTTGAGTAAGGGACACTATATAACATTAAAAATTCATCATATTTGAATTAGTGCCAAATCAGAAAACTAAATATGCCATTTTATAGATAATTAAATAAGCAACAAAAAGACAACGAAATCGTGCAAATTGGATCTAAGATTATCAAGATTGAAGTAAACAATGCAAGGTTTAAGGGACTGAATAAGCTAATTGTATTTAATATTACAAAAGACATGTTAATAAAAATATATCCTTGATATAATTAAGAACAAGAAAAAAAGTTTTGAGTGATTATAAGTTCTTATCTCTATGTAGGAAGGAATAAGTACAATCCTACGAGAAAGTAGAACAAGACGATGAGGGAAAGTGAGATGATCGAGAAGAACCCACCTAATGATTTTGTGGTAGAAGTAGTAGGATCACACTTCAATGACCTAGATTCAACCCCTCTCTCTCGTCCTGATCATTGAAAAAAGTGAGATGATCTAGAAGAAGATGGTATAAGAGCAGCTATGTATTTTGACCACTGAGTGAAAGGACAAAAAAGGAATGTAAAATATAGCGGGATGTGGGATAAGGATGGATAAAGGATATATGGGTTGTATCTAGAGATGCAAACATATATGGATATATTTGTATCCAATCCGCCGCCATATCCGTTTCATACAGAGTTTGCATCCGTATCTGTATTTGTTTAAAATAGATATGGATAAGGATATGACTTTGATATCTGCAGACATTCATATCCATATTTTCATCATATTTGATATAATTATTATGACATAATCATATTTAGCATAATTAGACCATGTGTATTTCATCAGGATCTAAAATATCAATTGGATTAGTATTTGGCCTCTCAAGCCCATGACTCGACTCCTCAATCCTCATCGAGACAGCTATTCAATGTTATAGATGAGTGGTCTAATCAATGAACACAAATACAATCCCTCGATGTAGGTGACGCTTTTATCCTATCTTGTAATATTAGATGTCTATTATGATTGTTCTTCTTAAGAGTGTTGGTTTTTTTCAGGGTCAGGAATGGATCCATTTACCCATATTCAGATAATGTTCAAATCACTACTCTTTGGCAAACTGAACCCAACATAGAACCGAAAACCTTATTGAAATGGTCGGATCGGGTTGAACCATGCAATCAAACTGGTTCAATCGGATGAGGATGTCATCATATTTAAGATCGAATTAAACTGAAGCGGTGAGAAAAAAGTGGTAGAACCAGCTAAAAAATTGAAATAAAATAAGATGTTTATAAATATGTACTTGATTAATATTCTTGAAATAGAAATAAAATACATATACAATGTATATATCTTACAATATACCTAAATTTTTTTACATATGCACCATCAATATTTAGACTAGATGCTCTATATAATAGTAATAGTTTAATTATATTTAAAATATATTACATGCAAAAAGTTGTGTTAGAGTAATTAGTTCTGAGCTTGAAATAGATTACCAGATGTAATAAAAATATGAGGGGCATTATGCAATTTCCAAAAATAGCAAGGACCTCCTTGTAAAATACCTAAGCACGCGACTTGGAGACAGAAATGTAATTTTAAAAATATCATGGGTCATCTCTGCAACTTTCCCAGCTCCTCATGTCATGTGAGGTAGTCTGGCTCGGAGGCGCTTAAGCTCGGAGAGGATGTGGCATCTGATGGTGGCTCGGTGTGCGGCACGGTAGACCCGAGCCTGGAGGCTAAGCGTGAGGCTCGACCTCACTACATGGCATCATTTGGAACGTCCGATTGTAAGGATCGGATGATGCCTATATCTCGTGCACTATCATCTATCGCTGAAGAAGGCGGGGATCCGATGACCTTGTTCTTGCTCCACCGGCCTCTATCAGATGCTTGGAAGGCACTGACATCCTTGCGATGAGCTTGAGAAGGAGCTAGAAGTGCGGCGAGGCCCCGGGGACGATGAGAATGGCTGGTCGATGAGGTGCCATCAAGGGGGAGCTCAAAACATGACTCCGGTGAAGTTTCGGCCAATGAAGGTCTTGCAAGGTTAGTTGTAGCTGAAGCATGACGTGTGCGCATAAAGTGAAGTGGGTGAGGTGGGCGGAGGGTCATGAGGCGATGAGAGGCGGGGACCCTTTTGCTTCTTCTCCGGTGAGAAGGGAATAAGGGGGTGGGGGCGGAGGAGGTTCTGGAGAAAGGGGAAGGGAGAATGGAGGCATTAGCGAAGATGTTGGTGGGGTTGCAAAGGTCAGGAGATGATCAGGGGGTGGTGAATGACGTTGTATGCGGAGGGAAATTAGAAGAAAAATGGTGAAAAAATAAAGGGAGGAGTACTGGCCGAAGCTAAAAGGAAGAAGGTGGCATGGGTGCTTGGGCTGAGGTCCTCATCGGAGCTCGAGGTCATTGCTCAAGTTGGTCAGCAACACCAACGAGCTTGGCGGCGCCAGGGCAACCACGACATGGTTGACTTTTACCATGGGTCAACACCAGGTCGGAGGCCTTTGATGACCCCTCGTCTGCCTCCGTCTGTCACATATAGGAGGAGAGGGGCTAGGTTTTAGATCGTAGAATGGTGGAGGGGGTGAACGATGGCAGATGGATCACTTTTATAAGAGGTGGTGGTGGTCGGTTACAGAGGTGATGGCGAGTTTTTGAACGACCACTTGAAGGCCCGTGAAGCTCGGAAGTGATGGAAGGAGGGTGTGCGAGGATGAGGGAGGTAACGTTACTTGAAGATGGCATTAAGGAGCGGGAAGACGATCGAAGGTGTGGGATATAAATGGAAGGGGGCGGAGGTGCCACCAGGTGTAACGCCTAAAGCAGGGGCCAATGAGAGGTATGGGACATTTCTTAGCTGTTGGATCTTGCGATCCTACGGTTGAGATTGGGGTGTGGGTGGAGGGATTGGATCTGTTCCATCAGATCAGACAGAGCAGTGAGGGGAGAGGCAGAAGCAGGCGGTTCCGATGGAATTTGGATCCCATGCAACGACGGGGGTAGGCGAATGATGTGGAGAAAAGGTGGCCATAGGATAATACAGAGATCGAGCGACTGTGAGTGAGGCGTGAAGGGGCGGTTGAGATCTCATCCAGAGGGAGATCAGACGACTAAAGATGGAGCGGGGATCAACGGTGGAGATGGAGTTGATCCAAGGGCATTTAGAGGAGGCGGGTGGCGCAAGAGGGCGACGGCCATGTGGCAGCTCCAAAGAGCGCCACATAGCCACTCTAGAAAAACCAATAAATAGAAAACCAAAGAAAAATAAAAAAGAAATAGTCAGAGGCAAAATTAGGAAAAAGTCTAGACATGAAAGTTGTAGATCTCAATGAGATCTACAAGTTTCATATTGGACAAAAAGTCAAAAGAGGTCATTTGTATAGAAGTCTGTTTTGAGGGTATTTTTAAAGGGATAAAAATACTGTTTTGGAGCTTTTGAGATTTTTTGTATTTTTATTTCTTTTAAAGATTAGGACAATTATAGACAATTATTTAACTCTAATTTTTATGAGTTTTTAATGAGAATTAAAAACAAAGAAAATAATAGTAATTAATTACAATAAATATAGGTTAATTAAATACAGTTTATATATAATATAATACAAGATAAAAATAAGGAATTATGAGGGAATTTTATTGAATTAGTTAATCTAGGAGTTTAATGAATCGATTTAACATGATGAATACGAGATTCATCAGTGTCCGATTAAGATAAATTTTAGAGGAGATATTCTAATATTATTATCCATTTATTCTAAAATTGTCATGTCGTGTACCTATAAAGTCGGCCACTTATAGAGGAAAATTGATCATGATATTGGATTCCAGTTCAACTAAATCTACTGATGAACGTCCAAAGTGCTTAAGCTCGATCTGTTAAGTAGTAATCTCTTACTCTAATAACGTATTCTCACATTTTGTGAGTATTATATTTGTGGAACAGTGGAACTATGTTTAGAATGTTACAACTTATGCTATTTATATTTAAACCGTTCTCATTGCAACAAGATTCATTACTTATTCCTAATAATCGTAGTAGTTGCATGCTTCGAGTAGCATTTTCCTCAATCTCTTTGTAAGGGCCGGTGGCTTTACTTCTCTAATGACCCTTTTTGTTATTATAGTGATCCTTCTCTGATGTTATATATATATATATAGGGAATTTATCCAGAGAGCACTGTGCCCATTTGAATGGAATGAGCCCATCCTCACAGCCGTTGGATTACCAATATCAATCCCTAAATTTTAGGATCACGCCACAAGTCACAGTATTTGGTGTCTATTTAAAAATGGTATTTTCAGACTTTCTAAAATTAGCGTCCGCTGATCTTTTCGTATTGTGTTTGATATGGTCATTTCGAACAAATTCTTGTTGATCTCGCGCGACGAGCAAGCTTCTGAAATTGCAGGAGCTTCGTTCTTCAAAGGTATTTTTGTAGAACTTTTTTTAATCAACCGTTCGTCGCAAAATTTATGTTTCCTCTTATTTTTGCTCGTGAGTTGTCATTGTTGGTTCATATTATGATCTCAGTTTAATCGTTTGTTTTTATATTTTTGATTTCAGATTGAAACGCGATGCTCGATTTGTCATTGGATTTGGATCATGAGAACATCATATGAGAAGGAATGATGATGGATGACTATCAATTATATTTCCATTTGTTCAGTAAAACCATAACAAATGGTCAGTAATTTCCATTTGTGTTATTAATTTGAATAGAATTTAGTAATTTAGAGATAGTACTCAAGTAATATATATCTAATCTCAAGTAAATTTTTGTTGTTTGTTCAGTAATGTATATATCTATATCTTATAGCACATGTTTATATGGTACATATTTCAGTAATATGAATACAATGGTCAAGTAAGTGTTTGTTGTGAAGTCAGTAAAACCATAACAAATGGTCAGTAATTTCCATATGTGTTATTAATTTGAATAGAATTTAGTAATTTAGAGATAGTACTCAAGTAATATATATACAGTCTCAAGTAATTTTTGCTGTGTGTTCAGTAATGTATATACAATTCTCAAGTAATGGCTATTATGAGATCAGCAATAATAAAATAATATCTTCAGTAACAATCAGAATGGGTTCAGTAATATGGACATTGTAATCAGTAAATATTGTATGGACACTAGTAATTACATAACCAGTAATTGATGTATGGATATTAGTAACTATAATTTCAGTAACAATTACAATGAGTTCAGTAACATTCATAATGCGTTCAGTAACATTCAGTATGGACATTAGTAATTAGCCAAGTAACATTCATATGCATTGGGAGTTCAGTAACAATTACAAAGAGTTTAGTAACATTCAGTATGGACATTTGTAATTAGTAATTGCTATATGAACGTTATAACTTCAGTATCATTCATAATACGTTCAGTAATATGCATATTTGTAATCGGTAATTATTGTATGGACATTAGTAACTGACGTAATTAATAACTATATCAGTAATTTAGAAGTTTACATATTTCTACGTGGAATGATCATTCCATAAATAGATCGAATGCTGGCAATAATTAAAATGTGTATTTTTTTATCTTACTAAAACCGACCACCTATTTTTATGGAAATGATTTAACTCGAATTCCTATTATGTTAATAATGCAAAGTACATTGCTATTACCAAAACCGTCCCCTTCCAAATAGAACCATAGCATACACGTGGCGAGCCCACGTTTGGTGCTCAAAAAATCCCAAATGGGCACTGTGCTCTCTGGATATGCCCTATATATATATATATATAGAGAGAGAGAGAGAGGCGATTCTGTGAGAGCCAAAATTGGTGAGAACATGAGAGGAGTGATTCTCGACCACAAGATTCTGTCTTCTCTCTCCTAGTCTTCTCTCTCCTGGTTGAATCTTGTGGTCTAGAATCACTCCTCTCATGTTCTCACCAATTTTGGCTCTCACAGGATCGCCCCTCCATATATACAGGGTTAAATGGAGTTGCCCCCTGGGGGAGCTAACTTGGCTCCCCCCGCCCCATTTCGCTCGGTTTTTTTATTTTTTTTGAAAATTTCTTCCGTGGAATTTCATCACTATATCCCTATATTATGATATTAAAATTTCATGCAAAAGAGAGACTCCTACGGCCTCCATCCAGACAATCGTTTTTTAACGGTAACAGAATTGCTAAAAATGACCCCGTCTAGATGGAGGTCATAGGAGTCTCTGTTTCGCGTGAAATTTTAATGAAATAATATAGGGATATATTGATGAAAATCCACGAAAGAAATTTAAAAAAAAGTGAAATGGCGCGAGGGGAGCCAAGTTAGCTCCCCCATGGGGGCAGCCCCATTTTACCCATATACATACATATGTATGTATATGTGTGTGTGTGTGTGTGTGCGTGCGTGTATAAAGGAGTGATCCTATGAGAGCAAAAAAATGTGAGAGCATGAGAGCATGCATTCTGGACCATGTGATTATGTTTTCTCTCTCCTGGTTGGATCATGTGGTCCAAAATGCATGCTCTCATGTTCTCACAGGTTTTGGCTCTCATAGGATCACTCATATATATATATATATGGTAAAATGTGTATGCCCCCTAAGGGGAGATAACTTAGCTCCCCCCCTATTTTTTCACAAATTTTTTTATTTTTTTGAAATCTAAAACCGTGTAAATTCATTATTAAATCCATATATTATGTCATTCAAATTTCATGCGAAACAGAGACTCCTACGACCTCCATCCAAATGGGGTCGATTTAAAAAATCCTGTTACCGTTAAAAAAATGACTGGATGGAGGCCGTCGGAGTCTCTGTTTCACACGAAATTTTTATGACATAATATAGGGATATAGTGATGAATATTCACGGAAAAAATTTTCAAAAAAAATAAAAAATGAAGAAAATAAGGTGGGGGGAGCTAAGTTAGCTCCCCTAGCGGGCAGCCCCATTTTCCTCATATATATGTATATATATATATATACATATACATATATATATATACATATATACATATATATATATATAGAAGTGATCCTATGAGAGCAAAAAAATATGAGAGCATGATAGCATGCATTCAAGGCCACATGATTCTGTTTTCTCTCTTCTAGTTGGATCATGTGGTCCAGAATGCATGCTCTCATGCTCTCACCGGTTTTGGCTCTCATAGGATCACTCATATATATATATATATATATATATATATATATATATATATAGAGAGAGAGAGAGAGAGAGAGACGGAGGGAGATGAGTGATCCTATGAGAGCAAACAGTTGTGAGAATATGGGAGGGATGATTCTGGACCACATGATTCACCCATGAGAGAGAATATCAGGAGAGGGAAAATAGAATCATGTGGTCCAGAATCATTCCTCTCATACTCTCACATTTTTTTGCTCTCATAGGATCACTCCTCTCTCTATATATATATATATTCTCAAGTTCAGTCCTGAGTTGTTATTGGGAAAAACTGGTCCTAATAACTACTTTTTTTTCGAAAAAGATCAATTTTCATTCATCATAGTCTAGAAATGTCCCTTTTATGGTAAAACAAAAAGCGAGCCTCCCTAGAGGGGAAGTTCTGAAAATACAATTCATCACAGCCCAAACAGAAGTCCCAGAATGCAGAAAATTTGAAGCAACACCAAAAAGAGACAGATCTCCATGAAGGGCAGACTGAATCACCAAAAAGTAAGATTTTCCTCCAATCTCCACCAGATTTGTGATGAGACTTGTATTCAAATTAAACTCGACGAAAGATTTGTAGGGGTCTTTCCCACGCGCAAGTTCGCAGAAGATCGTTCAGTCCAATTTTGAAGATTTTGATCCTTACCTGTACACAAATGGCCTAAAAAGAGTAGTAAAGCATATTTCAAAAGTAAGTTAGGAGAATTTGTAAACTTCGAATATAGTAGTATATGCTAAAAAAATAGTTGTCCATTTAATTAGCTTAAAATTTCCTCTCTAATGTTCCTAATGATAGTTGCTTCTTTTAGCAAAGAGTCAATCTGCAAAGGTTTTCCTACATAGGCGATGGCACATCTTGCTTTCCAAATTAACCATAAAATAGTAGCCTGATGTGTTATCTCCTTCCAGTTGATCATCGCGTCATTCCACACAATATTATTTGAGAGAATAAGGAGTAGATTTGTGCCATTTGTAAACACTCTACTTTTGACAAGAATAGTTCTCGTAACTTCGCATTCACTGAATAGATGTGTATAACTTTCACATTC
Source organism: Ottelia alismoides (assembly GCA_037367405.1). Classification (NCBI taxonomy): domain Eukaryota; kingdom Viridiplantae; phylum Streptophyta; class Magnoliopsida; order Alismatales; family Hydrocharitaceae; genus Ottelia; species Ottelia alismoides. The sequence goes on along the minus strand of JAZKJV010009871.1, from coordinate 379,887 downwards.
TTTTTTACATAGATGACAACGATTTACTGAAGTTATATTGAATTTTTCCAGCAAATCTTGGGTTATCAGCTTTCTGTGTCCCAACAATCATGTAAAAAAAGTGACCCGAGGCTCAAAAAGAGGCCCCCAAAAATTAGGAGGAAATTTGTTCTAATTCCACCCTCCACAAGCAAATTGTATATGATTTTATTTATCTTTCTCCCTGTCTCTTTTCCTTTAGATGGAAAGTTTACGCGATCGATTTCGTTTGAGTTCAGGGATGAATGGATTCGATCAATAGAAGACTTGGCTTTGTTTAGCACATTTCTGAGCCTCACAGGAATTCTAGATGCCATTTATTTGAACCAGTTGAATTTAGCTGTCCAAGTATTTAGACCCTTGGCGATAGAAACTTTTTTGTGTTTTACAAAAGGCCATAATTCAGGATATAAGCACCTCAATGGAATATTACCACATATCGAATCTTCCCAAAGAGAGGATGTCTCACCCTTTCCGGTTATTTTTTAGAATGTAGGGATTAACTGGGTTTGCCCCCCGTAAAAGACCTTTCCATGTCAGTAAATTTGAGGGACACTTCTTTGATAAGCATATATGCCCTCCCTGGTAGCATGAAGCCCTAATAATTGTAGAGACCAACGGTTTTTTATTTTCCACAATTTGAATTGTTGATTTAGTCAGTAGGAAATTGTTAAAACAACGAAAGATCAAGAATGCCCCCATCCATCATTTAGCTTTGGTCTAGTAATTTTTGACCAGGCCACCTTGGCTCTTAGACATTTGTTGGTGTTTCCCGACCATAAGAATTTTCTTCTGATTTTATCGATTTTAGAAAGGACCCCTTCTGGAAGCTTTAGACACGTTAAAATGTGGATTATTTGTGAGATGAGTGACGAGTTTAGAAGAGCTACCCTAGCTAAAAGAGGTAACAATTTGGCTTTCCAGCCCTGGAGTTTCGATGAAAATTTCGAGATAACATCGGCCCAGTTAGTAGTGGATAAGCCATTCACTGATAGGGGGAATCCTAAATAAGAGAAGGGGAACGATCCCTCCTTCCTTAACCTGAAAGTGCACCAACCTTGTAATACGCTAATAACTACTTTGATTTCTGTGCTTAATTGGATCTATTGACAACAATCTAAAATTCTTAAGTCCAAGTTAACATGTTGTAGTCCCGCACTCTTATAATACACTCTTACATATGTGAGTATTAGATTTAAGACCATGCTTGAGTAACACCCCAAACCTAAACCTAAGGAAACTGACTTTGATAGCAGTCCAAAATATTTAATTTCAACTTATCAAATAACAATCCCTACCTTTTATAACCGACTCTCATACCTTGGGAATAGCAAATGATTGATTATATTCAAGATATTAGAATCTTCCCCACATATATTAACAATGTATGTATTCCAATGGGGCCATCATTTATTCCCACCAATAGGGTAGTTCCACACTTGGCGTAAATTTTTCCTCATATTTTTTTTGTAGGGATGATCATGCCTCTCAAAGAGCGTGCAATTGCTCCTGTTATTAAAATTGGATTCCCCCATTATGTAATTAAAATGGCAATTATTTTTTATTTAAAATACCATATTATTTGTTTATTATAAATTGGTGATGGATTATTTTCTCTCTCGTACAATATCATTCCATAATCTCCGCCTCATATTTGTTAAAATCTCGTCCTACGTACCGACTCCTGAGATGCAAGTCGTATACAACAAATCTTAATCTGTTTCAACTAGTCTTCACGAATTCACATGTGAATATGCTGTAACTTTTTTATATCGATTCAGATATACTATTGATTCAAAAACTTCAGCCATTTTTTCTTTAAAAACCATCACGGCAAATTTTTCAAATAGTAAACAAAAGGACATCCATACTTTGACTTTACCTTCACTACTATTTATTATCAACCAACAACTTTGTTTTTATTAAAAAAATTACTTAAAATGACCCCTCAAATGTAAAAAATGGAGTTATTTCCATTTCCTGGATAAATGAATTATAGGAGACGAGCCTTGAATCTCCATGTAAAGTTGTATTTTGTAATATTCCAATCCAATTATATGTTGAAGGTAGGCACTACAATCAATCCAAGTATACGATTTCACTTCTTAGTTCAAACACTGCAACAAATTTGGTAAATGACAATGAATAATCTAACATTCACGAATATATCATCAGTAATTAAATTTATAACAAATACCATTACTTGTTACAAAAATGTATTTCATTCTTTAAATTCACAAAAATAGTATCTTGCTTATTGCTATATCACTAACAAAGATTCATATAATAACGATTATATGTGTAAGTAAAAATAATATCTCGCATCATTTTCATGTAAAACAATCAATTGTTAGCAAAAAATATTTTTTTATTTTATTTAGCCCCCCCCCCCCCCCAAGCAATTCGTCCCGGAGCGGTGGTGGTGGGTGGGGTTGGGGGAGGGGGTGGACTTTAACGCCTCAAAACATATTAAACACATTAACCCATCTAATAATCACAAAGTGTGAGTGCGGGTGGTTACTACTTAACGACTTGTGTAAGTAGTTTCGACGGTTGCAACAAGCTGAGTTGGTCTTTGTTCCCAGAAGTTGTAAAGACTAGTTTTCTTTGATAACAACTAAGGGTAGAGATCTACGTCATCATATATAAAAGGTATAACCACCCCTACACAAAGATATGAGAAAAAGGATTTCTAGAGCGTGCAACTATCACTATTGCTACTAATAAGTGATGGACCATGTCACAATGACGATGTCGCAAATATAAGTGGTGGAAATCACAACACTCTAAACATAGTTGATCTGAATAGTTCCCTAAGTAATAATAAGTCAGTGTCGTATAGTACCTTAAGGAAACTCACAATAAGAATTAAAAGATAGGATGATATAGGTATGTGTACTTGGGTGAGCTCCAAGATCGAAGTCCAGGAGAGAACTTAGTACAACGAGTTATAAGATGATGTTATCATAGAAAATAAGGCCACGTATGTGTAATAAGCAAAATTAAAGTGATCCTAGTGTTTTTTTGTGTGGGATCTACTATTTTTATAGACATATTAATACCTTCATTTTAATAAATTTTCATTTTAAAATTTTCCCTTTGACTTTTAGTTTTTTGTCTTTTGTTATTATATATATACTTATTTAATTTATTATGGAATTTTTTATTTTAGAGAAGGTTTTAGCGATGAATAATTTAAGGATTCATCGATAAATCTTTCGATGTTAAATTTATAAAATTGGATGATATTTGTTGCAAAGTGATGAATAATTTAAGGATTCATCGATAAATCTTTCGATGTTAAATTTATAAAATTGTATGTTATTTGTTGCAACATTAATTATTTGATGTTTGAAATTTATAATGAATGCCTTATTCTTTGCTATATTATTAGCAAGGAATCATTTATTAATGGTTAAATTATTCATTTAATTCCTATATAAATGACGACTAATACAAGATAGTTTTGCAACGTATACAACTGTCTTCCTATGGGCTCATCATTTTATTGTTGTTATGCACAATGTGATTCTAAAATATCGAAATTAATATATAAAAGTAAATCTTCAGTTGAAAAAATGTCAACGTCCTTGTCATGCAACTTTCATTGACAACTTTGGATTGACTTTTTTGATCTCACTTTCACTCTCTAGAGAGAGAGATTGCTTAATGAGTGATCTAATGGGTCAAAGGGGAATCACTAGACGCGTGCGTTCAGAGACCCCTTTAGTGGAGCCCCATGATCTCCATTAAACAAGCCATATTTTTTATTTTTATTAAAATATAACAATACCCTATTTTTGAAAGGAAAAAACAGGGCTGCCCCTACATGGTTGCTCCCGTCTCATTTTTCGTCATTTTTTTTATTTTTTATTGAAGAATATCATCATGTATATTCATCCCTATATCCCTCCTATATGCCATTCGAATTTCGTCAGAAACAGAGACTCCTACGGCCTTCATCGAGATGGTGTCGATTTTAAAAATCCTGTTACCGTTAAAAAATGACTGTCTGGATGAAGGTCATAGGAGTCTCTGTTTCTGACGAAATTTGAATGACATATAGGAGGGATATAGGGATGAATATACATGATGATATTTTTCAATATAAAAAATAAAAAATTGCAAAAATAAGATGAGAGCAGCTATGTTGGCTGCCCCTCGCGACAGCCCCATATAACCCTTTTTGAAAAGCTTCTGATCAACGGTTTACACGACATAATATTAAGAATATAGTAATAATAACCAATTGGTACGAACATTAACCGCTATTTTATTCGTTAAATTCACAATCAATATCTTATTCATTGCTTCCCAATAACTAATCTTGTAATAATCTCTAACTTTTTCTTCTAATTTATTTTAAATTTATCAACGATTAATACATATTTTTGTTAAAACATATTATTCTATAGTGACGTTAATTTTAAATCCATCACTATATCGACTATATCGTGAGTTGCTAAATATTGCTAAATATTTTTTTAGTAAAGATTAGCGACGAAAGCCATATTCGTTACTATAACATTAACAATAATCTATATATCAATATTTATCTGTTGTTATTTTTCAAGATTTGGTTATTTTTTGCTATTTTAGGTCAAAACTTAGCACCGGTTAGCTCAAATATTGAAAAATAACAATAGATAATTGTTTCTATATAGAGTGTTGTTAATATAGCAACGGCTATGATATTTGTTGTTAATTTCTAGTATAAAAAATTATTTAGTAATGGATAGTATTCGTTACTATATATTTACAACGAACGACATAGTGATGGATTCAAAATAAATGCCACTACAAACCCAATTTGTTGTAGTGTTTAACGAATAAGGTCAACATGTCAATAATTTTTTTTTTGAAGAAAAAAGGGTGCAAAGCCGTGAAGGCCAACACCCAAAAACTTTATATTCACATGTTATATATCATAAGTACAAGGACCAAGAATCCCGAAGGATCTTGGCATGTTCAAGAACATTCTCAATATACATTCTCTCCCTTCGAAAGACTACATTATTTCTTGCAAGCCAAATTGCCCACAATGTTGCCACTGCAAGAATCGTTGTTGAGGACTGTATAATGTGGGACGTACCAATTGAATCCCAAAAGGCTCTAGAATTCTCCACATCAATCCCGGTCAACGCAAGCTCCATCCAAATCGCTCTCGATGTTGGGCATGCAAAAAAATATGATTGATATCCTCGGACTCTTCCCCGCAACGTAGGCATAAGTCGCTAGCTCCATGGAATAATCTGGCCCTGCGTGCTCCCGTCATGATTCTCTCCCTTCCTAATAACCACATGAACACTTTGACTCGACGAGGAATCTTCCAAGTCCAAATCCGCCCCAAAGTTGGCATAGCTATGCCAGGATCAAAGATAAAAGAAGCATAAAGAACTTTATATGCCTTTTTCACAGAGAATTGACCATCCCTCCAGATCCAGTGTTCCCGTCCAGTTGCGGGAATCCCACCCGTGAAAGTATCTCCCTCATTCTCAAGAGGTCTGTTGTCTGCTGCTCTGAAAGTTCTACACGAAATCTCGGCGACCAAGCTGCATCAATCCACGACTCCCAAACTCGCACTTGTTGATTCTCCACCACGGCAAACAGGTTTGGAAAGTTATCACAAAGAGCCCCATGCCCAGACCAATCATCCAACCAAAAACGAGAGTCATCCTCAATACCAAGACTTGGTCGCATAGATGACGAGATGTGAGGGAGGACAGAGCAAATTCCCCTCCAAAAATTAGATGGCATACGCACCTGATCAGATCTCCATGAGAGAGTGTTAGAAACCCCATAAATCTTCCGCACCAATGAGCATAAAAGGTCTGAACCACTGCCCCAAATGCGTGTCACCCACTTAGACAGAAGTGCTTTGTTCATCACATCTAGGTCAAGGACACCCAAGCCGCCATCCTTTTCGGATAGAAGAACTGTCTGCCAACCAACCAATGGAATCCCATGGGAGTTCCCAGTACTCGACCAAAAGAATCGTCGCATTAAAGTTTCCAAGCGACTACGGACCCCGACAGGAAGAAGCCTTGAGGATAGATAGAAGATCGGAATGGCGGATAGGACTGTCTTCAAAAGAATCAAGCGCCCCCCTCGTGATAGGCAAGAAGCACGCCATCCTGCAAGTCTTCTTTCGATCCGCTCAACCACTGGCATCCAGTCCCTTTGTCTAAGGCGTCCATTGACTAGTGGTAGTCCCAGATAGCTGATTGGAAGGGCGCCCCTCTGTGATCTGAGCGATATCCCACATGCTAACACCTCCTCATCTGTTAAACAAAGGGGACAAAAATTGATTTGTCATAGTTGATCTTGAGACCTGAGACCTCTCCAAAAAGGTCAAGCACTGTAGTAATCCCAGTTGCTTCCCTAGCTCCCCCTTCTATGAAAAAAATTGTGTCGTCGGCATATTGTAAGATTGGAATTGATAAATTATCCAACCGGTACCCTGTGAAGAAGCCTCCTTCAACCGCTCGAGAAACCATACGTGATAGTGCATCCGCAACCAGAACAAAAAGCAAGGGAGCCAAAGGGCATCCCTACCGAAGTCCTCTCTGCGGTTGGAAAAATCCTCCTTCTTGCCGTCCATTCACCAAAACCGAGGAAGAGGTAGTAGTTACACACCTCTTCATCCATGCAATCCAAGCATCAGGAAATCCCCGTCGAGAGAGAGATGCCCATACGAAATTCCAACTCACACAATCATATGCTTTAGAGAAATCGACTTTCCAAAGTAACCCCTTAGTCTTTTTTCTTTTCCAATCTGCAATTATCTCTGAGGCAATGACCACTCCGTCCATCATATGGCGTCCGGGAATAAAAGCAGTCTGCGACGTTGCAATAATGGAGTCCAGAACCTCGCGAAGTCGACGGGCCAAAACTTTAGCCACAATCAGATAAATAGCATTTGATAAGGCAATGGGTCTAAAATCCTCCACACGTCTAGCCACCTCCTTCTTTGGGAGGAGAAATATGAGAGATCGATTAAGCCGCTCGAAGCCTTGATTATCTACCATCAGTTCTTCAACCACAGCCACCACCTCCTGTTCCACTAGATCCCAGAACTCTTGGAAAAAGAACACCGGAAAACCATCTGGGCCTGGAGAACCATCAGCATTTAATTCAAAGGTAGCCCCACGAACCTCAGCTGCAGTAAAGTCACGAACCAGTCTCGCACACTGTGCCTCGGATAATCGGGGGATATCCCTCCCCAACCATCTTGTGCCTCCAGATCGAAATCTCCTGCTCATCTCTCGGAAATGGCTCATAACCGCAGCCCCGATGGCTCTCTCTCCCTCGATATGGGTGCCTCCTACCTCCAAAGATCTGATCAGATTGCGCCGTCTTCTTCCATTTGCAACAGCATGAAAGTATCTAGTGTTCGCATCGCCTTCCTTTAGCCACGTCTGCCTGGATCTCTGTCGCCATTCCACCTCTCGTTTGTGATCTTCTTCTGCAATTATCTTCATTTGTGTCTCTCTTTCATTTTTTTCATCTATTTCTAGCTCACGGGAGTCCTCAATAGCATCCAACCTCGTTATCTCAGATTGAGCATATGCCCTCCTCTCTTCCCGACGAACACGGATCTCCCTACGGAATGCCACCAACATACTCCTCAGCGAGCTCAAACGAGCTGCCATATCTCGAGAAGCAGAACCGCTTCTAGGCACTTCTTGCCAACAAGCTGCTACCCGTTCACGAAAACCCTCCTCTAAAAGCCATGCACGTTCAAAACGAAAGATGCTACCATTACGACAATTCTCTCCCGAGTCCCAGCAGATGGGAGTGTGGTCCGAGTGAGACCGTGGCATCGAGGTCACTGATGCTAGTGGGAAGGCCTCCAAAAGTTCCATCGACCCAAGGAAGCGATCAAGCCTTGATCGCGAAGACGAATTTCTCCACGTGTATTTTGAATTTGATGCATCAAGAATCTCCAAGGATGAGTTACTCACAAACTCCATAAACGCCGACGAACCATGGTCCAATCCGCCTCGATCCCGCGGTCGGTCTGCTGCTAGAAGAGTGACATTAAAGTCACCCCCAATAAGCCATGGAAAAGCAGGAAATCTGGATCTCGCCAACAGAAGCTCCTCCCAAAGGGGCGATCCTCTGCCCGCACCGGATGGTCCATATACCGCAGATACTAGGAAATAGATATCGTCCAACCTTCGATGGAGCACTATAGACAATGAGTGTCGTGCATCAATCACGTCAACCATCTCTAGCAAGTCTCCATTCCATCCAACAATGATTCCTCCAGAAGCCCCAAGCGATGGCACTGCTCTGAATTCAGAAAGTTTACTCCCTGAGATTGATTTCCAGAGGAAGGTGTCACACTGCTCTAATTTTGTTTCCTGTAAGAATACCACGTCAGCCTGCCATGCACTAAGGAGTGCTCCCACAATTCTCCGCTTCTCTAACTGCCCAAGCCCTCTAACATTCCATGAGATGACCTTCATGGAATTACAGAGGGGGCCGCCCCTGCCAAGTTCACTCCTACGCATTTAGCCACTAGTTCCCGGAGGGAGCTAGGATCCTGCTCAACTTCAGTAATAGGCGTTGTCTCCTCCACGGACCCGACTAGATTCCCCGATCCCTCCGTCAAAAACAACATCCCATTCACCTTATCAGAACCCGTATGTACCACAGACAAGCCCCCCACAAGATGAGCTGGCCCTCTCCACCATCTGGATGACTCCTCTGCGGATAGGAGTTCATCATCCCTTGATTCCACCCGACGCCTCTTCCTCGTGCAAATACCCAACCCCTCCACCACCTGCCCCCCAAGAGACGAGTCCTCGTCTTTCTTCCCAACTCCAGATCCCAAACCTCCCCTTGCAATCTCCTTTAGCCGCCTTCTTCGCAAAACCTTTCTAGACTCTGCACCACTTTGGAAGAGGAAGAAGCACCCCTCCGGCACCTTCATACCAGTCGCCACGAACCTCGCATCAAGAGACCCCTGATTTGTTGGGCAATAGCTAACTTGTGTACGGTTTGAAACTTTAACAGAATCGAACCCTCTTTCGCCTGCAATAAGTGAAAAAGGGTCTCGGATAGTTTGTATTTTTTCCGTCTGACGAGGCAATTGTCCCTGACAACTCTCCACCAAATATGGAAAATTAGCGGGGATGTAATTGCAATGAACATCCCAATTCCGGAGGCCATCATCCACGTCAACGGCTGAGGAGGTTTGAATGCACTCCACGGGAATAGGAAATGAAACGTCCATAGAATCTTGACGTTTCCTTTCATTCCCACTTGATTGCATTGAATGAGTCATAATTATCTCCACTAAATGCACATCACCTGCGTCATCTCCGGCCAACATCTCCGGCGGCACCGCCTCCTCGACAGTCTCAGCCTCCCGTTGAACAACGGTCTTCTCTTCTGCAGCTTCCTTTGTCCTTGAGTTAATGAATGAAACCCCGATACAAAAACGTGCATGACCGACGCCCAGTGCAAGGTAACATGGCATCGATACCGGTGGACCCGTAATCTCCACCTGCATGTCAAGGCTTGAACCCGGCTTTAAGCCATCACAGACGATTGCCAGAAGTTTCCCATATGGCAGCAACAAAGCTTTGATTGTCTCAAAGTTCCGGCATCTCACGGGGACACCTGCTAAAGAAAAAATCCGACGTATATCCATCGGATTGGAACCATCCCGAAAGATGGGTCTCCTCCAGGGACGCTGCAATAAGGACTCATGCCCCCTTTTCAATAGGTGATCTTCCTCGCTGCCTGAGAGACCACGAGCACAGACCAATCGGTCATCAAGCGCCACGACATCCCCCTTGAAAGTTGGTCCCAGAATAGATCCCAGGTCTTTGATCGCAGAAGTGGTATCTCCGGCATAGGCCTCCGAAACCAAGCATCTATTTCGCGCATCGTTCATGGTTACATCTGTGTCTTTTCTGTTCTTCACCCGCCAAACTCCTCTCCTTGAGCATTCATGGCGACGATGACCAGGTGCGTTGCATCGGAAGCAGACCACACTCCGTTCACAGGTATGGGCAAAGTGTCCTTCTTCACCACATCTGAAGCACCTAACTACCACTCTTTGACGCCGCCTAGTTCTTCGGTTTGCCACCGTAGACCACGGTCGAGTTGGGTTGTCCACCACGTCCTCCATAACCAGATCGTGAGCCTCTCCAGCCATAGCACCTTCTTTTTCCTTCTCTACCACCATACATGTCAATTGTTGTCATATTAATCTTTAGCTATGAATATTACATCAATTGTTAACCACAAGGATCAAAGCAGCTTTTTGCACTGAATAATATTCTTGCATGAGAACATCGAAATATTCTCATGGATTGATTTTTTTGTGATTAAAGCTACTAATGATATATCCATATTATGAAACTTGCAAAGCATATACCATATCCTAATAAACATCTCTATATATATCTGAAATTTTAATTATGTGTGGATGCTTACGTTTAAAAAGACAGGTAGGTTTGACGTACTCATGAAAGAAATTGCAAGTAATTTTGAATGTTGTTGCTCTATCATATGACATTGCATGTTTAACTGTGACAATTATGCAGTGTCACATTACTCTTTATATTTAAATTATACAATAATGAGATATTCGTTACTATATTGCTAAAGATTACTATCGTGGTATTTTTCTCTTTAAATATGTAAATATGTAGTGATCATCGTTATTGTTTGTAGTTGTGGTTAAAAAATAATTAGTTTATTTTATATTTAAATCATATACAAAAGAAGATATTATTCGTGGCCAAATACAATAAGTAATTTTGCAATGAACAATATCTATTATTGTATTGTTAACGTCTTTTTGACATTAGCAGCAGTTTTCAAAATTAATCCGACAAGTAACAAAATTTTCATCATTAAAGTAAGTATAGAATATTAAAATGAACCTTTGTGGTCGGAAGATACACCTGACTCGGTGGTAGAGAAGATGGAGCAGAAACTGGTAGGCTGGAGGTCGACTTGTCTATCTAGATATGGCATATTGGTGCTTCTGGGTTCGGTTCTGGGTGCAATCCCTATCTTTTTCACGTCTTCAAGGATCATGCATGTGGGAGTGAGGAGAAGGCTTGAGGGCATCATGCAACATTTTTTCTAGGAATCTTCAGGTGGGTCGAACGTGATACCCTTGGTGGATTGGAAGAAGTTATCTTGTTCGAAGGTTGTGGTCTTGGTGACGAGATGAATAAAGCCTAGGTGAGCAAGTGGATTTCTTGTATATTTGGAGACTGGGACAAGCAGGTTTGCAAACTGATCATGAGGATTTATGAGCCACATGGGTCCCGAGGACCGAAGACATGCACTTTCACACTTTTGGAAGGGAGTTTACGGTGTGATGCGGGACATACATCCATTTTAAGCTTGTTCTTGGTGATGTCACTGGTTTCAAATTCTGGACTAAAGATGAAGTGAGAGCAGGGCATTGGGCATGAGAATCCCACTTCTGATGGCGATGGCTATGTACCCGAATGAGAGTCAATTTCAGCGACAATGGAGCCTCGAATTAAAGTCAAGCATAAAGGTTTATAGAGCAAAAGATACTAAGTATCAATAAATATTAACACCTTTAATTACATGTCAAATCATTGAATAACATATGTCATTAGATAGAGAATAAGATAAACTTCGAATGAAACTGAAATCGTTCAATTTGGATCTAAAATACTGAAGATATGAAAGAAACAGTGTGTAGGGCATAAATGTAATAGAAATGTAAGGACAATAAAGATAAATATTGCAAATAGGCCCTTGGAGGGATCCATTTGCAATAAACCAAACCCGAAAAGGCCTAAATGCAATTTCCCCTTTTGCGCGCAAGGACTATCTTGTACTTTTGAGAAACTGGCGGGTCATCTTACTAAATGTCTAGGCACACTTTTGAGAAACTGACGGGCTTTCTTAAAAAATGTCTAAGCGCGCACGTGAGGCACGTGCACCTAGACCTCTATGTAATTCTGGAAAAAGGCCAAGGGTATCTCTGCAAATAACCCATCCCCTCACATGCGGGACTCGCGAGGGGGCTAGGCTCGGGAGGCAACGAGGCTCGGTGATTAACAAGTCAGGTTCCTAGAGTTTCGGCTCTTGGCTCGGTGCATCCGAGCGTATAGGCTAGGAGGAGCATCGTGGCTCTATCTAGGCTATTGGATGGCCGCCAAGGGGCGCCAGCCAATGACACATATGCTTCTCCTCCACTAGGGAAGATGTAGCGTAATTGGAGCTCCCACGAGGCTACCAGAGCTCCCTCGGGCTCCCCTGTCTTCATTGAGTGTCGCCGGAGCTTCATGGACCCCTGACGAGAATGGCTGACGATAGAGGAAGCTACAAGGGTAGTTGTTGACGGCTTCCGGTGAAGGACCACCAGAGGTGGAGTCTAAGATCAAACAGGAGGGACGAGCTCCAAATATCGAAGGCACCTGCATACATTAGAGGTCTAGCTGAAGTGTGTGTGAGTTAGGTGAGCGAGATGGGGATTTCGTTTGGGCGGAGGTATGAGGAATATGATCTTCTTCTCTGGTAAAGTGGAGAGGAAGGGAAACGGAAGTGGAGGAGGTCGTAGAGAAGGGGAGAAGGTGATCAGAATAGGTCACGAAGATGGGGGTGGTAAGGCGGAGCTTGATAGATGGTTAGGTGGCGGTGGGTGGAGTCGCGTTTGTTAGATAAAAATGGAGAAAATTCAATGAAATTCGGATGGAGATGTAGTTGGTCGAGGATGATTACTGGATGGAGATGGTGATCTGGGATGAGGTTCCATTGGACCTCGAGGTTGTCGCTCGACCTGGACGATCGTTCCAGGGGGTTCAATGGTGGTAGAGCCAACCGTGACGTGACCATGGAGGTAGTGGGTCAACATCGACCAATAGGACCCTTATCATACTCACTCCGACCTCCGTCTGTACATGGAGGCCGAGGAGGCTAAGGCTTAGGCTCTTATTGGTGGATGGAGGTGAAGTGCGACAGTGGAGGTGGATTTATAGGGAGGAGTTTGGGCGTTACAAGGGTGTAATGGCGGTGAGGGTAACATCTCGTGGAGTTATGGAAGGAGGAGCTGGAGGTTACACGAGGGAGAGGGATGTGTGGGCGACGCGGGGCGGCCGTTAGGTTGGTGAAAGGTAAACGGAGGCTCCTTCCAAATAGGAAGGGGTGGGGTTGACGAGGTTTAATGCTTGGGGGAAGGCATTTGGAGGACGACGATGAGTAAGGACCATTGGATCTTGCGATCCAATGCCCAAGAGGGGGTGCAAGTGTGTGATGCAGATCAGATCTGGAGATATGATCTTGCGGCTATGAAGCGGGAGGTGACGAGTAGTGAGGATTTGATCTAAGATCAGATTTGATGGTTGGGAGAAAGTGCGAATGAAAGGTCAGGATGAAGGTAGGGAAATGATCCGATGGGAAAGATTAAAGGGGTGGCGTGGAGCTATAGGAGGTGATAACTCACATTTTGCGAGGGTATAAAGTAGTCTACACAAGGTGAGACCACAATGTCGCTGAAGCGATTACTCACGAAATCTGGGTCAATTAACAATTAACCCACAATGATAATTAAGCAATAAAATGCAGTGCGGAGTTAAAATTTATTAAAAATCTACAACATGGACGCGTATAGATGCAAGTATGTAGATGTCGAACACAAGGAACAAGCAGGATAGACTGGGCAAATAAATGCACAAAACTATGATTGTGATGTATTTATCTATATGTATATTTTGTGGGTTTTTAATTTCATTTTTTTATTTTTGATTTTATATTTCGTATTTTGATTTTTAATTTTATTTTTATATTTTTTGTATTTTTATATTTTCTTTTTCCTTTTAATTTATATATATAAAGCTATATATGATATATATACACACGAGAGGCTAGGGTATATATATAATAATAATAAAGAAAATAAATTATTTTTGGATTTTAATTATTTTTTACTTTTTTTGTGATTTTTTAGGATTTTTTTCTAATTTTTATATATTTTTAAAGTCAGAAATACCCTGAAACAGGGTTGAAATAAATACCTGAAATTAAAATGGAGATATAAAATACCCAACAATATAAAAAATTCTCCAAATTAATTTTAGTAAATAGATAATAAGTTAAAAAAATATAAAATAGAAAATACAATTTTTGAATTATTTAAGAATTGCTTATATATTTAGAAAGGTTTTGAGGGATTTTCTATTTGTTTGAATTTCTTTTATAATTTTAGGGATTTTTGTTCTAGAATTGTAAAATAAGTAAGTAAATATAAAATATATTTTTTTGGAACTTTTCAAAAAGGTGTTGTATTGTTTATGTATTTTATAGTGCAAACAGGGCCAAAAATATGATGTTTTTAATTTTTTATAAATACTAAAAAGTCCTAAAATTACAAACTAAAAAAGTGCACGAAAATATAATGCAACAAGCGTCTACAACTATTTTTGAGATTTTTTTGAGTTTAATTGTTGTTTAAAATAAATATAAACAATAGAGAGAGAAAATGCAATATTAGTAGGGGTATTAATGTAAATTTCAGAAGTTCGAGGGCCTATACGTAATTTTCACAAAAATATTACTTAATTAAAAGTTATGGGACTAAATAGAAATACACAGAAGCCCAAGGGGTCCACTGCAAATGTCTCCTCACATGATGCGTCACATAAGATGGCATGGCTTGGACCAGATTGAAAATAACAGAAGTTTGAGGACCTTTTTTGGAAAATACACAAAAATATTAAAATAGTATAGGAATTTTTTTGGTATTAAATATTAATTACAAAAAATTGTGTGGGGAGAAAATATGCAAAATACCCCACAACAGGTAGAGCGTGGATGATGAGATTTACTTACTTAGCCACGTGTCGGCCTCACGTATGCCGATACCCCTTCGTTGACGACGGCTATGATTAGATCCGAGATGCGGATCCGACGGCTGAGGGCTGAAGAATCGAACGGAGGCTGCTTCCCTAGAAGAGCAGACGAAGATCCAATGACGCTGGGTGCTGGATGAACTCACGAAGAACACGAGCGGGATGAGCTTCGAGCGGCTAGATCTCCTCACTCCATCATCGTTCTTTCATGTTAAAGGGTACTACAGGTTCTTGGGACGTTCTCTATCGTCCGGAGGCTCCAAAATGCCCCGACGTTGGCCGATGCGCCTCCGCAAGAGCGAAGAGAATCCGGGGCCTCTAGGTACCTATAGATGATAAAAAATCGACCCCTTGACGGATCTTAAGCTCCCTGGACTTACAAGATGCGTGAGTACTGAAGAAAATAGGGTCCCGAGGAGGGCATTTTGGCGTAGGGAAATGGTTGGTGGCGCGGGGCGGTGGTGCTCCGGTGTGGTGGAGGAGTTGGGGCACCAAGCTCCAGATCCGCTAGGGATTTGGTTGGATGGAGATGCGGTGGGCATAGGAAAATGGTTAAGGCAGTAAATGGAGGTGGTAGCAGAGTCGGCTCACAGTCGGAACATGATGGAAGAAGTTGTTGGAGCACAACTCAAGCGAACATTTGAAAGGGGTGTATTACATCTAAACCACTTGATTAAAAGATAGAAACAATGCATAAGTAAAACCTAAGACCTAAACTATTCTAGAAATGCGGTAAGAACAAGTGTACCTCATCGAGGAACCGGGAAGAAAGATCTCAACGGCAACGCTTCATCGGAGGTGGTGGAAGCACACCTAAGACTAGCCCCATGATCAACCTAAAGGCATGGAGCGGATGCTGACACCATCCTCCATCCAATTGAGCGCCTTAGGAAGAGAAGAAAAACTGCCAAAAGAGGTTCCATATTCAATGGAAAGAGAGGGTGGTTTTTGTACAAGTGACAGGGTGGCTCCAAAGATCGAAGGATATCTTGCGAATCACTTATCCAATCCCCGAGAAGATGCTTGGGCATGTAAGAGCGTCATACGAGGAGAAAAAGTTGAGAAGGGCTCAAGCCGAAAAGATGAAAGGATTAGAGACCCAAAAGGGTACAAATCGAGGAAAAACGAAGTTTTGACAGGAGGCAGACGTCGGTCAGAGAGTTGACCGAGGTCAACGGGCGGGAGAAGCTAGTTGGTCCACGTGGACCAACCAGAAAAATCCCTGTCAGAATTATTTAAAATTCCGATTAAAAATAATAAATGAATTTATTAATTTTATGTTTTAAAATGAAAAATATTTATTATTTTCAAAGTATTTTATTATGATTTTTATTTATTTTTAGATCTTTGTAATTACAAGTTGCTTTTTAGGGTTTATTTATAGGTATATTCATCTATGTTTTAGGTCTTTTTATTTTTAATTTTAATTTTTTCCTAATTTAATTTATTATTTTATATTTAAATCATTTTTGTAGACTTATGTATTTTTATTATATTTTTCTGATATAATATATACACTTAAATAAATAGATCTATTTATTATATAGGTATAGATATAGGTAATTCATCTATGTAGTTTTGTACATATTTTATTTTGGTGTTTTTTTTATGATTTTATTCCTTTTTTTAAAAAGAACATATATTATAAATAATCTTTACAAAATTATAATAATATAAAATTATAAAATAATGAATAATAAATAAAAATGAATATTTTACTCGGGTAAACTATATAATAGGGTCCAAAACCTAACTTTCACACTTTAACTCCAAAAAATATGAAACTACCTTCATTAAATATCTTATTAAAAGTTATCTAAATTAAAGGTAATTTTGATATATTTTAATTTTTATTTGAGAGATATGGGATTGGGAAGTTGGGATTTTGGAAACTTATTTACACTGTTTCTTTTACGTTGTAGATTGTTTTGTGCAAAATAAATTTTGTATTTTCTATACTTTATTATCTACGAATTTCATGTTTAAAGCTTCTTTATTTGAGGTATAAAAAGTGATATTAAAAATAGGTACCAAAATGAGGGAATAAGTGAATAATTAAAGGGTATTTTTATTGTATTTTGGCCCTTGCCTCCAACTATTTTATTCCTTATCGACCTAGTCATTGAGATGCCTAGGTTTTGGGGTTTAGGGTCATAAAATATCTATGATATTTTATTCTTTTTCTTTTCTTTATTCTATCATTTTGTCATTAAAAACAATATTTTATAAAGTATTTGCACACCAATGAATGGATGCTAAATTGCATAAATTAAGAGTATTTACACGTATTGACTAGGGTTTTTAAGGCCAAAATGATAGAATAAAGATGATGAAATGGAGATTCATCCGGATGCGTTGGATAGGAGGAAGCTCATGTGGTTCAGAAGAGAGCTCGAGTGTGTGGCTAGGATTAGATCATAGTGGCCTGATCAGACGGTGGAGAGGTGAGGGGTGATGGGTGGTTGAGATGGAGGTGGGCCAGGGACATCAGACGATGAAGACTAATGAAGGGTGGTGCAAAGAAGATGCGACCGCGTGGCGGCTTCAGAGAGCACTAGGTGGCCGCTCTAAAAAATTAAGAAATTAAGAAAAGAAAGAAAATTCAAAAAATATTAATTCAAGGCTTAATTAGAAAAAGTCAAAACATGAAAGTTGTAGATCTCGATGATATCTACAAGTTTCATTTGGTCAAAAGCCCAAAATATGTCATTTCTACAAAGAGGAATTTTTGCAAGTATTTTTAATGACTTAAAATCACTTATTTTGTGGTTTTGATATTTTTTATTTTTAATTATTTTTAAAGTCAATATATATAATATTTAATCTAACTTTTAGTGTTTTTTTAATAAATAGAAAATAAAGTAATAGAGTTAGGGATTAAATACAATAAAAGGGTCAGAATATTGGTTAATTATACACAGATATGTATAACAGAATCACTGTTAATATTAATGAATTATTAGTGGTTTTTTTATTGAATTGTTTAGGCAAGGAGAATAATATATGGATTTTAACATGATGTATCTGAGATTCATCATACCCTATACTTAAACTATGCTCATCCTCGAGCATCTAAAAAATGAAGGAGTCGGATTAATTCCTAACAGTTCATGTGAAATTTCAAGGCTCAATTCGTCGAAGACCCTCAATTTACATGATCTTAAAATTCTGGGCTCAGCCTTGCTCTAGTCAAAAGGAATCCAACTTCTTTAATTATCATAACCTTTGTCTGTACATAAAATATAATGATATGAAAATTAGTGTACTGCAATCATGAGAGTCAATTAGAGACATTACCCTAAGTTCTAGTCCAAGAGACTCACCTCCAGACCTAATCCTAAACATTAGGGAATAAGTCGGTTCTTGCTTCACTCAGTCGTCTCATTAGTTTGTCAGACTTAAACGTGTAGATGGATAGCCAGATGATGGAGGGCATTGGATTTGTGTCTTTTTTTCTCTCCCTCACATGGGAACAAGGGGCCTCTCGAATGCCTTATTACTCAACACATGTATATTTTTATTTTGTTGGTCAATGTGTCCGTCAAGATGATTTGAAGTCGTCTGCACTTGTTTTCCTGGGAGTACACTGGGGTATGTCTCTTTTGAGTATCCAAGATACCTTCAATACCCAGACTTGTATCACTATATGATGCGGAGACCTTTTTTGTTGTTATCTTGTCTCCTTGGTCCTAATAGCATTTGGTCCAAGTGGACACTTTGAAATGGTTGGGAGCATTCTCCTTTGGTGGAAGCTCTTTTGAATTTAACTTTATAATGGTAGAGCTTTTTCTTGTATGAGAGAACTTCTCTCAAATTTTCATTTCGTTGTTTGGCTAGCTCCACTACTTTTACTAAGAGTTGGTGCACATTGATCAACAATTTAATTAGAATTCATCGCACTCTGGCACATAGGTAAATATCAAACGATAGCATGCGAACTTGTTCACATACTGGCAAGGGTCTTGCTGGCACTCATGTTTCTTGAAGCCTTCATTAACTCTATCCCATCTTCGAGCATCATTAAATCAGGTCTAAACTCAAATCACCAGTATCAGTTCCTCAAGTGATAAATCAACTCATCTCATTAATCATGCAGTTGTGAAAGTGATGTACTGATCATATTCTTTAGAAGGTAGAGATGAAGAGTGCAATATAGCGCTTAAATCTTTTAAACCAGGGATGTGTGGATTATTTAGTTCAAAACCCTAATGACTAAGGCTGTCTAACTCAGACTCTCAATATCTCTGAAATCTAGTGTCTTCAAAACCTCAAGCCTTGAGTGATAGTGAATGTCTCAAGATTACACAAACTCTTTAGTTAGTGAATTTTTGTGATTTTTATCTTCTACAAATATTTTTGAATTTTATTTTTTCATTTTTTAATTCCATATAGAGATAATGAGTAGCCCAAGCTCATATGAATAATTGCATCTACTTCTAGCCAGTATGGGTGTAAGTACGAACCATTAGACGGCTACCCATGTTACTTGAGAATGGAGCCATAGATAGTGTTCTCTAAACACCCACTATGCTAAGGGAGACCAAAGATCCCCCACTGAAGAGTAGCTATTCATTTTTAAATCTAGTAGTCAAAGCCTCTACCAAAGATTTTTTAATTTTTTTTATATTTTTAAGGGATTTTTTGAAAAAGGATAATTTTATTCACAAAAATTTAATCTCTCAAAATTTTAAAAAGGTCAGAATTTTTTTAAAAAAGTTCACAGGTAAACTTAACCTAGCTCAAAAAGATTTCAAAATTTTAAAACATGAGCTATGGCTAAAGTATATATACAGTAATATACATTATACCCTCCCATACTTAACTTTTGCTATGCCCTCATAGCACAAGTGATATGAAGCCATGGATCTGGTTAAATACAAGGTGATATAGCAGAACTGGGTCAGAGGGTCCCCCTATACTTAGGTCAAAAACGACCTAAGTATAAGAAGACAGATAGAGGAAACAAGGATTGAGTGGGGTCCCCCCTATACTTTTGATGAAAGTAGCCTAAGTATCAGAAGTAGAAATTGGGATGGGGACCTGTGGCTGTTAGGGTTAGAGGGGAGGGGAGTGTGAATTTTTTTTTTACATAAGAAGATGTGGGAGGGGATGGGTGTTTATACATTGTGATGGATGTGGGGGGAAGGGGTGTGTGTGTGTGTGAATATACAGAGATGGTGAGGGGGAGAGTGAGGGAGTGGGGTGAATATATAGATATGGATGTGTGCGCGTGTATGTGTGTGGGGGGCGAAGGTAAATCACCGAGTAATCTACTCTCTTTTTTTCTTTATTTCTTCTCTCCTTTTTTTACACACACGAGCCCTCGAACGAGGGTGCTAAAAATGCATGTGATACATTTTTTTACAAACAAAATGCATGAAAGAAAAGCTGACTAAAGCTCCTTGAATCTTCCATGATTTCATTTGAGGCTCCTCTCAGCGGGAGCTCCCAACTCCACGCATCCATGTAGATTGAACATCCTCGATCTCCATGGGCCCAACCACAAAAGAATTAATCAGAGAAAACATAAAGAAATGTTAATCATGAAATGATGCAAAAACAACACAATGAAAAAGACCTAAAATTTTGAAAATATTCACATCAAAAGTAATTAAATAAAATTCGACAAACTGATAAAGGTGAGTCGTGTCCCCGGCAACGACACCATTTGACGAAGTGCAAATTTGCCTCTCTAATAATGTCGTATTATCGTAATATAGGAGACAAATCTGGATCAACAAAAACCACACCTACGAATACGTGGAAGTTAATTTACTTGCCAAGTATGCCAAGGTCTAACAAAGGGACATGAGTCTCTTCATCTATTTATCGAAGATTATTGTTTAATTCAAGAGTGAGTATTTTCTAGTCCTAGATCTTTATGCAGATGTGGCGTGTAATGCAAATAAAATATGAACATAGAAGAATGATGCATGCATTTTTTGTTTGATTTTTAAAATGCAAACAAATGAGATGCAATATGAATAATATGCATGCAGATATGTGTGTGTAAATAGACCCCAAAATCAACTAATTATTGAGCAATACTTCAATGACAAATGGAGCATAGAAATTAAGGTCAAGAATAAAGGTTTATAGAGCAAAAGACACTAAGTATTATTAAATATTAGCACCTTTAATTAAGTATAAAATTAATTAATAACATATACCACTAGATAGAGAATCAGATAAGCTTCGAAATGAAACAAAAATCGTTCAATGTGGATCTAAAATGCTCAAGATACGAAGGAAACAGTGCGAAGGGCATAAATGTAATAAAAATACAAGGAAAATAAAGATAAATATTGCAAATAGGCCCATGTAGGGACCCATTGGCAATTAACCAAACTCAATGAGGATCAAATGTAATTTCTCTTTTTGCGCGTCAGGAAAATCTTGTATTTTTTAGAAATTGGCAGGACTTCTTGGAAAATGTCCAGGCACGCACGTGAGACACGCATGCCTGGACCTTATTGTAATTCTAAAAAGTCCAAGGGTGTCTTTACAAATAACCCAGGCCCTCATGTGTGGGGCTCGCGAGGGGGCTAGGCTCGAGAGACAGTGAGACTTGGTCTTGACGTGGCAGGTTCCCAAAGTTTCAGCTCTTGGCTCGGTGCATCCGAGCCTGTAGGCTAGGAGGTGCATCGTGGCTCTATTTGGGTCATTGGAAGGCCACCACGGGGCGCCATCCAACGGCACTTGTGCATCTCCTCTGTCGGGGAAGAGGCGATGTAATCGGAGTTCCGACAAGGCTTCCATAGCTCCGCCGGGCTCCCCTGTCTTCGTTGAAGGTTACTAGAGCTTCATGAACCCCTGAAGAGGATGATTGAGGGCAGAGGAAGCTACGAGGGTAGCTGTAGACGGCTGTCGGTGAAGCACCACTGGAGGTGGAGTCCGAGATCGAAGAGGAGGCACGAGCTCCGATTATTAAAGGTATTTGCATGCGTTAGAGGTCTAGTTGAAGCGTGTGTGAGTGAGATGAATGAGATGGGGATTCCGTATGGGTGGAGGGATGGGAAATATGATCTTCTTCTCCAGTGAAGTGGAGAGGAAGGGAAGCGAAAGTGGAGGAGGTCATGGAGAAGGGGAGAAGGTGATCGAAATAGGTCATGAAGATGGAGGTGGTAAGGCAAAGCTCGTTAGATGGTTAGGTGGCGGTGGGTGGCGTCGTGTGCGTCAGATAAAAATGGATAAAATTTAATGAAATGGTTATGGGGATGTACTTGGTCGGGGATGATTACTAGATGGAGGAGGCAATCTGGGATGAGGTTCCATTGGACCTCGGGGTCATCGCTCGACCTCAACTATTGTTCTAGGGGGCTCAATGGTAGTGGATCCAACCGTGACATGGCCAAGGAGCCCGTGGGACAACACCGGCTAATAGACCTATTGTCACACTTACTCCGAACTCCGTCTATCAAAGGAGGCGAAGGAGGCTAGGTCTCAGGCTCTTATTGGTGGACGAAGGTGAACTGCAACGACGGAGGTGGATTTATTGGGAGGAGTTTAAGCGTTATAAGGATGTAATGGCGACGATGTTAACGTCTGGTGGAGTGATGGAAGGAGGATCTGAAGGTTACGTGAGGGAGAGGGATGCACAGTCTATGCGGAGAGGCTGTTAGGTTGGTGAAAGGTAAACGGAGGCTCCTTCCAAAATAGGAAGGGGGTGGGGTGTTGACGAGGTGTAATTCCTAGGGGAAGGCATTTGGAGGAGGATGACGAGTGGGGACCGTTGGATCTTGCGATCCAATGGCCATCTTGCGATCCAACAACCCAAGAGGGGGCGTGAGTGTGTGGCGTGCATCAAATCTAGAGATATGATCTTGCGGCTATGAAGTGGGAGGTGACGAGCGGTGAGGATCTGATCTAAAATCAGATCGGATGGCTGAGAGAAGGGTGCGGATGAAAGGTCAGGATGAAGGCGAGGAAGTGATCCGATGGGAGAGTGAAGGGTTGACGTAGACCGATAGGAGGCATTGGATGGAGGAAGATAGGGTGGTTTAGAAGAGAGCGGGAGTAGGTGGCTAGGATTAGATCAGGGTGGCCGGACCAGATAATGGAGAGGCAAGGGACGATGGCAGTTGAGATGGAGGCAGGCTAGGGAGATTAGAGGATGGAGACTAATGACGGGTGGCACGAACAAGATGCGTCCACGTGGCAGCGCCAGAGAGCGCTACGTGGTCGCTCCAGAAAATTCAGAAATTAAGAAAAGAAAGAAAATTTAAAAATAAATAATTAGAAGCTTAATTAGGAAAAAGTCAAAACATGAAAGTTGTAGATCTCAATGAGATCTACAAGTTTCATGTTTGTCAAAAATCCAAAAGATGTCATTTATAGAAAGAAGAATTTTTGCAAGAATTTTTAAGGACTTAAAAACACTTATTTATGGTTTTGATTTTTCTGTATTTTTAATTATTTTTAAAGTTAAAACAAATATATACAATATTTAATCTAAATTTTATTGATTTTTTAATAGAATAGAAAATAAATAAAATATGTTAGTGATTAAATACAATAAAAGGGTCAGAATATATGTTAATTATACACCGAGTATGTACAACATAATCAAGGTTAATATTAATAAATTATTAGTGGTTTTTATTGAGTTGTTTAAGCAATGAGAATAATAAATGGATTTTAACATGATGTATCTGTGATTCATCATGGATCCCACTTGCTCTAGGTGTCATGAGGAGGTAGAGGATGTGATCATCTGTTCTTCAAGTGTAGGAGCACGATGTAGGCATGGGACTTGTTGGGAACCATGCAGTGCATGTAGGTGGTGTCGTTGAGTTATGGGGGACCATTGGGGCGAGATGGTGTGGCACATAAAAGGAAAGATCGAAGTTTATGGCTATATTGCGGGCGATTTGGTTGGCTAGAAATGGTGTGGCATTTTGTCAGGATATATTTTACATCACAAATGTGGTAGTTAATTTTAGGGAATTAATTGAGAGGAAGAGCTTGTAATCCGTGGTAATTTTCTGGCCTGGTGCATGCATGTAATATTTTTTGGTGATTAATGGTGAATTTTTTGGACACGCATCTATACGTCGGAGGTCCTTTTTTCTTTAAAAAATAACTAATACTATAAAATCATCATTAATGAATGTTAAATGTACAATGAAAAGAATTTGATGGAAAGTCAACAATAAAGTTTGAAATTCACAATTAAAAATAGAATTGTTTCTATATCAGTTATCGACGAATTACATGTTAACGGTTTATCATTTGTCTTTATCAATATTCTGTTCTTTTCATCATAGTAAAATAATATAATAAGTACAGATTCTAAAGAGAAAATACAACAAATAATAATTGTTGAAGGGCGACCTTTCTAATTAGTAAGAAA
This sequence comes from Ottelia alismoides, assembly GCA_037367405.1. NCBI lineage: Eukaryota > Viridiplantae > Streptophyta > Magnoliopsida > Alismatales > Hydrocharitaceae > Ottelia > Ottelia alismoides. The sequence continues at coordinate 355,659 of JAZKJV010009871.1, read as the reverse complement.
GGCTGTGAAGTTTGCTTAACTCTTTGCGTAGTTTCATAATGTTCCTCGCCAACGATCCCAGGTTGGAGCATAGTTGAGGTTTCATCCAAAGAGTCCATCGCCAGAGAAATCCCTTTGACATCTAATCCTCTTGATAGCACGATAGTATCATCGAAATGTTCAAGTCTGAGTTGACTAAATATGGAGTTCCTGAAAACAAACGTGATTCATTTAGAGAAATGAACCTAGAGTACACAACCTAGCTATTGGGAGTTTGCTATATACATATTATTAGTAATTAGCAACAATATTTAAAATATTACAGTCAACGTGAATTCATGAATTAAAGATAATTTTCCATGAATAATATATTTGTTATTATACATAAGTAATGGGATGATTGATGAATCTATGATTACGAAACCTTTTATATCTTTTTGAATAAACTTCTATATTTAATCCTTGCATTTATCTCAAATTCACACATAATTTTCATTTCATAATTTTTATGTTCACTGCATTCAAAAGCATCTAAAAAATGCATAACATTCCTTATAAATTAAATAAGAAGAAAAAGAAACTGCGTTATTTATTTTTCAATAAATATGGGTTCCAAGCCCATATTGGAGTTTCTAACTATTTTTTATTTTCAGGTTTGCTTTAGAAAATTCCCAAAGAGACTCTCCAATCTTCTCCCCTCTTCATTTGCAAAAATTATAATAATCGGGTGCTTCAGCCCCTTTCTTCCTCCTCACGCATGGGTGCAGCCCACGTCCCCTCTTCTTCTCCCCCGTGTGCCAACGACCGCTGCCCCTTCCTCTCCCCTTCAACTGTTAGTGGTGCTACCTCCACTTCCCCCAACTATTGCCCCATCCCCTCCCTTGACCGTGCCTTCAAATTGGGGAGTATGTCATCCGAAAAAGAGAGAATCCATCACTAGAGCTTCAAGCTCCATCCCCACCTCCGCCTCTCCGCCAATATGACACCTTGACTCCCCCTTTCCAGTTCAGCCACAAGCCTCTGCGACACCTCCTAGAGCTTATCCTCTCCAATGAGCCCCGCCCCTCTCCCACACTATTGTACCTCGTGTGTTGCCTCTGCCTATGACCTCCTCCCGCCACTGCCCAACATTCGAGGAAGAAGGGGTCCCAAGGACCCCTTTGCAAATATCTCTTTTCTGTAGTTGTATATTTTTATTTATTTTGGACTTTTATGCAATTTTATTGAAATTTAGTATACAATCTATATTTTTCCTTTTTGAATTTTATATTCCATAAAATTTACATTTTAATGTTCATGTTAGTTTATTTATATTTTAGTCCTTTAGGGATCTTCTTGTAATATCTAATTCTTTCTTTAGTTTTTTTGTAATTTGAATAAATTATTATTAAACCAAATTAGTAAAAATGGAAAATCTCTATTATATCCAGATTACTTTGGATTTGCAATTATGATATCAATTTTAATTTTGTTATTTAATCCTATAGGTTTCTCAAATAATTACACAAATATTTTGACACTTATGAAAATTACCAAAAATAGCAGAAAAATCCGAAAAATTCTCAGAAAAATCCAATGTGATCTTTATGATGTAAAGAATCTAGTGATATAGTTTACTAAATTTCATGATCCCAAAAATAAAAAGAAAAATAAGGATTTATTTTAATCAATAAAGATAAAAATCCCTTTGTAAATAGAATAAAAATTCACGTAAAATGTTTGAATCCCTATGGATTGATCTTCTACTTTTCCTATACACTATTTGATATATATAGACTTGTATTTATATAAATTTTATTTAAAAAATCTTAGTTTTTGTGTGTGCAACAATGACAATATAAAACTCATTTCTTGGAACACGTAAAATCGCAGTTTCATTCTGGCACCGCTGCCGGAGAGTCGACAACTTACACAATTTATTTTGGCATTGTAATCTTTTTATTTATTTTTGTAAACTTATTTTATGTTTTTGAAAAGGGTTGGTAAAGAAAATTAGGGCTTCCAGGATCACTAGAACTAGATGGTGGAATCTTAAATTGAAACAATCAAGCTTCAAGGAGAAGGTTTTAAAAGACTTATGTTGGGATTGTAACGGAAGTGCAAATGAGGTGTGGGAGGCGGTAGCATCTTGTATCCAAATGGTAGACAAAGAGATGCTAGACGAGTCGAAGGGAGGATCTCCTTGCCAAAAGGAGGCTTGGTGGTGGAGTGGAGGGGTGCAAGAGAAGCTCAAAATTAAAAGATAATGCTTTAAAGCTATGTCTAAGGATAAAATAGATTAAATTGTCACAAACTACAAATTAGCGAAGAAGGAAGCAAATAAGTTTGTAAGCGAAGCTAAGTCAAACGCTTATGAAGTTTAGTACAAAAATCTCGACTCTAAGGAGGGCTAGAAGGATATATTCAGGTTGACCAAAGCAAGAGAAAGAAAGACCAAAGATCTTTCTCAAGTGCAATGCATTAAGGATGAGGAAGGCCACGTGCTTGTTACTCAATAGGATATAGAGACTAGATGGAGCAGTATTTCCATAAGCTTTTCATTAGGGAAGGAAATGGAGAGATCGCTTTGGAAGTTCTAGCTAGTAGTGAAAGTTACTCTAATCATGCAAGTTATAGACGAATAAAGAGGAAGGAAGTAGAGGATGCTTTTAAAGGTTATGAGACATGGGAAATGTTTAGGACTTGATGACATTCATGTAGAAGTATGGAGAGTTTTAGATGAGCGTAGTTTGATTTGCCTTACAAATTTATTTAATGTTATTTATCGAATCAAGAAAATATATGAAGATTGGAGGAAAAGCATCGTGGTACCTCTTTATAAGAACGATTGTGACATTCAAAATTATTCAAATTACATAGGAATCAAGTTGATGAGTCACAGTATAAAAATTTGGGAACGTGTGATCGAAAGAAGGTTGAGGCAAGTTTTCAAAGTAAAAGAAATCCAATTTAGAGACATGTATTGGAGACTAAAGGATTTCGTATAAGTAGGGATAAGATTGAGTATATGTAGTGCACTTTTGATGGAAGTAATGGTGGAAGAATCGAGGTGAAGATTGGTGATGATAACATTCAAAAGAGAGATTCTTTTAGATAGATGAGATCTATTTTGCAACATGATGGGGAAATTGATGGAGATGTTACTAATAAAATAAGTGAGTGTTGCTAAAGTGGAGAGGAGCCTCACCTATTCTCTGTGATAAGAAAATTCCTTTAAAAGTCAAAGGAAAGTTTTATAAAGCAGCTGTGAGATCTATTATGATCTATGTATCTGAATGTTAGCATGTGAACCATAGACATGTGCAGAGAATGACTATAGCAGAAATTAAAATGCTAAGGTGCATGTATTGGCACACACGTAAAGATTGGATTCAGAATGATGCAATCAGAGGGAAAGTTGGTGTAGCTTCAATTGAGGATAAGATGCGGGAAAATCGCTTAAGGTTGTTTGACCATTTGTAAAGGAGGTTAACCGATGCACCAGTTAGGAGATGCGAGTTTTGAGTTGTTGAGCCGACTAAGAGAGGGTGAGGAAGGCCCAAGAAATGTTGGAATGGGACTATACAAAGGGATCTTAGTGTTTTGGATCTAAACCCTAGAATGATCCAAGGTAGATCTGAATGAAAGCAAGAAATCCATGTAGCCAATCCTACTTAATGTGGGTAAAGGCTTTGTTATTGTTGTTGTTGAAATTTATTTTTTACAACTACAAAAAAGAGGAGTTCTCTCTATCTCAATCTCTGTTATTCGGAGGATTCAAGCATATTTTTTAAATATTAGTGATCGTAATCTCAACAAACCATGTAAGATCATTCCAAACACTTAGGCATTCTAGGTGTTTGCATTTGTGTGTTCTTTTAGAAATTTTTGAAAAGCATAAAGTCAACTTCTTCTTATTGAATTCATATGTGTGGTCTCTCTCCCTCTGCTCCCTAATTAAAGAAGATCAGAACATTGTTGTTCACATAAATCAAATCAGGTCTGAAATTCATACGAAAGCGGTCTGAAATGTTTGTGTGTTGCACGTTGAATGCAATCGGTCTGAAATGTTTGTGTGTTACACGTTGAATGCAATCTCACATACACAAACTGAATCCTAGGTTAGAGCTCAACCTCGAGGCGATTAGAATCATGGATTTGGCATAGAAAATTAACGAAGAGAGGTACCTCAATCATTCTGACAGTACTGGGCGGTTGGGTCAGTAGTTAGGTCAAAAAAACGGCGGTAACATGCATAATATAGCTCGGAAATAGTCTATCCCAATTTCTAGGATTAGGGAGGGATACCTCATCGCGGTCGTGATTTCATCCCCGGTGTGAGTGTCGCCTTGGAAAGTCGGAAGCTCGGTCTAGAGTGGAAGCAGAAAGCCCTTTATAATCATTTTCTCTCAAATCAATGATGGATTTTAGCCATAGAGCCTTAGAGCATGGAATACCTTGGAATAATGAAGTTGTTCACATACTGAGGTTATGCAAGGGGTGTTGATCGAGCGGGTCAAAACTCCGAGCACGCTTATTGGTCCACTTAAGCCACAAAACATTAGAAAAAATGAAAGAAATTTAAAAATAAGATAGCAAATGATTTTATTTAAAAAAATAAAATGAAAAATATTTCTTATTTCACAAACTATTTTATGGTGATTTTGTGTATTTTTACAACCTTATTATTATAGTTTATTATTTTCCATTAACTGTAAATGTATATTTTATTTCATATTTTTATATATAATTTCTATTTACATATTTTATATATTTATATCATTATTTAAGACATATTTACATGTATTTATGATATTTTTATAAATTTTTATATGCATAAATAATTACATGTATATTATAGGTATATTATACCTCTGTTTTGAACTTTATTATTTATTTTCAGTATCTTTTGAAAGTTTTTAGTTGTATTTATATTTTTAATATGTATTATATAATATATACAATAATTCAAAATATAAGGAGATTAAAAATGTAAAGAATAAAAAAGTTGGTTTTATATACAGATGCCAAGTACAATAGTATCCTCAAAAAGTCAACTTTTACATCCTAGATCCAATTCTAATGAAATCATACTCACTTGATAGATAATTTAATTTTAAATATAATGGAGGTGAGTATGGTGCAATTTGAGTTCATATGGAATAGATATTGATCGATAAAGTTCTCTTTGTGACTTTTTCATCTGAGCGTACAATGTGTATTATGCATGATTATTTTTATTTTCTGTATATTATTATGTACAAGTTTTGTGTTGAATAGTTTATTATTTGGAGTGTGCTTAATGTGAATAAAATAGTGTAACATTAGGCTATTTCACATTATATTGTAACTAGAAGAATTAGGGTTTCTTGGTATTTTTGTACAATATTAACCTATCTCCCATTGCTTTATTCCCGATTGACCTAGCCAATATTTGACTTGATCTCAGGGTTAGGATTAGTTAACCTAGTATCTTTGATACTTCCTTTATTTTTATTTTATTTTATTTATTATTTTATTTTAGGTTTAAATATACGTATTTATCTACTAATTACATATTAATATTAAATATTAATTCATACAAGTTAGTTGTATTTCCAAGTATTTTACTAAGGCTTTAAAGCCAAAATGGAAGAATAAAGATGAATGAATGACTATTCGTCAAGCTCCTCCTCTCCAGCTAGTCCAAGCCCTGACACACCGTCGTACCTCGCATGCCATCTCTACCCCAATCCTTCTCCTGCCTCCGCCCACCGCTTGAGGAAGAAAGGTTCCCAAGGACCTCCTTGCAAATTTCACTTTTTCTGTAGTGTAATTTTTTTATTTTGGATATTTATGCATTTTCATTAAACTTTAGTATACAATCTACATTTTTCCTTTTTTGAATTTTATATTCCATATTTATGTTCTATTTATCTACATTTTTGTCCATACAGGATCTTGCAATTTCTAATTCTTTCTTTAGTTTTTCTGTAATTTGCTTAAATTATGATTAAATCAAATTAGTAAAAATGGAAATTTTGTATTATTTATAGATTCCTTTTTAAATTTACAATTATGCCCTCATATTATTTTTTTTGCATTCAAGCGCTTAGGTTTCTCATATAATTACACAAATGCCTTTAACACTTCCAAAAATAACCAAAAATAGCAAAAAATCCTTTGTGATCCTTATGATTTATAGAATCTAGTGATAAGACTTTACTACATTTCAAGGTTCCAGAAAAAAAGAAAAATAAGGATTTATTTGAGTCAATAAAAATAAAAGGGATTTTATCACTTGTACCCCTCCCAGATATCGCAATATCAGTTATGCCCTTATTTTTTTGGTAATATCAGTTGTACCCCTCACTTCTTTCTCCGTCATCAGTTGTGCCCTTCCGTCAGATTGACTGTCAAAAAATTAAAATAACCATGATTTATTCAAACCATGGTATGGTTAAGAGGGGTATTATGGTCAGAATAAAATTATGATCAGAATAAAACAGTTTGTAAAACTTCTGGGGGAACAGATGTAATTTCCCGCCAAATTAGGGCCTCAGGGATCTTCTTTGCAATATGTAAAACGTCCTGGAGCTGAGTTATATTTCTCCAATTTTTTATTATATTCTCTAGGGATTTCTTCAGTTGCTTCTTCATTCAAGCCAAAACAGGGCGGGCACGCTAGGGTGCACAGCCACCCCTGATCTTCTCCTCCAAGCAGGGCGTTAGCACTGGTGAATGGCGGTCGACGACCAGCTCACGGCGGAGGTGCGGTAGAGGGTTGGGGAGGCGGAGCCGGGCGGGGGTCGGGTGGGGAAGGAGGTGGCAGAAGGAGGGGCTGGGGAGGAGGAGCCGGGCAGGGGCCGGGTTGGGGAGGAGGTAGCGGAAGGAGGGGTTGGGGCTCAGGAGGAGGTGCGGGAGATGGATGGGGAGGAGGAGCCGAGCAAGGGGAGGTGGCAAGAGGTCGTGGGAGTGAGGGCAGGGAGCTCGGGGCTGACGGAGGAGCTGGGGTGGCGGAGGGAGGCGAGGGCAGGGGGGCCGCAGGGGATGGGGGGAGGTCGAGGGGGCCTGGAGGCTGGGGCGGAGGGGCGGGGGTAGGAGGCGGTGCCGGGGAGGGGAGGTGAGGGTGGAGGGGCCGCAGGGGATGGGGGCGGTCGGGGCGGCCTGGAGGCTATGGCGGAGGGGCGGCAGGGGCAACGTCGGGAAGGGGAGCTCGGGGCGGAGCTGGGCGGCACGGGGCAGGGGCGGAGAGGGAGGAGGAGGAGGTTGGAGGAGGAGGAAAAGGATGGGGGAAGAGGAGGAAGAAGAAGAGGATGGAGAAGAAGGTGTAAAATGACCATGAAACCTTATTTTAAAAATTAATGCCGCTTATGTCCTCAAAGTTAACGTCCGTTTGCACTGTGGATGGACGGTCACTAACCCGAGGGGCACAAGTGATAAAATAGCAAGAAGTGAGGGGCACAACTGATATTACCAAAAAGATAGGGGCATAACTGATATTGCGATATCTCGGAGGGGCACAAGTGATAAAATCCCAAAATAAAAATACTTTGTAAATAGATAAAAATCATATAAAATATCTGAGTCCATGTGGATAGATGATCTACTTGCCCTATATATTCTTTGACATATCTCGGCTTGCAGTTATATGAATTTTATTTGAAACTCTCGATTTTTGTGTGTGCAACAACGAGAACATAGAAATCATTTCTTAGCCTAGGTAAATCACTGTTTCTATGATATATGAATCATTTCTAAAATATTTGTTGTTACAGGTTGATTTTTTTATTATTGTCATGGAACATCGTTGCCACAATTTTCGGAATGCTCTATTTATTGCAATGAATTATGTTTAAATCGTATTAAGTCATAGTTCCATTGAAAAAAAATAGAAGTTTAAACGTTACGAGTTCATACGATAAATTTATCTTATAATAGTGAACAATTTAATATTTGTTGTCAAAACATCCACTATTGAATGCATAACATAATGGTTAGCATAAATTCTTAATGAAAATGTCGACATATAATTGTCGTTAGATGAAATTTTAGCAACGATTGATATTTATTGCAAATTACAAGAATAAAAAGATAATGTTACACTATTATATCTATGACATCAGAAGATATGATAACATATATTAAAACTACTCATTGTTGTAGGCCAAATTCATTCAAACAATTGTTGTTATGATTTAGGGTTTTTATCAGTTGTGCCCCTCCGAGATATCGCAATATCAGTTATGCCCCTATCTTTTTGGTAATATCAGTTGCTACCCCGACTTCTTGCCAATATTTCATTTGTGCCCCTCAGAGGGGCATAACTGATAAAAGATTATTATCAGTTATGCCCCTCTGAGGGGCACAAGTGAAATATTGGCAAGAAGTCGGGGGTACAACTGACCAAAAAGATAGGGGCATAACTGATATTGCGATATCTCGGAGGGGCACAACTGATAAAATCCCTATGATTTATTCTCTTTGTTGTGGTCATGAAAATAGAACTTTTATCACAACAACAACATAGACTTTTCCCACATTAAGTAGGGTCGTATATATGGATTCTTTACCGCTATTCAGATCTATTTTGGGTCATTCTCAAGTTTAGATAAAAAAAATTAAAATCCCTCCGTATAATCTCATTCCAACACTTCTTGGACCTTTCTCATCCTCTCTTAGTTGGTTCAATATACCAAAACTCGCATCTCCTCAGCGATGCATCAACTAACCTCCTTTGCAAATTGCCAAACCACCTTAAGCGATTTTCTCTCATCTTATCATCGATGGGAGCTACACCAACTTTCCTTCTGATGGCATCATTCCGAATCCGATCTTTACGTGTGTATCCACACATCTACCTTAGCATTATCATTTTTGCTACTGACATTCTCTACAAAATAGTTTGGATTTTTTCAACGTGGATTTAAACTTTTATCACTACTATTTCAAATGAAAAATATTCTTTACATATGATCGGAAATTCCTCACCACATTTAATATCATCATTGCATCCGAAATGCACTTGCACACCTGTGGGATTTTATTAATACTTGCACTTCTGATGTTTGCATGATGTACTATACGGAATGGAGTACAACATAAGGTACGTTTTATTGTAGTATATGTAACATATTCAACTCAACGCTAATACATGTTGTTTTGATACAACAATGGCATATATATCTATTGTCTAAACAACTATTAGTTAAGCCTACCATAACTTAATCGAACTTGAATGTAGCCAAATTTTAAAGAAATCTTTGAACCCTCACCCCTTCATGTCACCATCACCATTCTTTAACTTGGAAGTATTTACTATTCCTCAAACCGCCATGATTATCATGTTCTTTACCAAGATTAATCCTTAGTAAGTGTAACTTCCAAGGGATAAAAGCGCTCACATACATCTCAACCATGCCTAATGTGTTGCAACTTACTGTGAAGATTAGATTGGTTTTACAACATACGATGGGGATCCATCCTTCTGCAATATGCTTGATTGTTATTGGGAGACGGATCATCTGCTGCACCAACAGACTCTGTTGTGGCCTTTGGAGCTGCTCGATCACGATCGAGCGGTTTCCATGAATTTTCACTTTTTGTGGGTCCGGATCAAGGAAATTCGTGGGAATGTTAAAGCAGAGTCTGATGCATTCTTTGGTGCAACAGAGGATCCATCTTGTTATCGACCCCTTACTAGAGTATTAACACATGTTCTTAGGTTATATAATCAAAATTCTGGATGGAAGATAATCAATTTAATTTGGTCGGAGTTCTTCCAAGAGATTGAATATCCACCCTCCTCGAAAACAATGATATCTTCTCTGTGCATACATAAGTTCAACACATCCATCCTTAACCAACATAAAAACAGACTCAACCTTAACCAAAGTACCAGCAGGGAGAGATAGAGAGAGAATCAATGGAAATCTCACCGTAATCATCCCTTCCCCTCTGTCTATATATACTATCACTACACTAGACACCCTCCTCCCTCCTCTCTTCCTCCTTCTCCTCTTCCCTCCAAACCCCAAACCATCTCCTCCTCCTCCAGAACCTCCATCACCACAACGTCACAAACCCTAACCCTAACACCATGCAACCCAACGGCAGCAACAGCAACAGCAGCAGCAGGGAGCTCCACCCCCTCCCCGACCACCTCCAGCAGGACGACTTCCTCGACCACATGCTCTCCTCCCCATGGGCCCCCTCCCTCGACCTCGACGAGCCCCTCCTCCTCGCCTCCCGCCTCCGCCACCACCAGATTTCCTCCCCCTCCCCCAAGCCCATGGTCCTCCAGCTCAACCAGCAGCACCAGCAGCTCATGGCCCCCTCCCTCGCCAAGTCCGGGGAGCCCGCCCTCGTCCCCCTCCCCCTCTCCCTCTCCTCCCCCAACGACTCCAATGCCAACCCGGTATGTCTCGCGCCTTCAAAATCGATTCTTTGCCACCGTCCCGACCTCTAGAAATTGGTGGGTACCCGTCAAAATCGATTCTTGGCGGCTTTCCACGCATTGAAAATTTGTGGGTACCCGTCAAAATCGACTCAAAGCGTCCTTCGAACTCTAGAAATTTGCGGGTACCTTTGAAATTCAAGTCTTGATGTTGCATATGATGATTCTTTAATCTTTTCTCGTAGGGTTCCGATGGGATGTTCGGTGGGTTCGGGGCGAATCAGCAGCAATTCGCTCATGTTCAGGTTATTGAAAGAGAGAAACTTTACTTTTTGGTTTTTTGATGGGTTCCTTTCTAACTTTTTACTTTAGTGGGAGAAGTCTTTATTAAGGTGTTTCTACGCAGAACTATGGAGCTCCGGCGGCAGGGATGGGTCAGGGCGCGGCTGCGTCGGCGGGCTCCGGCGGCGCCTCCGCTGCCGCAGGCGGAGCGGGGCCGCCGAGGCAGAGGGTGAGGGCCAGGAGAGGTCAGGCAACCGACCCACATAGCATTGCTGAGAGAGTAAGCTGATCTTCAATTTGTGATCATATGTGTATCGGCATAGACATTATGTGACTTTTACACTGTTCTTCAATGTTTAATGCATGAAGTATGGAGTTTAATTCTGATCTGACTCCATGCATGTGCGTGTAAATCTCATGAATTGAACTTAATTTAGCTAAGGTTCTCTGGATATAATTAAGATTGGATTTTGCACGTACCTCTGCATTGGTATGTGGTTAAATCTTTTTAATTGAGGCATTCAGTAAGATCGAGGGAGAGCATTAAATTGGTGTGACAGTTATGAAATAAAGAAATAGTAGACAGAAGTTGTCGCCACGATGCTGTCCCTTCCTTTGTTTCTTGTCTCCTTCTTGATGTCATTGATCTTCCCATTTTGTTTCCTTTGTTTTCTTGCGGGTTTCTTCCTTCCATTATTCGCTGTCTTTGCACCTGAGACTGCCAATTCCTTCATCTGTTTGCAGCTGCGCAGGGAGAGGATCGCAGAAAGAATGAAGGCCCTGCAAGAGCTGGTGCCCAACGCCAACAAGGTCCCATCTTTCCCTTGTTTTTTCCCCTCCCGAATTATTAACCGTGATTCGACTGGCATTTTTCGTTTTTTATAATTTTATATCGTCCTCGTGAGAGGACAGGACACTTCTACTATGTTTTGTAGCTGTATGCTGTGACAGCAACAGGCCTGATGATGAAACAATGCTTAGGGAAAGTGGCCTTTGCTGCCTTTGTTTTGTCCTTTCCCTCTTTCAACGGAACAAAATGCCTTTTTAATCTTTTTGATTAGATAATTAAATAGTGATATGGCCTTGTTCTTTATTTGGAATTCTTTGTATGAGTGGGCTGTAGTAAGATATTTGTCTTGATGGGCAGACTGATAAGGCTTCAATGCTGGATGAGATCATAGACTACGTCAAGTTCCTTCAACTACAAGTCAAGGTGGCTGCTCAGCAAGTGATTAGAGGCCTGACTTAATGTTAATAGACCTATATAGTGATTACCAACCTTCGTTTTCTTGGTCTTTTTCCCATCTTACAGGTTCTGAGCATGAGCAGATTAGGTGGAGCAGCAGCTGTTGCACCACTTGTGGCAGATATGTCCTCTGAGGTACATTAAATTTCCACGCTTTTTCTCTCCCCCTGATATAAATGAACACCATTCCCGTTCCCTTTCATCTGAATTAAATAAAGACAGGAATCTCCTCCCCACTAATCCCCACTTCCCTTTAATGCAAACAAGAGAAGAAAAGATACCGAGCTTTCCGCATCTCACAGGAAAAAAGCACAGATCTTTATGCTCCAAACAGCAGCACAGGTCGAATTAAACAAAGTCTGGTCAAATTCAAGAGACCACTACGTGGGATTAATTTCAGATCCCTACCATTGAAAATCATGTTGTATTTTCCTTAGACAGTTAGGTAAAAACTCACATCAACATTCCACTTATCCCTTGTCCTTTGACTTATCAAGCAGAACTAGATTAAATAAGAAAAACAGGAAAAGAATCCCAACATTATTCTGATCATGTACTAGAACAACTTGGTCTACAGCAAATATAATTTAGTTAAAAGGTGATTTCATTTGCATAAAGACCAATTGGGTAGCTACAAGACAATCCATACAAAGCACGCGTGCCTGATAAATTCTGGTAAAGAAATTAGACCCCACTGATTCAAAAAGACGAAGACAGGAGCACGCCATGACGATACTGTTCCAATTGAGTGCTATTATTTTGCTTCTTTACACTGCAGGGGGGCTCAGGTGGGCCCAGGGCTGCCCCCCAGCCGGCAGGGGGTGGCGGCAACGACAGCCTGACGGTCACCGAGCACCAGGTGGCCAAGCTCATGGAGGAAGACATGGGCTCCGCAATGCAGTACCTTCAAGGTAAAGGCCTCTGCCTGATGCCCATATCGCTCGCCTCCGCAATCTCCACTGCCACCGGCCACCCCCGCAACCCACCCCCTCCGCTAGCGCCCACGTTGCACCACCACCACGTCAACGCAGCCAAGCAGCAGCTCCTCCATGCGGGCAGCAACAACAATGCGGATGGGTCGTTGTCACCGAATTTGTCGGTGCTTACGGTGCAGTCCACGATGGCCGCGGCCGACGCAGACGTGCCACGGAAGGACGGCAGCGCGCATGAGAAGCAGTAGAGTACATAGCATAGATAGATTGGTAGAGATGTATGGGATATCAACCGACATATGTAACACGTTTGTTGTGCCTTCTTCCCACATGCTTATTTGCTTCAGGAAGTGTTTGGTTATGATCATATGATGATGGTGTTGCTGTTGGATGGAACGCGTGATGAATGCTGTGGTGCATCATAGTTCCTGTATATTTACTCTCGAAAGGTATTGGTCCTGAACCGTTGGAAATAATTTATTTTATTATGTACCGTAGGCAAGCAACCTCTATATCGACGGTTTTGTCTAATGGAAAGCTGTAGAGGCGGCTCTTTTGTAGTATCAAGTCCCAGCTCTTTTGTGGTATCTAAGTCCCAGCGATCGCATGCCATAACCTCCACCTGCATTCAAGCACTTGCCCTCTTATTCTTCCCCTGTTGCTGCGATCATGTCACTCTCTTGTGAAGGATTTCCAATGCCTTTTGCGTGCTTGGTGGCCTCCTTCGGAGCTTCTCCATCTCTCAAGTCCTTCCCTATCCCAGCCTAAGGTGAAGTCCTAATATGATTGTAGCTGCCCACAACTACTTGTTTGTCATGTTTTTATGGGGTTTTTAGGTTATGTTGGTTTTGAGGTTTGTTTTGTGCTCGATATGATAAAGTATGTTTTTTTTGTTCGTTCAAAATAATGTGATTTTTTCAACATTATGAGTTACACATCCTATGATTACAATGATTGATTATTTATTGTTATGATAGTATGTGTCTCGAGAAGTTTGCTGCTTTTGTCATTGCGTCGGGAGTATCTTGAAATCGAGTAAGGACGCAACCTATGTGGTGGTCGGATGAAAACCATCAAGATTAGCTCTGAAATGACATTATCGGAGTTAATTGAGTGCATCAAGTCTGTGCTCATGATGGACTTAGCAAACTGAGTCGAGTTGCATGTGTTTCATAGAATGTGGCATGATACTGAAACATATTACATAGGGTGTATTGATTATGATGATGATGTTCGAGAGATTGTGGAATGCACTGAAGATATGTGTGATACATATTGTCCTGTGATATTTATTGTTACAGTGTCGGTGTCTGGACATGTACCTCACCGTGGAAGTACATATATTCCTCCTGTTGTCAATGAAGGACAATTTGTAGGTACATAAGACAATGATCCGGAATTGATAGGTTTATGGAGTCCTCGCTGCAGAATACTGACGATGAGATAGAAAATGGAGATCATGAGGGGCAGAGTCATTCAAGAACACCCATCATTTCTGTCATACCATTTTTTAAAATGCGAGGGGGTGGATTATTCTAAATGGCGAAGATTGCATGAACTTTGATGATGGGATTAGTTTGATTAACGAGTTGAATAATGACATGCTCTTCAAATGTAAAGCTGGCAAAGTGCACTCCGTGAAGGTGTTCTGCATTAAAAGACATTACAACTTTAAGATGATTGAATCAGACAGAAAAGTCTAGGATGTGCACTGTAGCGAACAAAGCAGGGGTTGCTTGTGGTGATTGTGTGGTCATCGTCAACCAATCGATAAACAATTTGCTGTCTTAGTGGTTGACAAACCTTACAACTGTTTGAATCGAGCAGTCAATCGGGACCACACACAACTAGATTGTAACTTCATGGCAATCAGTTTTCTTAATCACATCAAAACTCTCCCTTGATGAAAGTGTCCTATTTACAAACATCGATTCATGATGATTTCAATGAATGAGGGTTTAGGATGCAAGGATGAAGGGAATAGAAATGATTTATAGAGATTGGGAAAAAAAATCTTAGCATGAACTTTCATATCTCTTCAAGGCTTTTGAAGAGGCTATTACATGATCAGTTACAAATATCATGTTGACAACAACAGTGAATGGAGACTTATTCGAGAGACCTTCTTGGCATTCGGGTCATGTATTTCGGCTTTTAGACACTGGAGACACATTATTAGTGTGAACAGTACACACATGTATGGAAGGTACAAATAGAAAA
This sequence comes from Ottelia alismoides, assembly GCA_037367405.1. Classification (NCBI taxonomy): domain Eukaryota; kingdom Viridiplantae; phylum Streptophyta; class Magnoliopsida; order Alismatales; family Hydrocharitaceae; genus Ottelia; species Ottelia alismoides. The sequence goes on along the minus strand of JAZKJV010009871.1, from coordinate 340,646 downwards.
TTTAATTGCTTGCTCAAGTGATGCTACTAACCATATTCTACCAGTGAAATTTTCTTTGAGGATGATGGTCCTAGTTGAGCTTGATTTCTGAAGAGGGTGTGTTTACATATATTACGTGATCATTCAGGACCATATGTATCGGACCGTGCTCCTGGTATTCGTGCGGCACTTTGTTACCATGAGGTACAATTTCAACTACCATACACACCATGCAACAACCTTGTAGATGTGATGCATATATTGTTGAATCAATTTTAGGTGTGTTGTTTTATTGTGGAATGTTAAATCAATTTTGGATGTATTGAAACAATTTTGGATGTGTTATTTTATTATGACAGGACATAATCAAGATCAGCATGCAACCGCCTCTTAGAGAGGTGACTTGCCTACGGTATATAACAAAATAAAATATTTCCAACCGTCCAAAATCAATACCTTTCGAGAGTAAAAGCCCGGCCGAATTTTCCTCTGCCATGAGCCATCCCATATTTTCAGAGATCGTTGTTCGGTAGTAAAGAAGCGTACATGAATTCTGCTGAATGTGATTATATTTTACTAACGAAATTAACGACGATTCCATAGTTTTTATCCTACTTGATATGCATGAACAAGTTGGATAATATCAGCTTTGCTGTGTGGGATTGATCTCGTTGGGTTCCATCATTGCGACACAAAGACAGGAGAAAGTGGATCTCACTCTCAACAACCATCATCTTTGACTTTTCTTCACAACCTTTAATGGTTGATAACCGGTATCACCATCAGGTCTCCGTTCCAGTGTTCTACAGGTCGTCAGTCCCAATCTGTTCGTTTATTCAAAATTTTGTAACACCCTCATGTTACCGGTATTTAGTTTGAGGGATAAAAAAGGGATAAAAACTGTAGAAGAAAATATACGTGTTGGTTGATGTAATCACGATGTGATCATTTATCCTGAGACAGCTTATCTAGGCCACAAACGGACAAGCCATTAGAGTCGGCTCTCCAAGAGTTGCAATAGTTGATCGATTGGATCGATTAGTGGGCTTGATTGTGCTATTTGATGGGTTATTGAATAAAATAACTTCGACCACCAGTCGCCTGACCGATGAAAAAAATATTTCATCTTTTTTTTGTTTTTCATAATTTTCTTTAATCTAAAGCAAAGGTAAGATTGTCATTCAATTTGTAATTAGGTATTGTTAGCCAATGACCAAACATGGATAAAGATGTTAGATTATGTCCAAGACATAATTTTTATTTTCAAAATAATTAGAATATAACTATATGGATATTTTTATCGGTCATTAGCGTTTATTATTTAAGTAATTATCCTTTCGACTGAATACTGAAAAGAGTAAATTACACAAAGTCCCTCAACTACACATATGATTTCAAATATCGTACATGAACTTTAAATGGTAACAACACGGTATCTGAACATTAAGATTTGTCTCATTGTGGACCTTAAATCACAACATCTCAAAATCACGTTGGGACAAATATTAGAAATCGGGTACCGCATTATTATCTTTTAAAGTTCGAGTGCATAGTTGAGGGACTTTTATGTAATTCACTCACTTTGCAACATTGAGTCTGACAAAAGTATCATATGTAAACGATTTTCATAAAAGAAGAAGATCTAGTGCTATTTTCATAAAAGAAGTAGATCTTCTTTGCCACCATATCCATTTTAAAATTGATATAGAAATTCATGTTGATATCGACAAATATCTGTATCCATATCCACATATGTGTGTGTGTAAATATATATAGTTGTTGGTTTATTTTTATTATAAATGACATAGCTTTATACTGTCTTTCATCATATTTAATATAATTATCAGGAAAAACTACATTTAGTATATTTATATCATGTGTAAGTCAACATCAAATGTATATTTAAGCTAATGTAGATAATATTTTTGCTATTATACACATCTAAAATGGATCCGCTTTGCATATGTATCTACTTTTTTTAAGAATATGGTAACATAAATTTCATATCTATCAATATCATTATTATTTATATTTGAAAATAAATAAGAATACAATAGACATATAGATAATACTGAACATATCTTTATAATATGTTAGGAATTCTTATGTACATATCTAGATACAATCTTTAAAATGATTTTTGTGTGTGGGTACAAAGGTCCTCTTGAATTTGAGTTCAGTAAGTTTATTTGGTATAATTAATTTGCTTGTCTTTACGTTAAAAATAAACATAGAGAGGAAGCATTTGTTAAATAACATAACGGCATTAATTTATTTTGTTTTTCATTTGTTTTCAACATGAATATTATTAGTTGCAAAATTATCTCTTATTCTTGTTATTCGCAAAGAATACATATTCGTTTCCAAATGTTTACATAATGGCGATTGTTTTTTGACTTTTCATTAAAACTTGTACTAGTAATTTCTAATATAGTAAAATTTCCTAGACAAAGTCAATGGATAATTGCTACTATACGATTCTTTACAAGAAATACATCAATGAATATGAATTTCATTGCAAATTTAAAAAATTAAAGGTAAATTATCTATGAAAAATATGGTAACAAATATTAATTTATTCATTATCACAAGTCAATTTTGTTGTAGCTTCACTACTATGGATTGTCCTCCTAACACATTCATTTATTAAATGGATTGCAATCCCTTAGCTCTTAGCCAATCGCATGTTAGGAGAAGAATCAACCACTTGAGCAACATCATCGGCTCTCAACCAATCGCAAGACATGAGAAGGATTAACAACATCATCATTCCTCTCCATCGGCTATCAGTAAATCGATCTTCACAGGTGATGAACCGCAAAATCGACCCTTTAAAAGAGTGTTTTTAACACTTGATAAATGTCGTAGCAATCGGGCCAATTCGAGCTCATCAAAAAGATCGTCTCATTTAGATATGTGTATGATAAGTCAAAATGAGACGATCATGATTTATTTTACTTGGCAAGAAACCAAGGTCGAACTCAGGGACACGAGCCTTTCTCTAATTATCCGGATTTCCATTTATTTAACTAAGTGTTGAGTTGAAGCATATAGGTCAAATTATGCGAGAAGATACAACAATGCATTAAAATCAAACATGCATTTTTTTTATAAATTTTTATCATGCAAATAGATGCCATGAAATGTAATGAAAGTATGCCCTAGGTAAGAATGATGAGCAAAATTTAATATGATCCAATTTCAAGTTCAGATAACAATCAGGCTTGATGAACACAACTAGAACAAGCACAAGTTAAAGATTTAAGAGACACATGGCAAATAAAATAATACATCAGAATTCATGTATCCAAAACTGAAAATTAAACATGCCATTAGAAAGTACATCAAGCAAGCTTCAAAATGAAACTGAAATCAACTGAAAAGGAAACATGATGCTCAAGTTATGCAATAAGAAAGACAAGGGCATAAATGCAAGAAAACATGAAATGATAGCTACAAAAAGGTCCCTGAGAGGGACTAAAACAAAATAAAAATAAGGCGCGAGTCCTTCCCTGTAATTTTACCAAACGCGCGGGGGTATATCTGCAATTATTAACACCTGCGAGGGCTATGGTGCAAATAACCCCAGGCGCATGTGGTTGGCACGTGCAAGCAGGACCTTTCTGCAAATGTTGAGAAGTCAGAGGGCGTCTCTGCAAAATTCCCAGATAGCACGTGCGCAACACGTGCGATCTAGGCTCGGAGTCAGCTTCGGCTAGGCTCAGGAGGTTCAAGGCTCGATGCAGGCTCGTAGAGGCTCGGGAGCGTCCCACCCTGGAGGCTCGGATGCTAAGCTCGGGGATGCTCTGGCTCTGACGCGTGGCAGCATAAGAACCGTTGGATCGTGAGGATCCAACGGTTGATGAAATCGATGGCGTGGCCTCCTCTGGGCCGTTGGATGGTCGCTGAAAGAGACCATCCAACGGCAACTGTGCTTCGTCCTCGAGTATTGGCTGGCGGCGATTTCGGAGCTCCGGCGCAGGAGCTCCTCCTCCGCCGCTCGCCCTCAGCCACGGTGGTCCGCCCTCTGGCTCATGGCAAGATCGCCGATGAAGCATGGAGCTCGGATAAGACGCTGGCGTCTTAGCTCAGGCTATCGGAGCTGTGATAGTGACAGCGGAGCTCGGCCGAATTGCTCCGGCGAGGCTCCCGATCAATGAAGTGCTCGCGGACCTGCACTGTTAGTCGATACAACCGAAACACAAGGGAGTGTGTGCGTGAATGAGACGTGAGCTCGGTGAGCGAAGAATGGGGGAGCTCGGATGCTCCTCTACCGCGAGGGCGGAGGAGATGGGTCGGACATGGTCTGGGAAGCTGGAGGAAGAAGAACGTGGTCGGAAAGTGGCGCGGGAAAGGGGGTTGCGACGTGGAGCTATTGAGATGGTTAATGGAGCGAGAGGACGGCCGGAGAGGGCTAATTAAATCGATGAAATCAAAATAAAATGACAAAGGAAGATCGGAGGGACTTACCTGGTCAGAGGCGGAGCGATGGCTTGGGTTGAGCATCATAGTGGATGCCCGGGTCTTTGCTGGACGTCGGCAGCCGGTCGACGCAGCTCGGGCGGTCGCGAGCGCGCCGCAGCTCCGCCATGAACGGCGGAGGGTCGCACGGAGGGCAGTGGTCGTTTTCGCTCGATCCTCCGCCTCCCCCTGTCACATGGAGACGGAGGAGGGCTGGGCCATGCCCCTACGTAAAGGCGGACACCGTGATTTGACGGAGGGGGCAGCGGATTTAAAGAAGGTGATGGCGGAAGTAGTGGTGGTCGACGTGGGTTTAGAGGGCGATATGGGGCGACTGGGAGGTCATCGCGGTTCGTGGGGTGATGCGCGAGGTAGAGGGAAGAGTGGGGAAGGTCAGAGGGCAGTTGGCGATGGGGGATGTCGACTGGAGTGGCGGAGATAAAGGAAAGGGGAAGGAGTCTTCGCGAGGTGGAGGACGTGTGATAGAGGAGCTGCTGGAGGTTGACGACGATCGATAGCCGTTGGATCTGGAGATCCAACAGCTGTCGTTGAGGCGCAAAGGGACGGTCGCGATTAAGTCGAGGGGCGGAGCGATCAAAGGCAGATGAGCTGCCATGTGTTGAGCACAAGGCTTGACGCTGGCGAGCGGCTAGGATGGAGAGTTAGGGTTGATCAAGCGGTTGAGGATGGGTGCGGAGATAACGGCTGTGATGGGAGCAAGAGGCGCTGCGATCATTGGCAGATGAAAGCGCCACGTGTCATGCTCAAGGGCAGGCGGTAGTGAGCGGCCGAGATCGTATCTTGAAGTTGATCGAAGGGATGGAATCAGGCCCAGGGGATAACGACGGAGATGGATGGCTGAAGATGCGATCGGAAGGTACCCGTTGCGCCACGTGGCATGCTCTGGTGAGAGCGCTCACGTGCGGTGCAGATTGAAGGCGGGTGATAATCGGATGGCAGGGAAAATAAGAGGGGCGTGGAGATGACTGGACCGTTGGATCAGAAGAAGATCCAACGGCTCGGAGCGAGGGCGGATAAGACAAGAGAGGCGGGGCCACATGGCGCCCCCAGAATGGGCCACGTGGCCCAATCAGATTATTCCGAGGGTATTTTTTATTTTTGAGGCTTAATTTGGCTGAATTTGAGAAAACTCAAAACATGAAAGTTGTAGATCTTGACGAGATCTACAAGTTTCATGTTGACCAAAACTGGAGATGAAATCAAACAAAGGTCCGAAATATTTTTGAGGGTATTTTTAAGTCTAAAAATACCACAAATTTTTGTTTTGTGATTTTTAATTTATTTAGGACTCTGTTAATTACAAAACTTTAACTGGGCTTTATTGACACTCAGCTTAAGAAAGGGGGTTAAAAATGAGAAATTATGATGATGAAATCGGGTTTCATCACCCCCTATACTTAAGCTATGCTCGTCCTCGAGTATCAAAAAGAATGACTAAGTTGGATTAACCCCCTTGTGCATGTGAATACAGGATCCAATCTGCTCAAGTCAGCTCAATTTTAGAGATCCAAAATTCTTGAGTTTAACCCAGCCTTAATCAAGAGGCATCCAATTCCTCTACTTCTCCAGACTCTCTCTTATGTACATATAATCTAAAGGATATGAATTTTAGTGTTGACTGCAATTTCGAGAGTAGAGTCAAATCTTCACCCAAAGTCTTAGTCTGAGAAAATCTCCTAAGGACCCAATCCTCAGTACTAGGGAATAAATCAAATTTTGCGTTCGATCCACCGTCTCTTTAGTTGTCAGACTTAGAAAATATAGATGGCAGGCCAGAAATGGAGGGCATGGGATTGTTTCAATTCTTCTCTCCCTCTCATTGGAACAAGGATTCTCTCTAGTGCCTTTTACGCAACACATTTTTTTGGTGTTGATCAGTGCGTCCGTCAAGAGAAGTTGGAGTCGTCTGCACTTGTTTTCCTGTGAGTACACCGGGGTGTGTCTCTTTTGAGTACCTATCGTACCTTCTACACCCAGACTTGTAGCATTTACGATGCAGAGCCCTTTTTTGGTGCAAGCCCGACTCCTGGTCCTAATAGCGGTGGTCCAAGTGGACACTTTGAAATGGTTGGGAGCGCTCGCCTTTGGTGGAAGCTCTTTGATATGTAACTTTGTGGACAGAGAGCTTTTCTTTGAAATTTCATTGACTTGTATAATTTGTGGCTAGCTCCACTGCTTTTACCAAGAGTTGGCGCACGCTGATCAACAATTTTTTATTTATTTCACACCCTGGCACTTAGGTCAATATCAAGAGATTAGTATAGGAACCGAGTTCTCATACAGGATAATATTGCTGACACTCAGGTTTCATGAAGCCTCCAAAGATTTTATCCCATCCTCGAGCATCATTAGATCAAATCCAAACTTGACTTCCTCATCCCAATTCCTCGAGTGAAAAATCAACTCATCTCATCAAAAACCGCAGTCGTGCATGTGATGTGCTAACCATATTCTTTTGTCTGAGATTAAGCATGCAAATCTAGAAACCTAGGGGAATGTGGATGATTAAGTCTATGACCCTGATGGCTAAGGCTGGTTAACCTACAAATCTCAAAGATCTCAAAAAGCTAAGTCTCCTTAATCATTTCAGATCCTGGGTGAAAGTGTAAGTGTAGAGGTTTAATCCAACTCCTTCATTCGAAAAAAACATTTTTTTGAACTTCGAGAGATATTAGAACTGCCTAAACTCAATTGAGCATCTGCAATTCAGCCAGTATGGATGTAAGTACAGGCCGAAGCCCGTTGCTTGAGGACGGGGCCTTACGCGATGTCCTCTAAACCATCCAATCTGCTAAGGGCGAACCCTCACTGAATGCGGCTTACTTAATTGGGCTTAGTAGTCACTAACGACTCCTAAAGGGTTTTAAGGTTTTTCTCATTTTTATGGATTTTAACAAAGGTTAAAACACGAGTTAAACTCAACTTTCCTTGAAAGAGATGGCGATTTTTCCAAAAACCATGTCACACAAATAAAAAGTTTTTCAAAACATTTTCAAAAGAATTTTTCAAAACAAGGAAAAATCATTTTCGAAAATATTTTTATAGAAAATAGCGTAACATTATATCGAAAAGCCGCGAAATCATTTGAGTTCTCTTAGTCCAAAGAATTTTACCTTAGCCAAAAAGTTTTAAATTTTTCAAAATTTTCAGATTATAGCTAAAGTAAAAATACGGTATATACGGTATACCCCCTATACTTAAACTTTGCTATGTCCTCATAGCACTAGATGTTACAAGTACATAGGTCCATTTAAGTATATAGGAATATACGGGAGCTAAGAGGGGCTCCCCCTATACTTAGGTTAGAAATAACCCAAGTATAAAGGCAAGAAAAGATGAGTAGAGAAATCACAGGGACTCGGGTCTCCCCTATACTTAGGATGAGATTAGCCTAAGTATAAAGATGGGAGTTGATATTGGGAGGGACCCAAGGTGAACGAAGAAGAAGAATGGATATACAAGGGAGCGGATGAATCTTCGGAGATGAAATGGAGGGACTAAGGTTTTGGGTTGTGTGTCGCAACAAACATGGCTCAATCAAGCAAGAAAACCCCTTAGTTTCACCAACTCACACATGAAACCAACCAAGGTTGGTTTATTATCTTGTCGGTTTTATTGGTGATAAAACATTAGATTTCTACGCAAAGAAAAGATATGAAGTGAAAATCATTGCGTAAGCGAGGGTATTGCTCTCCCAAAACCGAATTTTACTCAATTTTGGTTGACTTGCAATTGACAGTCCCAATTTTATTTTAGGTTATCACTGAATTATGGTTAGCACAAAATTAAGAAGTCATCGTCTACTGTTCATTCCCTTTTTCCATTTAACCTAGGTGATCAAGCTAGGAAAACGAAACCGAGAAAAACATGTATTCGTAAAAATCGCGATCTAGGCTAAGCGAGAAATCATGCAGTGATTTGACGATAAATCCATGAAAAACTAGGGCCGTTTTGAAATCCAAATTCAACATGTATGCAAGTCGAAAAAGCCACACCTAATCATGCATCTATTAGCGGTGATTGATTTTCATTAATTTTAGCTAAGTGATGCGAGGTTACGTGCGTCTAAATTTAAAGTGTGTCCTACCTACGATCAAGCACATAAGAATATGAAAAAATAAAATGAGCTCGGAGAGCCGCGTGCCTAGTCCTAGGTCGACACTCAAGTGGGGACGATCCCCACACAACCACATTCGTTCGATTACACACGCGAGTCTTCGATCGAAGACCGCTGTAAAAGACGAGTTTATTACAAGTTCATGCATGAAAATTAAAATGCAAGACATTTTTTTTCTTTCTTCTCGATGTACTCCAAGCGCTTCCTGTAGTTCCTCTCAGCGAGAGACACCAGCTCCTCGCCTCCTTGATCCATCAAGGGCCCTGCCACAGAAACAATGATTAGAGATCAATCGAAAAGAAAATTTTATAATGCAGAATAAATGAACAAAAATGACCTATAAAAAAGATACACTTAAATAAACAAAAATCCAAAAAAATAAAAGAAATGAGCCGTGTCCCCGACAACGACGCCATTTGATGAACCGTAAAATCGACCCTTTAAGAGAGTGTTTTTAACACTTGATAAATGTCGTAGCAGTCGGGCCAATTCGGGCTCATCAAAAAGATCGTCTCATTTAGATATGTGTATGATAAGTCAAAATGAGACGATCATGATTTATTTTACTTGGCAAGAAACCAAGGTCGAACTCAGGGACACGAGCCTTTCTCTAATTATCCGGATTTCCATTTATCTAACTAAGTGTTGAGTTGAAGCATATAGGTCAAATTATGCGAGAAGATACAACAATGCATTAAAATCAAACATGCATTTTTTTTTATAAATTTTTATCATGCAAATAGATGCCATGAAATGTAATGAAAGTATGCCCTAGGTAAGAATGATGAGCAAAATTTAATATGATCCAGTTTCAAGTTCAGATAACAATCAGGCTTGATGAACACAACTAGAACAGGCACAAGTTAAAGATTTAAGAGACACATGGCAAATAAAATAATACATCGAAATTCATGTATCCAAAACTGAAAATTAAACATGCCATTAGAAAGTACATCAAGCAAGCTTCGAAATGAAACTGAAATCAACTGAAAAGGAAACATGATGCTCAAGTTATGCAATAAGAAAGACAAGGGCATAAATGCAAGAAAACATGAAATGATAGCTACAAAAAGGTCCCTGAGAGGGACTAAAACGTAATAAAAATAAGGCGCGAGTTCTTCCCTGTAATTTTACCAAACGTGCGGGGGTATATCTGCAATTATTAACACCTGCGAGGGCTATGGTGCAAATAACCCCAGGCGCATGTGGTTGGCACGTGCAAGCAGGACCTTTCTGCAAATGTTGAGAAGTCAGAGGGCGTCTCTGCAAAATTCCCAGATAGCATGTGCGCAGCACGTGCGATCTAGGCTCGGAGTCAGCTTCGGCTAGGCTTGGGAGGTTCAAGGCTCGATGCAGGCTCGTAGAGACTCGGGAGCGTCCTAGCCTGGAGGCTCGGACGCTAAGCTCGGGGATGCTCTGGCTCTGACGCGTGGCGGCATAAGAACCGTTGGATCGTGAGGATCCAACCGTTGATGAAATCGATGGCGTGGCCTCCTCTGGGCCGTTGGAAGGTCGCTGAAAGAGACCATCCAACGGCAACTGTGCTTCGTCCTCGAGTATTGGCTGGCGGCGATTTCGGAGCTCCGGCGAAGGAGCTCCTCCTCCGCCGCTCGCCCTCAGCCACGGTGGTCCGCCCCCTGGCTCACGGCAAGATCGCCGATGAAGCATGGAGCTCGGATAAGACGCTGGCGTCCTAGCTCAGGCTATCGGAGCTGCGATAGTGACAGCGGAGCTCGACCAAATTGCTCCGGCGAGGCTCCCGATCAATGAAGTGCTCGCGGACCTGCACTGTTAGTCGATACAACCGAAACACAAGGGATTGTGTGCGTGAATGAGACGTGAGCTCGGTGAGCGAAGAACGGGGGAGCTCGGATGCTCCTCCGCTGCGAGGGCAGAGGAGATGGGTCGGACATGGTCTGGGAAGCTGGAGGAAGAAGAACGTGGTCGGAAAGTGGCGCGGGAAAGGGGGTTGCGACGTGGAGCTATTGAGATGGTTAATGGAGCGAGAGGACGGCCGGAGAGGCCTAATTAAATCGATGAAATCAAAATAAAATGACAAAGGAAGATCGGAGGGACTTACTTGGTCGGAGGCGGAGCGATAGCTTGGGTTGAGCATCACAGTGGATGCCCGGGTCTTCGCTGGACGTCGGCAGCCGGTCGACGCATCTCGGGCGGTCGCGAGCGCGCCGCAGCTCCGCCATGAACGGCGGAGGGTCGCACCGGGGGCAGTGATCGTCTTCGCTCGATCCTCCGCCTCCCCCTGTCACAGGGAGACGGAGGAGGGCTGGGCCATGCCCCTACGTAAAGGCGGACACCGTGATTTGACGGAGGGGGCGGCGGATTTAAAGAAGGTGATGGCGGAAGTAGTGGTGGTCGACGTGGGTTTAGAGGGCGATATGGGGTGACTGGGAGGTCATCGCGGTTCGTGGGGTGATGCGCAAGGTGGAGGGAAGAGTGGGGAAGGTCGGAGGGCAGTTGGCGATGGGGGATGTCGACTGGAGTGGCGGAGATAAAGGAAAGGGGAAGGAGTCTTCGCGAGGTGGAGGACGTGTGATAGAGGAGCTGCTGGAGGTTGACGACGACAGATAGCCGTTGGATCTAAAGATCCAACAGCTGTCGTTGAGGCGCAAAGGGACGGTCGCGATTAAGTCGAGGGGCAGAGCGATCAAAGGCAGATGAGCTGCCACGTGTTGAGCACAAGGCTTGGCGCTGGCGAGCGGCTAGGATGGAGAGTTAGGGTTGATCAAGCGGTTGAGGATGGGTGCGGAGATAACGGCTGTGATGGGAGCAAGAGGCGCTGCGATCAATGGCAGATGAAAGCGCCACGTGTCATGCTCAAGGGCAGGCGGTAGTGAGCGGCCGAGATCGTATCTTGAAGTTGATCGAAGGGATGGAATCAGGCCCAGGGGATAACGACGGAGATGGATGGCTGAAGATGCGATCGGAAGGTACCCGTTGCGCCACGTGGCATGCTCTGGTGAGAGCGCTCACGCGCGGTGCAGATTGAAGGCGGGTGATAATCGGATGGCAGGGAAAATAAGAGGGGCGTGGAGATGACTGGACCGTTGGATCAGAAGAAGATCCAACGGCTCGGAGCGAGGGCGGATAAGACAAGAGAGGCGGGGCCACGTGGCGCCCCCAGAATGGGCCACGTGGCCCAATCAGATTATTCCGAGGGTATTTTTGATTTTTGAGGCTTAATTTGGCCGAATTTGAGAAAACTCAAAACATGAAAGTTGTAGATCTTGACGAGATCTACAAGTTTCATGTTGACCAAAACTGGAGATGAAATAAAATATAGGTCCGAAATATTTTTGAGGGTATTTTTAAGTCTAAAAATACCACGAATTTTTGTTTTGTGATTTTTAATTTATTTAGGACTCTGTTAATTACAAAACTTTAACTGGGCTTTATTGACACTCAGCTTAAGAAAGGGGGTTAAAAATGAGAAATTATGATGATGAAATCGGGTTTCATCACCAGGATAAGTTCCAATGATTTCTTACTTGAAGGTTGATTTGCAGTACATTTACAGCTTTGACTACATGACATTATCATCATCAATAGCGACAATGCAAGATTTTTCTTATTTTATATATGCTTGAAGATCAATAGATGTTGAGCGTGTTTTCAACTTCTCCATGTTAACGAATTTGGCGAACACGTCATCATGATATTCCAATGTGTGAATCTTCTTTAAATTAAATTCGCAACCTTCCAGAAGCTTTCGAATAAAGCGATTCTTTATATTAATGTGCTTGGTCCTTATGTGAAACACAAAACTCTTTGTAAGATGAATTACACTTTGATTTTTGTTGAATAGTTAACCATCTTCCCATTCTTTTTATCACTCCTTCTTTCATCGAACACTTCAATCGTATCTTTTTCTTGCATCCTTCAATTTTTTGCCACATATTCTTCCTCTATGGTCTAGATGGTCACTATCTTACTGTGGAGATGCAACTAATATCTCCATTCTACAAGATAAGGACTTAAAATTGTTTTTGTACTTCTTTTACCAATTTGCAAGAATTGTAATAACCTAAGAATTATTTCCTCATCTGAGAACTCTTTTATTAATCATTTAGATTGGTCGAGAGATTGGGGGCTATCCTTTCTCTTTAACATTAAAAATATCAAACTTGGAAGCCAAGCTTCCAAAATCAGGATCAAATGGCAAAGAAAATGCAATATAGGTTTAGTGAATGTTTTTTTAGTTTTAGAGGAAAAACAAATGCAATCTATGTATGCTAGCATCATCACCAGTTCGATTGGTGCAATTGGTGCAGGTCTTATCCCAATAAATATTAAAATCGATATGAGATCAGTTCAATGCCCATTCTGATTTTTTAAATCTTGGTGTAGATGTTAAATAACTCTTGAAAAACGAACTTCTAAACAAGCTTTGTCAATGCTCAAATATCAAAATTGAATACATTGCAAATGATGACCTATTAGAGCATGTCTGCACCTTAGTGTCGTAAACTTGTGTGACTTTGTGAATGGAGGAACCTTATTTTCCTCATCGGATTTATCTTCACATTCATAGAAATGTCCCCATATCACCAATATATATTAGTATATAGGTACAGAGAGTCAGAGACAATTGGATAGATATGGATATGAATTTAGATATGATCATAACATTATCTATTTTAAAGTAAATATAAATGCAGATATAAGTATTGATGGATATTAAAAATATTTTACAGTACCCTAAAAGTGAATATAAATATAGAAACAACATGAATCGAATACGAATAATAATAATAGAAGTATTTTAGATTTATACATGTTTAGGATGGTTTAGAATAAAATAAGTATGCTAAATATACTCATTTTAGAATAGTTATAAAAACAATGGTGAACGAAACCATAGAATTTTGTTAAACACATTTATAAATAATGAAAATACGAATACAAGTATTTGTAAATGTCGGAGTGATACTCTTTCCATTTAAAAAATACGAATATGAATGTCAAAGCTATATAAAATGAATACGAATAACGGATTAGATAATATATATTCATCTTCGTTTTCATCCCTTTATGTTAAGCACCATGTTAAATACTCATTAGCACTATATTCTTCAGCAGTTGATCCTTCCAGATAAACCATAAATGCACACTGATGAAACCTGGTTTCATGCTCTTAATTCGCAGATATTAACCCCCTAGCTTAGACCAAGTGTCAATAAAAAGCCAGATTAATCCTTGTAATTATCTAACCTCTTGAATAAATTAAAATGCTAAAAAATAGCAAATTAAAAATCGTAGTGTTTTTACCCTAAAAACGCTCACAAAAATATTTCTCCCTTGATTTGACCTCATCTTTATTTTTGGTCGCAAGAAACTTGTAGAGCTCATCGAGTTCTACAACTTTCGTGTTTGGAGTTTTTCCAAAATTGGCCTCCTTCTCCCTCTTATTTCACCATCTTCTTTTGAATAATCGGATTGGGCCACGTAGTGCCTTCTGGTTGCGCCACGCAGCCCATCTCTTCGCATGCCACGCACCTCCATTCTCAACCGTCTGATCGCTTTCAGGCGATTCCATCATAGTCGAGCCTTCCCGCAACCAACATATACCTTTCGATCAAGCTCAGGATCTCATCGTGGCCGTTCGCTAGCGTTGTTTTCTCCTCGTGCCACGTGTAACTCTTCTAGCCGCACGATCGACTTCGAGAAGCCTCCATCCTAGTCGCTTATACCTGCTTCATCGTACACCTTTCGATCAAGGCTCTGATTCCATCACAGTCATCCACTCCCGCTTTTATCTCCGCACGACACATGTTGTACTCTCATCCATCAATCAGGGTCTCTACTGCTTTAATCCCAACCGCACGTAAGCACCCAGCTTATGGTCGTTGGATCGCGAGATCCAACGGCCGAGGGACTGTCTTCCACCTTCCGTTTGCCTCGCACCCACGATCTCCACCTCACGCGGCAACCTCCCCCTTTCCATTTCCCTCATCTCATCGGTCATCTTCTCCACAATCCGAGCACCCCAAGACACAGCCTGATCATCCACCTTCCTTGCGATCTCCCACTCGTGCCACGTCTCCATCTTATCAGCTCAATCTTCCCCACTCAAACCACCTCCACCTCCACATGAACCACCACTTTGATCCTTCAAATACCCTGCCCCCGACGCCACCACAACCCGTCCACCTTTACGCAAAGCTCCGCCCAGCCCCTCTCCTCCTCCCCGTGACAGGGGGAGGGTTGATCGAGGTGCAAAGACGGCGGCCGCCTTGGTGATGACCCCTGGCCACGGTAGGCCAGGACCGTAGAGGCTCTACCCCGTCAAGATACTCCGAGGGGTCGCCGGAGTCCAACGATGACCCGAGCTCCCCTCGGAGCTCAGCATAAACTTCCACCTCTGCCAAAATCCCAGGTAAGCCTCCTCCGATCTTTCTCTGCTTTTCTTTTACATTCTTTGAATTAATTAGATGAATCCACGCACTATTGACCTCCATTGACCCTCTCATTAGCTCCATCGCATATTCAGCATTCACGCGCATCCCTCTGACGGTCGAACCTCGTTCTCCATGCTCTGTTCACTTCCACCCCCTCTCTTCTCCACTTTATCGGAGAAGATGACATGGGCCCTCCGCTTCTGCACACCGAACGACCCTCATTTCACTCACGTTCACCCCCATACAAAGCTTCGACTATTGTTCCACTAACAATTGCATGATATCCTTCAATGGTCGGAGCTCTCACCGAAGCAACTTCACAAACTCCATCTCTGGTATCTCAGCGTTAGCGACCTCCTCCAGACCTCACCATGCCTCGCCCTTGCTTCGAGCTTCATCGACCAGCTTCCAAGACACTCCAAGGAGCTCCATCGGGCCCTGAGAAGAGAGGCGGAGCGTGGAGACCTTCACCGGAGGTCCATTCTCACCACTAGCCCCCCGACGGAGAAGAGGGACCAGGACTTACAGTTATCATCCGATTGCCATATTGGGTGACCCTCAGACAACCATTCCTCTTCCCCGACTTAGTATAGCCACCGTCCGATCTCGATGATCGGACGGTCCATGTTCTTCCACGTGTCTGCAACTAGGAGTGGTACTAGACCTCCAGGCTCGGGGTGCTCGAGCCTTATCCGAGCCCGAGCCGCACGTCGAGCATGCCCGAGCCTCACACGAGCATGATCCAAGGCTGAACCAGTATACGAGCCGACTCCGAGCCTTGCGAGCTGCCTCCAAACCTGCATAGCCACCCGAGCCTGGCCTCACGTGTTCGGTCAAGTGATGGTTGGGAAATTTGCAGGGATCCCCCGCCAGATTCCCCATATTGCAACCAGATCCTGGAAGCACGCGCAGATCACATGCACCTGGGGTAATTTGCAATCCAGCCCCTGTGGGTTTAAATAATTGCAAAAATCCCCACACACGTGTGGGTTATTTACAAGGAAGATCTTGCACTTAATTTTATTTACATTTCAGTCCCTCACAGTGACTTGTTTGCTAGTTATCTTTTATGTTTTCTTGCATTTATGCCCCTACTTTATTTCGTGAATATCTTGAGCATCCTAGCTCCTTTTTTATTGATTTTGGTCTCGTTTTGAAGCTTATTTCATTTTCTATCTGATGGCGTGATTGGATTTTTGTTTTGGCATTCTGATTCATGATGATTAAATTCATTAACATAGTTCTTTTTGTAAAATGTCTTCTTATGCCTTGTTATGACATATCAATGAGAGTCTCTCTTCATAAATGGAAAATGAAATTGATGATCTTGTATGGCTCATGTATTTAATCTAATTTTGGCATATTCTCATTGCATGTTGTTTCATCTGGTTGCTTGCATGTTCAAAACAAAATAAAAAAATTCATGAATAAATCGACCGCTTTGACCTTCAATTCATACATTGTTTCGAAGCGGTTTTTGACATACTTGATTTTACCTGGCTGCAACGAACACTTCTAATTATAAATAATTAGAAGGGTGAAATTACGGTTCGTCATATGTGGTCGTTGCCGAGGACACTGCTTATATTTTGTCTTATTTGGATTTTTATTTATTTAATTAATTTTCTATACATAGGTCAATTCGTTCATTTTGTCTTACATTATTTAATTTTTTTATTGATATCTAATATTTGTTTTTGTGGCAAGGCCCTTGATGTTCATAGATGCGAGGAGCAAGTGCTCCCCTACTGCAAGGAGTCGCAGAAGCAAGTTTGGAGAAAAATCAAAGAACATAAAAATGTCTTTTCTTTTAGTAATAATCATCTTTACAACGGTCTTCGTTCGAAGACTCGCGCTTGTAAATGAATGACTTATATGTGGTTGTGTGGGGATCGCCCCACTTGAGTGTCGACCTAGGATCAGGCACGCGGCTCTTCGAGCTATTTATTCATTCTCTGTTTTGCGTGTTTGATCGTAGGTAGGACACACAATTAATTAAGACGCACGTAAACATCGCTTCACCTTGCCAAAATTGAAAGATGTTCTTCCCCGCTAATAGAAGCATGTTAGGTACGGTTTTCTTATCGACTTGCATACATTTGGATTTGAATTTTAATTCAGTCTGAGTTTTTCACGATTTTTTGCTCAAGCCACTGCATGCTTTCTCGCTTAGCCTAGATCATGATTTGTATCGATCACATAGCTTTTTCTCGACCTCCCTTCCTGGCTTGCTCACCTAGGTTTATGGGAAACAGGAATGAGCGGTGGATGATGATTTCTTGATTTATGTGCTCACCTTAAATCAGTTATAATCTTAAGCAAATAAATTGGGACTGATAATTGCAAGTCAACCTAAAATGGAGTATAACCTTGTTTTGGGAGAGCAACACCCTTGTTTACGTAGGATGTTTTTATTCGACATTTTCTTGATTCCCGCATAAACTAGATTAATTTTAATCACTAATAAAAATGACAAGATAATAAACCAACACATGTTGGTTTCATGCGTGAGTTGGTGAATCAAAGGGCTTTTGCATGCGTGTTTGAGCCATGATTGCTCCGACACCCTCCCCTACGCCTTAGGTACTCCATTCATCTCTAAAGATTCATCCGCTCATTTGTACATCCATCCTACTTCTTCGTTCACCTCAGGTCTCCCCCAACATCAATTATCCATCTTTATGCTTAGGCTACTCTCAGCCTAAGTATAGGGGGGACCTGAATCCCTGTGATTTTTCTTACCCATCTTCCTTTGTCCTGATACTTAGGTTATTTCTAACCTAAGTATTGGGGGAGCCCACTTCAATTCCTGTATATTTTTTTATACTTAAATGGACATGTGGACTTGTATCA
This sequence comes from Ottelia alismoides, assembly GCA_037367405.1. Taxonomy (NCBI): domain Eukaryota; kingdom Viridiplantae; phylum Streptophyta; class Magnoliopsida; order Alismatales; family Hydrocharitaceae; genus Ottelia; species Ottelia alismoides. The sequence continues at coordinate 322,799 of JAZKJV010009871.1, read as the reverse complement.
TCTAGTGCTATGAGGACATAGCAAAGTTTAAGTATAGGGGGGTATACGGTATATACAGTATATGTACTTTAGCTATAGTTTGAAAATTTTTAAAAATTTAAAACTTTTTGGCTAAAGTATAATCTCTTGAACTAAGTGGACAAATTTATTTTCAAGGTTTTCTATATTATGTTACACTATTTTCAAAGAAAAATATTTTTGAAAATGATTTGAAAAATGAGTTTCTCTTATTTTAAAAAATCTTCTGAAAAATATTTTAAAAATATTTATTTGTGTGACATGGTTTGGAAAATTATTTTCTTAATTTCAAGGAAGTTGAGTCTAACCGGTGTTCTAACCTCTAATCAAAAACACATAAAAATGAGAAAAATAAAAAAATCCTTTAAGAGTCAAATTGACTACTAAACCCAAATAAGTAGCCGCGTTCAGTGAGGGTTCGCCCTTAACAGAGTAGGTGGTTTAGAGGACATCGTGTAAGGCTCCGTTCTCAAGCAACGGGCTCCGGCATGTACTTACACCTATACTGGCTGAATGCATATGCATCTACTCATTTGAGTTTAGGCAGTCATGATATCTTTTAAAGTTTTCATAAAAAAGAAAAAGAAAAGAAAATTTTGATGAAGGAGATGGATTAAATCCCCTAGCTAATCAAAAATCAATCAATCAATTCAATATGAAAAATAGAATGTAAATGTATCTACAGAAATGTTCGAGGACACTCAGTTGAGGAGGCCTTGAGATTTTAGGTTAACCAACCTTAGCCATCAGGTCTTAGACTTAATCATTCACATTCCCCTAGGTTTCTAGATTTGCGTGCTACTCATGCTTAGTCTCTTACCTTAAGAATATGATCAACACTTCACATGCAAGGGCTCAAAAGTCGGATTTCGATTTCGTTTCAGTGAGTGATCGAAACAAAATTTCGGCCGAATTTCGGTCAAAATTCGACCGAAAATTCGGTCATTTCAGTAGTTTTTTGAATTAGTCCCCCCTCCCCCAAATTTCAACCGATATAGGCCATATCACCCACCGAAACCGAAATTCAATTGAAAATCGGCCAAATTTCGGCGAAATTTAAGGCCATGTTCACATGCACGATTGCGGTCTCGATGAGATGAGTTGAAATTTCACTTGAGGAACTGGGATGAGGGATTTGAGTCTGGACTTGATCTAATGATGACTCGAGGATGAGATAAAATCATTGAAGGTTCATGAAACCCGAGTGTTAGCATTTTAGCCAGTATGAGAACTTGGTTCTTATTCTAATCTCTTGACATCTACCTAAGTGTCAGGATGTGAAATAAATAAAAATTTGTTGATCAGTGTGCGCCAACTCTTGGTAAAAGCAGTGGAGCTAGCCAAAATTATGTAAATCAAAGAAATATCAATGTTGAAAGAAAAGCTCTCACCACACAAAGTCAAATATCAAAGAGCTTCCACCAAAGGCAAGCGCTTCCAACCATTTTCAAAGTGTCCACTTGGACCACCGCTATTAAGGCCAGGAGTCAGGCTTGCACCAAAAAAGAGCACTTCATCATAAATGCTACAAGTCTGGGTGTAGAAGGTACGATAGGTACTCAAAAAAGGCACACCCCGGTGTACTCCTAGGAAAACAAGTGCAGACAACTCCAACTTCTCTTGACGGATGCACCGATCAACATCAAAAATATGTGTTGCGTAATAAGGCACTAGAGAGAATCCTTGTTCCAATGAGAGGGAGAGAAGAAATGACACAATCCTAAAACCCTCCACCAACTGGCCTGCCACCAAACACTTCTAGGTCTGACAACTAAAGATACAGTGGATTGAACACAATATTTGGTGTATTCCCTAGAGTTGAGGATTTGGTCCTTATGAGAATTTCTCGGACCGGGACCTTGGATGATGTTTTGACACTACTCTCGTGAACGCAGTCAACATTTAATGCCATATCCTTAGTTTATATGTATACAAGAGAGAGTCTGGAAAATTAGAGGAATTGGATACCTCTTGATTAAGGTTGGGTTGAGCTCTAAGATTTTGGATCTTTTAAATTTGGAATTTTTGAACGGATCAAATCATGTACGCACATGCACAAGGGGGTTAAGCCATCTCATTCATTTCTTTTGTGATACTCAAGGACGAGCACATTTTAAGTATAAGGGGTTGATGAAACCCAATTTCACGCTCTTAATTCGTAGATATTAACCGCCTAGCTCAGACCAAGTGTCAATAAAAGCCAGATTAATCCTTGTAATTATCTGACCCTTGAATAAATTAAAATACAAAAAAATAGCAAATTAAAAACCATAGTGTTATTACCCTTATAAATACTCAAAAATATTTCTCCCTTGATTTGAACTCATCTCTGTTTTTGGCCAACATGAAGCTTGTAGAGCTCATCGAGTTTTACAACTTTCATGTTTTGAGTTTTTCCAAAATCAACATCCTTCTCCCTCTTATTTCACCATCTTCTTTTAAATAATCTGATTGGGCCACGCCTTCTGGTTGCGCCACACAGCCCATCTCTTCGCATGCCACGCACCTCCATTCTCAACCGTCTGATCGCTTCGAGGCGATTCCATCACAGTCGTGCCTTCCCGCAACAAACGTCTACCCTTCGATCAAGCTCAGGATCTCATCATGGCCGTTCGCTAGCGTTGTTCTCTCCTCATGCCACATGTAACTCTTCTAGTCGTGTGATTCACTTCGAGAGGCCTCCATCCCAGTCGCGCATACCTGCTTCATCATACACCTTTCGATCAAGGCTCTGATTCCATCACAACCGTCCACTCCCGCCTTTATCTTCACACGGCACGTGTTGCACTCTCATCCATCGATCAGGGCCTCTACCGCTTTAATCCCAACCGCACGTAAGCACCCAGCTTATGGCCATTGGATTGCGAGATCCAACGGCCGAGGGACCGTCTTCCACCTTCCATTCACCCCGCACCCTTGATCTCCACCTCGCACGACAACCTCATCCTTTCCATTTCCCTCATCTCGTCGATCATCATCTCCACGATCAGAGCACCCCACGACACATCCTGATCATCCACCTTCCTCGTGGTCTCCCACTCGTACCACGTATGCATCTAATCAGCTCGATCTTCCCCACTCAAACCACTTCCACCTCCACATGAACCATCACTTTGATCCTTCAAATACCCCGCCTCCTCCGCCACCACAACTCGTCCACCTTTACGCGGTGCTCCGCCCAGCCCCTCTCCTCCTCCCCATGACAGGGGGAGGGCTGATCAAGGCGCAAAGAGGGCGACCGCCCCCGGTGATGACCCCTGGCCATGGTAAGCCTGGGCCGCGGTGGCTCTACCCTGCCAAGCTGCTCCGAGGGGTCACCAGAGTCCAACGATGACCCGAGCTCCCCTCGGAGCTCAGCATAGACCGCCACCTCCACCAAAATCCCAGGTAAGCCTCCTCCGATCTTTCTCTGCTTTTCTTTTAAATTCTTTGAATTAATTAGTTGAATCCGCACACTATTAACCTCCATTGACCCTCTCATTATCTCCACCGCACATTCAACATTCACATGCATCCCTCCAACGATCGAATCTCCTTCTCCATGCCATGTCCACTTTGCAAGAGAAGATGGCATAGGCTCTCCGCTTCTGCGCACCGAACAGCCTTCATTTCACTCATGTTCACCCCCATACAAAGCTTCGGCTCTTTTTCCACTAACAATTACAGGATATCCTTCAATGGTCAAAACTCTCATCGAAGCAACTTCACAAACTCCATCTCCGGTATCTCAGCATCGGCGGCTTCCTCCAGACCTCGACGTGCCTCGCCCTTGCTTCGAGCTTCATCGACCAGCTTCCAGGACACTCCAGGGAGCTCCATCGGGCCTTAAGAAGAGAGGCGGAGCGTGGAGACCTTCGTCGAAGGTCCATTCTCGCCATTAGCCTCGCGGTGGAGAAGAGGGACTGTGACTTACAGTTATCGTCCGATTGCTAGATCGAATGGCCCTCAGACAACCACGCCTCTTCCCCGACTTAGTACAACCACTGTACAATCTCGATGCTCGGACGATCCATGTTCTTCGACATGTCCGCAACTGGGAGTGGCACCAGACCTCCAGGCTTGGGGTGCTCGAGCCTTGTCCGAGCCTCGTCCGAGCCCGAGTCGCATGCCAAGCCTGCCCGAGCCTCGCACGAGCCTGATCCGAGGATGAACCAGTATATGAGCCAACTCCGAGCCTTGCGAGCCGCCTCCAAACCTGCATAGCCACCTGAGCCTGGCCTTACGTGTCTCGGTCACGTGATGGCTGGGAAATTTGCAGGGAGCCCCCGTCAGATTCCCCATATTGCAATCAGGTCCTGGAAGCATGTACAGATCACATGTGCCTGGGGTAATTTGCAACCCATCCCTTGTGGGTTTAAATAATTGCAAGGATACCCCCAAGCGTGTGGGTTATTTATAGGGAAGGTCTCGTACTTAATTTTATTTACATTTCAATCCCTTCCAGGGACCTGTTTGCAAGTTATCTTTTATGTTTTCTTGCATTTATGCCCCTGCTTTATTTTTTGAATATCTTGAGCATCCTAGCTCCTTTTTTATTGATTTTGGTCTCGTTTCGAAGCTTATTTCATTATCTATCTGACGGCGTGATTGGATTTATGATTTGACATTCTGATTTATGATGATTAAATTCATTGACATAGTTCTTTTTATTAAATGTCTTCTCATGCCTTGTTATGGCATATCAATGAGAGTCGCTTCATAAATGGAAACTGAAATTGATGATCTTGTATTGCTCATGTATTTAATCTAATTAGGGCATATTCTCATTGCATTTTGTTGCATATGGTTATTTGCATGTTCAAAATAAAATAAAAAAAATTATGAATCGTGCCTTCATGCATTTCTTGACCTACGTTTCATTAAAGCAACACTTAGTTCAATTAATTAGAGTTTAAATGATACTAAAGAGGCTTGTATCCCTGAGTTCGACCTTGGGCTTGCCCAAGTAAAATAAATCAACCGCTTTGACCTTTAATTCATACATTGTTTCGAAGTGGTTTTTGACGTACTTGATTTTACCCGGTTGCAACGAACACTACTAATTATACATAATTAGAAGGGTGAAATTACAGTTCGTCGCACACAAATTGCTTTGGCATAAATAAAGCCCTCTTATGGGATGTGTTCATATACATGGAAATGAACTAGCAAGTAGAACCTTCTTTCTTCTCTAGGTGGATCGCATGATGAACCTGCCAACATCTGGGTAGCCCAAGGCTTACACATTTGAAAACACGCCATACCTAGATAAGCACATCTGTTATCCTACATGGGCCAATGTTTTTGGTCAGAAGGGTAACCTGCTATAGAGATAACCATTTTTAGAGGGGTAAGAAGGTGGTTAAGTTGTTTCTTTATTTTGGTGTTTGGATGGAATTTTGGGAAAGTTTGTTGTTAATGTATTTTATTGAAGTTTGAAAAAAATAACTAGATTTGAATTATTTTGTAATTTTAGATAATAAGATGTGATAGTATTTTTTTCATTTTAATTGAAGAGAGAATGAGAAGGGAGAGAAAGAGTAGGTCCTCACATAACTAAATGATGGGAACTTGGTTGATTGAGAAAGAGAAAGATACAGTAGTGGGCTCCACAAGTTATGAGAAAAATTTTGGACAGGAAAACGAGTGCACCTAATGGGTAATTCACCAAGAGAATGAGATCATCTCAACCTAGAATATCAAATGGTTTGCTTAGAATGATTTCAAGCATCACCTTTAGCATTGGAAAAGGTGATAGTCCCTCAAGGCTTTTCATGGCATCCTTTTATATTTTTCCACTAAATTGAGATAGGGCTAGACAGGGTAACTATTGAGATTTATCCTGTGAAGACTGATTAGTTGAATACAAATGGGAAGCATTGATGATGTAGCTGATCACTCTCCTGCCTTATGATTGACTGAGAGCTCTTGGGTTGGACTGCTGAGGTGTCAGATCCGCCTCTTGCATTCTGATTGGCTAAGAGGTGTTGGATTGGATTATTGAGATGCTTAATCCATATCTTGCATCCTGATTGGTTGAGAGATGATGGTGGGGATTGCTGAATGCTTGGTATTCTTTTGTTATAGTACAAAAGGAGCACTGTGGCACCATATATTGTATCCAACATCATTCAAGCAATAGTAGAGAGAGTCTGGTGCGAGTAAGTGGAGTAGGCACATTGCTGAACCACTATAAATCCTTGTCTTGTGCGATTATGTGTGCTTTCTTATTCGATTATGGTTCTAGTCGTGTGGTGCTTGATCAGATCCGTCCCCAACAATTGGTATCAGGGCAAGGTTCGAAGATCAACCTCTACATAGATGGCGGAAGAATCAAAGGTCAAGATCGATGAATCGAACTTCGCATTATGGAATATGCAGATTAAAAATGTTCTATATCAGAAGGATCTCTATCTTCCGGTCGAAGGGAAGAAGCCCGAAGCCATGAAATATGAGTGGAAGGTCCTAGACTGAAAGGCTCTAGGAATGATACAGCTTAGCCTTGCTCTATCTGTGGCTTCAAATATCGCAAAGGAGACAACGGCGACGAATCTTTTCAAAGCTCTTGAAAAGATGTACGAGAAGCCATCCACATCAAATAAGGAGTATTTTATGAAGAAGCTTTTCTATTTAAAGATGAGTGAGAACTCTATAGTGGCTTCATACTTAATGATCTGAACAATATCATCAACCAGTTGGAGTCTGTCAAGATCGTGTTTGATGATGAGGTAAAAACTCTTCTACTTCTTTCTAGTTTACCTGATAGTTGGAATGCTTTAGTTGTAGCGGTTAGCAACTCCTCTGGTTCTGCAAAGTTGAAGTTGGAGGATGTTGCTGGTCTTCTTCTTGGAGAAGAGGCATGACGGAAGACGTGTAGACAAGAACAGTCATCACGTTCTACCTTGAATACAGAAGGAAGAAGCAGGAAGAGCTACAAGAACCAAAAGCATTCCAGGGGAAAGTCGGTAAGAGGAAGATCCAAATCCACAGATTCGAAGTCTGTGGTCTGTTGGAACTGCAATCAAAAGGGGCACTACAAGACAGAATGCAAGGTCCCAAGAAAGCATAAAGGAGAAAATGATAAAGGTAAGAATACTGTAAATCTTACTGATGATGAGGACATCAATGCCTTAATATGTGTTGCAGATTCTTGAAGTGAGTCTTGGATTGTGGACTCGGAAGCTTCATTTCATAGTACTACACAAAGGGATATCTTCTAAAATTATGTGAAAGGTGATTTTGGAAAGGTATATGTAGGAGATGATGAATGCTGCAGCATAATAGGAAAGGGAGACATTGACATATCCCAATCCAATGGTGGCGCTTCTTGAGATTGAAGAATGAATACATATACCCACTCTAACAAGAAATCTCATATCTATTGGATAGCTATCAGAAAGCGGCGTGGTGACATCATTCGATTCAGATTCATGAAAGATGTCAAAGGGATCATTGATATTTACTCGAGGTAAGAAAGAATGAACCTTGTATATTGCATCAGGCTCATGTGACATGATAAATGTTGCATCATTTGTATATGATGGTAACACTTGGCATAGATGACTTGGTCACATGAGTGGAAAGAGAATGAAGATCATGCAGAAGAAGGAAAAGTTGATAGGATTGCAGACTGTTGATCTGGACTTCTGTGAAGATTGTATCTTGGGAAAACAAAAGAAAGTCAGTTTCACAAAGACTGCAAGAGTAGGAAAGACTGAAAGACTGGAGATGGTTCATACTGACGTATGGAGTCCACCTCAGGTACCTTCCCTTGGCTTATTTTATTACTTCCATTGATGATGCAACTAGAAAACCATGTATTTATTTTATCAAACATAAATACAATGTGTTTGAGACCTTTAAAATATGAAAGGCCTTATTTTATTACCTTCATTGATGATGCAACTAGAAAACTATGTATTTATTTTATCAAACATAAATACAATGTGTTTGAGACCTTTAAAATATGAAAGGCCTTAGATGATGAATGTTGCAGCATAATAGGAAAGGGAGACATTGACATATCCCAATCCAATGGTGTCGCTTCTTGAGATTGAAGAATGAAGACATATACCCACTCTAACAAGAAATCTCATATCTATTGGATAGCTATCAGAAAGCGGCGTGGTGACATCATTCGATTCAGATTCATGAAAGATGTCAAAGGGATCATTGATATTTACTCGAGGTAAGTGATGAATCCACATTTCATCATCTTTATTCTATCATTTTGGCACCAAAAACCCTAGCAAATGCCTGTAAATAGCATTAAAACCATCATCTTAGCATCCATGCATGTGCATTCAGATTGTGTATAAATCACTGTAATTAAGGCCAAAATTATAGAATAAATAAAGAAAAGAAAAAGAATAAAATATTGTAAATATTTTATGACCCAAAACCCCCGAGACCTAGGCATCTTGATGAATAGGTCGACAAGGAATAAAGTAGGGGGAGATAAGGTCAAAAACACAGAGAAAATACCTATACTCTTCATTCATCCTTTAGTCATTTTGGGACCTATTTTTGGTTCCACTTTTTATACACCAAATAAAGAAACTTTGTACATGAAAGTTGTAGATAAATTAATAAAGAAAAATACAAAATTGATTTCACAGAAAAATAATGTACAGATAAAAAAGTTATGGTCTGAATAAAAATCCAGAATGCCAACTTCCCAGACCCGTATCTCACAAATAAAAATTCCAAATGCAGCGTACTCACCTTTAATTGTATATAGAATCAAATAATCTATCCAATGGTGGTGGTTTCGCATTTGGCGGAGCTACGGTCTGAAAGTTGAGTTTTGGACCCACATTGTACCTTGTACAGATTAAAATATTCAACTTATTCGTTATTCATTATTTTTATAATTTTATATTTTTATAATATTGTAAATATTACTTCTAATAGATATACACATTAAAATCAGAATAAAAGTAAAAAGAAAACTCAAAATAAAATACACACATATACAGGGTATACAGGTATTATACCTATACTTTTTATACTTTGATTTTATTTAATGTATAAAACATATTAGAAAGATAAAATAAAAATACACTTATGTTTATAAAAGTATTTTATCATTTTAGAAAATAATAAACAAAAATAAATAGATTAAAAATACAAAAATAAAAATAAAATACTCAATATGTAGATAATATACCTATACAGGGGTATAAATGCAACTTGTAAAAACGTAATTCATAAAAATAAATAAAAATCAGAATAAAATACTACATAAAAAATTAAACATTTTTTATTTTATAACCATAATTTAATTCAGCATATTTCTATTTTTTTATGAATTAATAAAGATTTCATTTTATCTTTTCCCTGGTTGGTCCACGTGGACCAACCAGGAGCCCCCGACTGTTGACCAGGCGGGTCAACAGTCCGTCCTTCGGGTACTGTAGCTCGGGCGCCTGGTTTTTTGGCCCACCTTGGTGGACTTTCCTAGGTCGCGCCGCTCATCCTCTGCCACCGCTTCCTTCATGGAAGTTGTGCCCCTTCGATCCATCTCCATCGCCGCTCCATCAGATCCACCCAGATCTTCTTCCTCCACCCGTGACACCTCCTCGAAGTCACGTCCTCGCTTCTCTTCAAATACAACCCACCATCTTCCTTTCTCGGGTTGAACCGCATTCCACACAGATCTACCCCCTTTCGGTCGTGTTCAAGCACCTGGAGGTGACAGCTCCTGGTTCCACACCTTCGAGGAGGCGGAGTTGAGCGATCTGGGCGTGTTCCACCACCTCCGGCGGTCGACCCCCGTGAGGTATACTCCCTCTGGCCATTGGCCATCGAGGTTGCGATCCATCCCATTTTCATCCCCCTTTTCATCCCTGTTAGTCTTAGGATTATTTTCCCCTTCTTGCCGACTCGAATCGACCACTCGTTCACCCAATCGATCATCTCGCCGGAGCGCAACTCCGGCGAGGCCCTATCGCATCTCCCCGTCCATCTCGTGAGCAACCCGAGGTCGAGGCATTTTGCCCTCGACCTCTCTAACATTTTGGTGCAGGTCTTGAAGAGCAACGCAGCTTCTGGAGCGATTTTGCTCTCTCGCCGGAGCTCCTGGAGCCTTGCAGCTCCGCCACCTCCGTGCGAGAGCACCGGCGTCCGCCGGCGAATTTTGAAGCCTCCAGACGACAGCCGACACCTGCAGGAGCATCCTCGGCCACCTTGCAAGCGCCAGCGTCGCCGTGGTCGGCCGGAGGAGCTCGGAGAAGCTCGCCAGACCGGAGCTCCTCCGTGTTCTTCCATCGACCTCCGGGACCGTCAGATCAACGAGGAGCCTCCAGATCAAGTCGCGGCCGTCAGATCTTGGCTCGCCTCCACCGTCGATCTCTTGTCCAGATCTGATCTCAGCCGCTGATCATCGAAGCGTCATCGGCCGTTCTTGTGCTGCCACGTGTTTAAGTGGAACGTCTCCAGCCGTTGGATCACGCCTTGACGCCCAGCCGTTGGATGCGCGCCACGCGTCACTTGCCGAGCGCAGGAGTGAGGGTATTTTGCATCCCGACCCTCGCGATTTTTGTATTTATATATTAGTCTATAAACTTGCCTTGGTAGTTTAAATATTTTGTAATATTTGCAAAAAGACCCTCGGATTTTAGTTATTTGCGTTTGGGTCCCTCGCCACGTCACCTCACGTGACCTGTACACGTGAGGTGGTGGGCTTTTTGCAGAGGCACCCCTGGTCTTTTGTTTATTTCGTTTAAGTCCATGAACATTTATGTCAAGTTGTAAAATTTTGGAGAATTTGCATAGAACCCCCTGAGCTTTGTAATATTGCAAAAATACCCTTCCCAGGCGCGTGCAAGTCACGCGCCCTGGTGGGTAAGTTGCACATCTACCCTTGCGGGTTTGGATATTTATGTTTAGTCCGTGAAATGCCAGTTGCTGTGTAAAGTTTTGCGGAAAATTGCATTGTTGCCCCTGGATGTTTTAAATATTGCACTTATGCCCTTGCCAGGACTGTTTGATGATTGGAATCTTGTTTTAATTAATTAAAATATCATTTCAACTCCAAAAATCCCACAAAAATAGGCTTAAGCTCCTGTGCACCTATACTTTCACGCCACCTATTTAGTTTTTGATTTTATTTTATTTTCATATTTATTAAAAATCAAAAACACTCATTTTGTGCACTGTCTACCTTAGAAAATACCAAAAAAATATCAAAACACCTCTAAAAATTCCAAAAAAAAATTACCTAGTGTCTATTTCATCCTATTTTAGTGTCAGTCCAAAAATTATTAAAAATTTCAAAAGAAAAACACTAAAAATATAAAAACACTCAAAACTTCAAAAAAAATATAAAAAATAGTAGAAAAACCCAAAAATTGCAAACTCAGCTTCTGTTTCTTCCTTATTTTGTTACTCTTATTAGAAAAATAGTGTGAAATATTTTTGCTACTGGTTGGTATTTTCAAATTACATTTTAATCACAGCCAGCCCTTATTTCCACTGTTTGCCTTATTTCAGACTTTAAAAATACCAAAAACATCTTGAAAAACCCCCAAAAATCACAAAAACAGTAAAAAACCTTAAAAAAACCAAAAACATTTATTTTCTGAATTTTGGAGCATTTTTGTGCATTTTTATTAATATTCTACCTTGCCTTGTATTATATCCCCTTGTTTTCCAATATTTGAAAAAAAAATATATATATATAAAATATAAAATATAAAAATCAGAAAATCAAAAATCAAATACAAAATCAAAAATCAAATAAAAAAAAATATTAAAAATTAAAAACCCACAAAAAAAATTTGCTTTGTTCTCTTGCTTAGTGTAGACACTCACACACACACTCACTTGTGCATTCATTTGCTTGAGCTACACTGTTTGCTCCCTGTGTTCGAACTCTCTGCATACTTGCCCTTTACATCTTTTGTGCAGAGTTAAAAATAAATCTTAACTCCACACCTGTTTTTCATTGCTTGATTTGCTTGTGGGTTATTTGTTGATTAAACCAGGATTTTGTAGTGGTTAAGACACCGACTGTTGACTCGCCTTGTGAGTCAATACAACCGCTCTCGATCCCTTGGTTTATCAGTAAGAAAGAATGAACCTTGTATATTGCATCAGACTCATGTGACATGATAAATGTTGCATCATCTGTATGTGATGGTAACACTTGGCATAGATGACTTGGTCACATGAGTGGAAAGAGAATGAAGATCATGCAGAAGAAGGGAAAGTTGATAGGATTGCAGACTGTTGATCTGGACTTCTGTGAAGATTGTATCTTGAGAAAACAAAAGAAAGTCAGTTTCACAAAGACTGCAAGAGTAGGAAAGACTGAAAGACTGGAGCTGGTTCATACTGACGTATGGGGTCCACCTCAGGTACCTTCCCTTGGCGGATCTCATTATTTTATTACTTTTATTAATGATGCAACTAGAAAACTATGTATTTATTTTATCAAACATAAATACAATGTGTTTGAGACCTTTAAAATATGGAAGGCCTTAGTTGAGATCGAGACAGGTTTAAAGTTGAAATATCTCAAGTTAGACAATAAGGGAGAATACTGCAGTGAGGAGTTTGAATCCTATTGTGCTAAGAATGGGATCAGGAGAGAGAAAACAATCCCAAGGAAGCCAAGACAAAATGGTATTGCTGAACGCATGAACAAGACTTTCCTAGAACGTACGAGAAGCATGATGATACATGCAGGTCTACCTAAACGACATTGGGTTGATGCAGTGAATACATGTGCATACTTAATCAATCGAGATCCATCTGCTGCTTTAGATAAGGATCTTCCAGAAGAAATGTGGATAAGAAAGGAGTTAACACTTTCTCATTTACGTATCTTTGGATGCATAACTTATGTTTACATTGAGCAGGAAGACAGAGGAAAGCTTGATCCCAAAGCAAGGAAGTGTACCTTTGTCAGCTATGGTACAGATAAATATGGATACATATTGTAGGATTTGGGAAACAAGAAGACAGTCAGAAACATTGATGTCACATTCAATGAGTCTTCCTTATACAAGGATAAATTGATAAAAGGAAAGACAACTGAAGAACTAGACTTTTGTGGAGTTTGATGAAACTCCTGAATAAAGCACATCATAGACAAGTGATGAGAATGTTAAACACATCCCACAGAATAATCCACAAACTCCGATGCTACGAAAATCTTACAGAATCAGCAAACTCACTACAAGGTATTCACCCTCCTTGAATTAAATTTATTGTTGACTAATAATGGTGAGCCTGAATGCTTTGATGAAGCTATACAAGGTGAGACAAGGAATCTGTGGGAGTTAGCCATGGATGAAGAGATGAACTCTCTCAAGAAACAAAACGTGAGATTTAGTTCCGCTACCGAAGGGAAAAAAGGCTCTACACAATAAGTGGGTGTGAAAGGTGAAGGAGGAAGCTGATGGTTCGATTAAATACAAAGCTTAGTTAGTGGAGAAGGGCTTTCAACAGAAAGCAGTTGTCGATTTCACAGAGATCTTTGCACCTGTTGTAAAGTTCTCAACCATAAGAGCAGTATTGAGCATTGTTGCAGCTGAGAACCTACATTTGGAGAATTTGGATGTTAAGACAACATTCTCCATAGAGATCTTGAGGAGGACATCTACATGCAACAACCAGAGAGCTATGTAGCTACTAAAAAGGAAGACATGGTATGCAAGCTTAGAAAAAGTTTTTATGACTTGAAGCAGGTACCAAGACAATGGTACAAAAAGTTTGATGATTTCATGACAAATACAGGATTCCGTAAATGTCATGCTGACCATTGTTGTTACTTCAAGAAGCTTGGTATGTCTTACATCATTTTATTGTTGTACGTAGATGACATGCTTGTTGTAGGTTCCTGTAAGGAACAAATAGCAAATCTGAAGGAAATGTTGTCAAAGGAGTTTAAAATGAAGAATATAGGTCCTGCAAAGAAAATCCTTGGAATGCAGATTAGCAGAGACATGAAAAATAAGATGTTAAGATTGTCTCAATCAGATTACATCGAGAATGTACTTGAGAGATTTAATATGAAAAATGCAAAATCTACTCTTACATCTTTAGGGAGTCACTTCACACTTTCAAAGGAGAAAGAACATGCTACGAAGAAGGAGCATGAGTACATGTCAAAAGTATCATATCAGTCTGTTGTTGGTAGTTTGATGTACGTAATAGTTTGTACAAGACCATACATCTCCCATGCAATGGGAGTTGTGAGCAGATTCATGGTGAATCCTGACAAGGGAACATTGGGAAGCTGTGAAGTAGACTCAAAATTATCTGAGAGGTAAATCTAACATGACATTATGTTATGGGAACACTAACATTTCCATTTGAGGTTTTGTGAACTCAGATTTTACAGGAGATATCAGTGGCAGGAGAAGCACAACAAGGTATGTCTTTACCCTGGGGATTGGAGCCATTAGTTGGATTTCATATCTTTCCATCTCGACCATGGAAGCAGAATATGTGGCAGCAACAAAAGCTTGTAAGGAAATGGTATGATTGAAAGGTCAAATGAAAGAACTGAATAAAGAATGTGAAGATTGTCAATTATCTAACGACAATCAAAGTGTAATTCATCTTGTAAAGAACTCTATCTTTCACTCGAGGATTAAGCACATTGATGTGAAGTACCACTTCATTCGGACACAACTAGAAGATGGAAAATTTAAGTTGAAGAAGATCCACACATTAGCAAATCATATTGATATGTTCACAAAATTTGTAACAGTAGAGAAGCTGAAGACATGTTCAACTTCTATTGATCTTCAAGCATAGAAGACAAGGGAAAGCTCACACCAGGACTATTGAAGTTGTGGTGTGTCCACAAATTAGTCTTCAAGTGGGAGATTATTGAGATTTATCCTGTGAAGACTGATTAGTTGAATACAAGTGGAGAGCATTGCTGATGTGGCTGATCATTCTCATGCCTTCTGATTGGCTGAGAGCTCTTGGGTTGGATTGCTGAGGTGTCTGATTCGCCTCATGTATTTTGATTGACTGAGAGGTGTTGGATTGGATTGCTAAGATGCTTAATCCACATCCTGCATCCTGATTGGCTGAGAGTTGATGGTGGAGATTGCTCGATGCTTGATATTCTTTTGTTGTAGTATAAAAGGAGACATGTAGCACCACATATTGTATCCCAACATCATTCAAGCAATAGTAGAGAAAGTCTGGTGTGAGCAAGAGGAGTAGGCACATTGTCGAACCACTATAAATCCTTGTCTTGTGCGGTTGTGCATGTTTTCTTCTTCAATTGTGGTTCTAGTATTGTGGTGCATGATCAGATCCGTCCCCAACAGTAACATGTGACTGCCCTTGCAAAAAATTAGCTTGCATGTTCTTAGGTACCTTTCATGTCAGGATTAGGAGGTCATGGATGCACTGTTCTTATACAGATGCGGGGAGCATGGAGGAACTATTTACACACGTGCAAGGTCATGTTACATACTTATTCGATTCATAAACACATTTTTGAATAAAGCTAAGATTATTATCATTCAATTCAGCATTCATATAATCACATATTTCTCAAAATCCATTGGAATAAGATGTTGCATTTCTATTGTTGGCCCAAAGTTCAAGTTAAAAAGAAATGTTTGCATGATTGTTGTGAAAAACTGACAAGGACACAATTAGCTTAGGTACTCCACAAGATTATAAGGGTAAATTACAAAAAAAATCTCAAATAAGGATCTTACTTTTCAAATGGAAAAAAGTACTAAACTTTTGAGTTCATGGTTTAAGTCGGCATAAAAAGGTCACATAAGCTTATGGACTATGCGCTTACGATAAAAAATCAGACCAGAATCCTCTTTGCTACATTTGAACAATGAGCTGCATAACTAGGTTTTTTTTGTAATCGACTCAAGTTAAGAAAGATTCTTGCATGAGGCATATGAGTAAAGAAGTTGGTTTTGCTATGGTATAGCTAGGGATGAGTAATGGGTTGTGCCATTGTAGTAGTTAATGTGTTGTGGACCAGATCGTGGCCTGTATTTTTTCATTATAGTCAACCCGAGGCCTGATTTGACTCAATTAACATGGATCGGGTTGGGACAGGATTGGCTCATTTAAATTAGTTTAGGATGGAAGCATGAAGAAAGAACAGATGTAACTGAAGGTGCATATACTAGTGATGTAATGATGATGATGAATATATACCACGAAGATTATGAATACAAGAAATAATGATTCGAAAGTAATGACGTGAAAGACGGATGGAAGAACATCTATAGGAGTAATAGCCATCATATACTGGAAGAAAAGGGAGATAGCAATGAAGATAGTTTGTTGTAAGAGACAGCATTTTGTCTACAAATATGGAAGAGACTAGTTGAAATATCTAGGAACCAATATACAATCAAATGGGATCATGGGTTGTTATATGGGCCATCTTATGGTATCCTCATTTAAATCGGGCAATAGGCTCATGGCTTTAGGCCGATGTCTCTTTTATTTAATAGGCCAATATTTCGGCCCAAGCCCGACCTTATATAGATCGCGGCTTGAGTTTATGCCAAGCTCATGGGTTGGTTCATGGTTTGGGTTAAGTCGACCCAACCAACGCCCATCCTTAGGTATAGGTAGCTAGTCCAAAACAACAAATTGCAATTGGAACTTGGAATATATCTGCCTCACCAATAAGTTAACGGAAGCAGTGGATGTCAAAAATCACAATATTAATAAACTCTGCTTGTAATTTTCTCTCCTTGGTCTTTGATGCCTTAAATAGACATTTTTATATATGGGACAGAATAACATAAACCGCCTAATCCATTGATTATGGATTTATTGAATACAATCAAAGATAACATGGCTTGCACATTTTACCTTGAAAACTACATATAATGTTATGGTTACCTGATTGTCGATGCACTAATTAAGATGAAGATAAGTATTTTATACTTGCAAGAGATAAAATAGTGTGGGATATGATTGATTAGACTATACTAATATCAATCATTTCCGTTTCTAAGATTCAACCATTTAACGAATAAAAGGAAACTCCGTGTCCCGGTGTTACTACATCGGTGTATCAAAATACTTGGCATTGTTCGTTTGGAGAATAAGCATTGAAATAAGAAGTAAATTTCTCACCTACTGCAATTCTCAAGAGTACGGCTATTCCCATATGTATTCTATTATTTCACCTTATTCCACCTCTATTCATATCTTTATTCTACCTTACCTACCCATATTCATATCTTTCCAACCGAACAGAGAATAGACCATTATTCTCTTTATTCCTCATCATTATTCATGTTTATTCCCGAACCGAGCGCCCCCTAGGAATCAAAAGAACTAATTTTAAATTATGGTATAAAATACTGCAAGCATTATTGTGCAAAGAGACTCAAAGGAAAGCATGATAGAAGTAAAGAGCTTTGGATTTAAACTATGATATTCGAAATAATTTTGAGAACGAAGATCTTAAATATCATTTGCTTATGTGCATCAAAAGTAGACATGGATGCGGGAATGAAAGAGCTTTTTTTTGCAGAGTTGGACAAGGCTTCTCAAGAAATCCCATAAAAAGAAATAATTTGTTACTATATAGATTAAACAAAATATGTGGGAAAAGATGGTTTGAAGTTCTCAATTGTATATGGTGGTCATGTGTATGGATATAGAACTAAACACGGATTTTTTTGTTGATTTCACAATAATATTGGATCTTATTGCAATTATAATTTTTTTTTAGAAAAGAGAAGCTAACTCACTACTTCTGAGAATAATTTGGTATATATATATATATATATGGTGTTGTGAAGATACCAAGGTCATTCCAAGTGATAGTTTCACTAGCAAATGCTATTTCTTAGTTTTGGATGTACAAAAACGGAAATTACAAAAGATATAAAAGCGCATACAACAACAACAAAGTCTTTTCCCACATTAAGTAGGGTCAGCTATATGGATTCTTTGCCTCCATTCATATCTATCTTGGGCTATTCTTAAAAAACTAAGATACATTTTTATAGTCTCATTCCAACACTTCTTGAGCCTTCCCCACCCTCTGTTAGCCAGCTCAGCATCCCAAAACTCGCATCTCCTCACCGATGCTTCAGCTGACCTCTTTTGCAAATAGTCAAACTACCTTAAGTGGCTTTCTCACATCTTATCCTTGATCGGAGCGACACCAACTTTCCTTCGTATAAAAAACGTATAGATAGAAAAAAACCCTTAAATGACAGGATCTTAAAAAGGAAATTTCAAGAAGAAGCTTGTTTGAGAAGATGATTGGGATTTTGTTACAAATAAAGATGAAACATGGCTATAAATGGTTAGTTGCATTAGAGAAGTTTCAAAGAGGTGGTAAGTGTGTTCAAAGGAGGAGGGTCAACTTAGAAGGAAGCATGTGGTGAAACTGGGAAGTACAAGAGAGACTTAAATGGAAAAGATGAAGTTCCAAAATTTCTTCCTAAAAAGGAACAAATGAAAATTTGATAGAGTACAAGTAAGCAAGTAAAAGACGCAAGAGAGAATATGAAAACTTCATGGCATTTGTATTTGGAAAATTATTCTAAGGAAATTGTAAGAGATATTATAAGAGCAGCTAAGGTTATGGAGTGAATGATCAAATATTTTATGCAAGTTGTGTATATTAAGGATGTGGATGAAAGAGTAGCAGTAGTTAGTGCTGAATATAAAGCAACATGAAATAATTATTTTTATAGAATTTTTAATGTGGATGATATTGTTGAGATTATCCATGAAAGCTTGCGAATTCTGAAACACACATGAAAGGACACATGAGAGGACTGAGGTATGATGCTCTAGAATCATGATTATGTCTGAAAAAAGTAGTGGGGCTGAACAACATTCAGTTGGATTTTCGGAAGTGATGGGAGGTTTGACCTCGCACTATGAAAATAACTCGGCCAAGAGTAAGCTTGTCGTATGAGTAATATAGTGATCATATAACAAAATTTTGATTGCAACCTAAAATCACATGGATATGGAAACTATTCTCATATCATTTCGTAGACCACACAAGTAAGAGAATTATACATTTGATGTGAGTAGTCTTTAATGGAAGAGACCTCTTGATTCAAGTCCGATCGTCGATTGTCGCACATACGGGAACAACGATGAATCGTAAGCCTCCACAAACTTGAAAGATGATTCTCTCCATCGATTGTACACACCAATGATGATCCAGACAGATCACCTTTCTGTGATTGTCTCACGAAATTTAGTCCTTCTCGAGCACGAAGCACGGAGAAGAAGACAACTCTTTTCGCAATTGTGCATGATGCCAAAGGTAGTGGTAAACACCTAGGGTGGATGGTCAACTTTAAAGCAGTAAAAGGCACTTGAATTGAATGGATGGAAGGAGGCTTAACACTCCATTTATAGCCTATAGGTTGGACTTCCAGCATGGTTATGTTTGGTGGGATTTTTCTCCACAAAAATCTCATTTCAAATCCTTCACAAATTTGATCTTTGATGATCATGGAATTACCTCTCTTGATAATACCATCAATTATCTTGAGACAATTAGCAAATCATCTCCAAATTTCTTAGTTCAAAATAAAATATAAATCCAATCTACCCAATCTAAGTCTTATTAATTAAGAATATGTATCCAACTCATATTAACATTAGTTTATTATGTCAATCATATTCACATCATATTTAATAATAAATGTCAATCACACTCACATAAATTTTAATTACTACGAATGTATAATCACATTAATTAAATGTCAATTATGTAAATCATATTCACATATACCCATATAGCAATCAACAATAGTAGGCTTTCGTAATACCTTTTATCTTGGTCATCAATTTCTCAGGTGTGACTCCAAAACCAATTAGGACTCATGTATTGTATTTACAAAAACTTGGAGATCATATTAGGGAGATTGTATAGATCATATCTAGTGACTTGATATTTCGATTACATATAATATCATGATTCAAACCACTTTGAGTTATTTGGTCAAGTCAAATAGAAGCAATCCTCTAATCAAATTTAAACAATTTTAGATCAAGTTTCAACCGGATCCATAATATGATTTCTATGAATTGGGATATAATACAATGAAATCGCATCCATTTTAGCTCTAAGTGGAATAATTGAGATCCATTCAATTTGACCATTCCCTCATAATGGAAACATCACCGTATACAATCTATAACTCATTGATCTTGAGCATTCCCAATATTCATACATCCTATATACTTGAAGACTTTGAATAACTTGAAGTTCTATCCCGTATTTTATTGTCTCATTCAATGGTTTATCAATAGACTTCTCAATTGATCATTTAGCAGTAATATTAATCGTATACTTTCTAAAATCATATATAATATTCTCAAATTTTTATCATATTTCATAAACAGGATGACCATCGATGAAATTCGTTGTAACTGTAATATCTCATGAGTGAGCTCTTATTTTTTGGCTTAGTAAGTATGAACATGTATAACTCCTTTGGAACATATACATCTCACATTCCCTTGTATGCATACAATTCAGCGGTATATAGACCTTGTCAGGCCACAAACTTATTGATGTGTAAATATACACACTCAGATATATAGGTGTATATACGTCTCTAATCAAAAGATATGTGCTCATCTCATGATAGTATACAAAGAGAACATGTGTCAGGAGTATCGGTCAGATATTAATTCTCAAAGAACATTGCCATCTCTTCTCAGGCTGGAGATCCTTCTTGAATATCACTTTGTTATGTCAGTTGTATCCTCGATCTAACTCTTTAGATCTACAATCATACATCAACCTCTATGATCAAACTATTTAGATCAACGGTTGTATGATATCAAGACGGGCATTGTGTGTCTTCCCTATCCGCACTGAAGGACCTTTATCACTGGTGCAAAACTCATTATATTTTTTTCATATAATGGAATAATACGAGTCACAATAATTCTTATTGCATAATAACTCGTCATGGACTTACATGTCTAATAGGAAGATGACTAAATAATTTGAGAATAAGTATCTGTGTTACCTTTCTTTAAGAACAAAGGTGACAAAAAATGTGCAAAATAGTATCAAATTAAAGAGTTATATAATGAAGCTGTGGGAGATGATTATTGAAAGAATGTTGAGTCATGCTTTAACAGTATCAGAGAACTAGTTTGGATTGATTTCCAATAGGTATACATCTAGGGTTGCACTTCTTCTCAAATATCTGATAAAAGTTTTGAGATTAAGAGAGGAACCTTGTATCATGTATATTGATTTAGAGAAAGTTTATGATGTTGTACCTAAATATCTCATTCATAGGATTCTGCAGAAGAAGGATGCTTAGCTTGTATATCAACCCTATAAGAGATAGCTATGACCAAACACTGATTTGTGTGAGGGATATTGACATTAGCCTACACGAAGAATCAACCCAAAGTCATTGTTTTTTAACCTTTTATGGATGAATTAATGGAGCACATACACAGGATGGTGCCTTGAATTAATAGACGAGACAAAAGATGGGGTCAACAAGAAGCTTGAGCTATGAAGAGATGCTTAGGAGTTTAAGGGCTTTTGACTAAATAGAACCAATACAAGTACATGAAATGCAAGTTCAGTTGCCAAAAAAATAGAGATGTAATAAAGGTAAAGCTTGGAACACATTTCAATACGGAAGATGTATTGAAATACTTAGATTTGAGCTTTCAAAACGAACAACGAATTAATGGAGATGTTACTCAAATAATCAAATACATGATGAATGACATAAAGAGAAACTGCAAGCAATAAGAAGATACAATTGAAGGTTATATACTATAAAACTATAGTGAGACTTGTAATGCATTAAAATAGCATGTATTGAACAGTTAATTATCGACATGTGTGGAGAATATCGACAACAGATGTGGCGTACAAAGAAAGATCATATTCGCAACTAGTACAAGACAAAAGGTTGTTGTGACATCGCTGGAAGATAAAATGAATGAAACTTGGCTAAGGTAGTTTGGACAATGTTCAACGAAGACCATCTAGTGCTTCAGCTCGAAGACGTAAGAAGAAAGAAGAACCTTATAAGAGGAGTCCGGGAAGGCCACAGAGTCGTTGGAAGGAGAATTGAGAAATCATGATATTTATTGGATCTAATCTAGCTGACCCACTTAAAGTAGGGAAGGACTTAGCAGGGGCAGTCGTCTGACCAAAACGGCCGCAATGTTTTCTGTAACATCAAGACCGCTACAATCTATGTTAGCATTAGGCCAAACTAGAGGCATTTGTACCTCTGGCAGATGCAACCACATGGTGCATTGGCATAGAAGTTGACTACCAAAAGATATGAGGGGCATTGATAAACCTGATTTCCAGCCGAGAAACTCATCAAAAAGAAACAAAGATCTAGAATAGTAATAATTTTCGACTGGTGCTCAATACCAGGGTTAACTAACCATCAATAAATTTAACTGTTTCAGATACTGAAGGAAACAAAACAAAGAAAAGAAGATCTTCTGAATCCCAAGCTTTCTACTATTGACGTAAACATTTCAATTAAATGTTGACAGTTATGTCACCGGGTAGTTCATGTTTATACTGAAAAACTGAAAACATAATCAGCAATTAGCACAAAATGTATTCATTTTTATGATACGTACAATGTGCTGCGAGGAAGGCTGCAACAGGTATGCACTATACGTGGATGAAGGTTCGGCTCGTGCAAGTTGTATTCTGCTCGTTTTCCATCTTTAGGTCCTGTCTGGACCTGGCTCGGCTTTATAGCAGAATGATCGTTTCTCCGCAAGTCCTAGAAGTAGATATCTTCATAGTACTTATGACCTTGTTTTATCATAATCGCTATCAAAACCAATTTTCTCAGAGACTGTGAAGTCGCCGCCTTGTTTATCAGACTTGCTCTCATAGCAATTTCTTTCAGAAATAGTGGATTCATCGTGTAAAAAATCATCAAAATTGCAAAGTTTTAGACTGTCATCATAAATACCCCGACAAAATCCTTTAAGTTATCGGGCATGGATGCACATCCATATTCCTCCAATCCACCATGGATTTCTGCACCATCCCTGTTACTGATGTCATTTTCCGAATTAGGGGTCACCCTGCATTCGGACTGTTTATTTGATCATTGTTCAGGCATGGAAGTTTTGTCCAACTTGGCTGCACTTCCATTTCTCATTTTTTCCCAACCAAGTTGAAATCTTCTCTCTTTCAACCACGTGTAGATTGCACGTTGTCAAGACCCTTTTTTTTCTCTTCATCGTTCCTTGACGCATGAGTTGAAGATCTCCGGCAAAATATATGGCAAATGTCATTAAGCTTAGCTGCTCAAGAAAACAAGAAGCAGAATTCCAAGCGCAGGACTTGCCTTCTTGCTCAAGCTGCCTTCTGATGCTTTGATGGAGAACCTGACCTTGCTTTCCTCCTTTTCAAGGAACTGTCCAATTAAATAGAGAGAATAAGAAATAAAGATACATAAGATATGCTCTTTATTGAGACTAGGTTCTAAAGATTTTGTCAAACCCTTCCAGGGTCGTGGAAATAGAAGACGCCATTTCAATTAGGAAGTGCTAAAAGATGGTCCTCTGAGTTGCAAAGCTATGCTAAGGAATAAAGCTCCAGGCTTATCTTAGTAATTAATGTTCAATGTAAGATATGATTTGCATTACATTGTAGCAAGTCTTTTTAAAATACTTGATATAAGTCATGTCAGAAAAGATAAGTAGGATTCACTCACACCTTATGTCATTCACCCAACGGAATAGAATCACAAATTTTTATAATCCAAGGGAGAAGAATGCTTCGACTCGATAATAGTATAAATTTATTTATTGGAGACAATATCAATAACAGGTAATGATAGAATTCATTAAATAGCTCTCCAAACAACAATTATAGATCACAAAATGAGTATCGTTAGAATCAAACGTACAACACACAAAGATGGAGATAAGGATTTACGTGAAAAACCTTACGCAGAGAGAAAAATCACGGGAGCATACAATCCCTAATCTCCCTCACTAGAGATTAGGGCTCTCTTCACTAAGTTAGAAAAACAAAGAGGGATGAGTATAATATATAGAAGGATGGGTAAACGGTCCCTCATCCAAAACTCTGTTTACCTTTATAAGTATGATAACTTAACACCACCCGCAAGTTGGAAATACATGTCCACCATGTCCAACTTGCCTACATTTAACTCAAATTGTACCGTAGGTAGTCCCTTTGTGAAGAGATCAGCAACCTGATCGGTAGACTTCGGGTAAGGAAAGCATAACAGCCCATCATCAATCTTCTCACGGATGAAGTGTCTATCAATCTCCAAATGCTTCGTTTTGTCATGCATTATAAGATTGTTGGCCAAATTTATTGCAGTTTTGTTGTCACAAAACATCTTCATTACTAAACTTGATGCCCAAGTCGTGGAACAGAATTTTTAGCTATAAAATTTATGTAACACCATTGACAAGAGCTCAATATTCCGCTTTAGCACTTAATCTAGAAACCACATTCTGCTTCTTACTTTTCTAAATAACCAAGTTTCCACATAGATGTACCATATAACATGAGATGGATCTTCTATCATCAATAGAGTCGGCCCAACCAGCAACATCATGATTTTTCTTAAACATAAGACCTTTTCCTGGTGATCCTTTTATGTAGCATACAATTCTATTTACATCATTAGCATGAGAGGTGGTAGGAGCATGCATGAATTGACTTACCACATTTACAACGTATGTAATATCCGATCTAGCACAGGATAAGATAGATCAATTTTCCCACCAATCCTTGTTACCTACCTCCTGCATCGTCAAGGTCACCATCCTCGTTATTCAGTTTATGGTTTTTATGAATAGGATTAGTGGTAGGCTGCATTTCAACATGCCACGGTCCTTTAATAAGTCCATAGCATATTTCTGTTGACTTAGATACATACCACCTGGAGATTGAGCCTTCTCAATGCCTAGGAAGTACTTTAACTTCCCCAAATTTTTCGATTCAAATTCACTTGCAAGTGTTGTCTTTATCTTAGAAAGTTTCCCTTCGTTATCACATGTAAGGATCATGTCATGGACATAAACCAAAAGAATAGATCTTTTCTCGCCATTCTTCCTTATAAATAGAGTGTGTCCACATTCACTTGAGTATATCCATTCCTAATCATGACCACACGGAGACGTTCAAACCAAGCTCTTGGTGACTGCTTTAATTCGTATAAAGATCTTTTCAATTTGCAGCACTTGTTGTCCTTTTCAAACCTAGGCGGCATTTTCATATACACTTCTTTTAAGATCACCATTTAAGAAATCATTTTTCACATCTAACTGATACATTTTTCAATAAAAATGAGTTGCTAGACAAATAATGACCCTGATCGTATTTATCTTGTCAACATGAGCAAATGACTTCAGGTAGTCAATCCATATTTCTGGCTATATACTCTAGCCACAAGCCGAGCATTAAATCTGTCGATGTTCCCATCAGCATCATATTTGATTGTGTAGACCCATTTAGAGCCAAAAGGTGAGCACCTTTAGAAGCATCAACAATATCCCAATTATTATTTTTAATCAAGGCATCCATTTCTTCCTTCATAGCAATGATCAATTTCAGATACTCTTTGGCTTCATCGATATTTTTGGGAATGTGATGAGCATCAGGAGAGGTAATAAAGCATCTATATCTCGAACCCATATTAGTGCAAGCAACATAGTCCTCCACTGGATAACAAGTAGAGGCTCGAACATTTCTAATAGTCTTTCTCATGGCAATGGGACGATCATCCAGTAATGAGTTGGCATTATCAATATGAATATCAAGAGAAAGTGGAACACTTGCAGAGTTTTCATGGACACAATCACCTGTAGGAAGGTTGACATCATGGTCAGAGGAAAGGTTGACATCATGGTTCCATATCATCTCTTCTTCGGTCTCGACGTTATCTGATCCCTTTCGTCTGCTATAAGTTTGTCCAAATCTACCTACTCTTTATCTTGCTATTTCCCTCCCCCACATGAATAGTCTTTTGTATGCCACCAAGAAAGCAAATTCCATTCCCATTTTTCTCAACTTTTGTACTCACAAATTCCCCTTACCGAAAGCGCTTAAAGAAGTAGGACTCACTCTCAAAGAAAGTAACATCCTTACTCGCATGAAGACGACGTGTCACAGGGTCATAACATTTGTATCCTTTTTGGTTCCTAGAATACCCAACAAAAATGCTTTTCGTGGCTCTTGGAACCAACTTATGCCAACTTGGTCTAGAGTTATGAAGAAAGCAAACACATCCAAAACTTGTGGGAACAAACTGAAGGGAGAGGTATCCAGTTGGATGACAGAGAAAGGAGTTCTCTTCCCAATTACAATTGTAGGTGTCCTACCGATCAGATAAGCAGTAGTCAAGACGGATTCTCCCCAAAAAATCTTTGACAAATTTCGCTGGAGGAGTGCTTTGGTGACATTCAGTAAGTAACGGTTTTTCCTTTCAGCAATCACATTCTATCATGTGTGTAACTACATGAGGTTTCATGAAGGATAACCTTCTCATCAAGAAAAGCATGTAGGGAACTTTCCAGGTACTCCATTGCATTATCAGTCCGAAGCATTCTTACTCTTGTTGCATACTGGGTGCTTATCATATTTATAAAGTTCTTTAAAGCAGCATAAACTTTACTTCTATGTTTTAAAAGGTACACAAACATACTCCGTGAAAAATCATCAATGAAGGTGATACAATACTTATGGTCACCCACGCTCTTGACACTTGACGAGCCCCCAAACATCAGAATGCACTAATTCGAATGCATAAGTAGATTTATCAGTAGAAGAAGAAATGTAGTTTGTGTTTGCTTTACAAATTGGCAAACCTCACATTGCAAATCATCTGCAGACAATCCAGAGAAAATCTCAGGCATCAGCTTATGCAAAGAGGAAATTTTTGATATGATCAAGATGTTCACGCCATTTTCATACTAAAGTGGAGCTTTCCTTTTCAAGGCGAGCTTTTATCACAGAGGCAAGGGCTTGACCCACTTTAGCTAGAAGGCGATATAATCCATCCTCAACTAACCCAATTCCAATCTTATTGTATGTCTGTAAGTCTTCTAGAACACACGAATTGTGATAAAAAATCAGCCCGCAGTGTAATTCTTTAGTAATCTTACTGACTGACAAAAGATTTATTAGATTATCAGAGATATGAAGTACATCGGTAAGGAGGAAACGGTCAACAACAGACATCGTTCCTTTTCCAGCAATAGTAACTGGAGACCCGTCTGGAATTGTAACTTTCTCTCTTCCAGATGATAACTTATAATCGTGAAACATTCTAGAATCACCTGTCATAAGATAGGAAACACCACAATCGATAATCCACTCAGTTTTGGTAGAGCAAACATTGCTAGTTTTTCTCGTATTAAAAACTGAACCATTATCTGTCGATTGCAAAGAGGCATGTTCTTTTGTAGATGTTTTCTTCAAGAAGGATTGCAACTCCATGACGGTATCCTTTGCCAAGTCAAGTTCTCTGGATGCTCCAAGCATCATAGGATCATTTTTCAGCGAATTCGCAGCCTTTAGACTTTAACTATCTCTAACAGCAATTAATCAGATACCTTGCGTTCAACAAAAAATAATTCAACGCAAATAAATTAAATCACAGCAACTATCATAGGTGATAGGGCAACCACTGGCTTTGACGGAGCAAGAAAAAAAATGCAAAAATGCAGCCCAAAATGCAACAATCAAAGGAGATAACAACGGAAAACGCCCCTCGCACAACACAATCCTTGGGGCTCCAATAACAGCGGCCCAAGTTCAGCCCTAGATGAAGCAACCACGGAGGATTATGTACGAATCCAGTCCAAGTTACAGTCCTTAGGATTGCACTCCAACACAAATCACAGTAGAACTCAGAATCCATCACTCTGCGACATTTTCTTGAACACCTATTGTGCAACTTGAACAAATCTTAGCCTCGGCAACTCGCTCCAAAATGTAGCAACCCCCAATCCAAAGAACGGATAGTGCACGAACTTATTGTCCAAAACACAACAACAAAATAGCGAGAATAGTAGGCACCTCAGAGGTTTGGACGTATGGACTTCTCCCTCCACGAGGTGGCTACAGGAGCACCCAGGTCCCACAAATATGTCACAACAGAGCAACCTAAGCCAACAGGACACGCAACGGACAAATCCGAGGAATCAGCGGCAGAGAAAACCACTACAGAACATCCTTTGTCATGGCTCTGATACCAAGTTAGAATCAAACGTACAAAAGATGGAGAAGGATTTACGTGGAAAATACTATGGAGAGGGAAAAATCACAGGGGCACGCAATCTCTAATCTCCCTTACTAGAGATTAGGGCTCTCTTCACTAAGTTAGAAAAACAATGAGGGATGAGTACAATATATAGAAGGATGGAACGGTCCCTCGTCCAAAGAACTGTTTACCCATATAAGTATGATAATTTAACAAGTACAATTCCAACAATTAAATTTTCATTGTTGGGAAAAGAGAATTCATTGTTTATTCAGAAAACCCTAGGCTCTCTTATATAGGGAGAGACCTTAAGGGTAAATTACAGAGAGGTCTATAGAAAATAAAGAAATAACAACAAACTCCATAAAGAGATAATAACACTACTAACTATTTCTACACTCCCCCTCAAGGTGGAGCATAGATATCTATCATGCTCAGCTTGGACGAACATCTCTGAAATGGTCCTCTGAGCAGTGGCTTGATAAATACATCTGCAGTCTGATCTCCTGAGCTCACATGTGCAGTAGATATCAATCCTCTCTGGATCAAGTCCCTAGTATAATGGCAATCAACTTCAATATGCTTGGTCCTTTAATGAAAAGCTGGATTGTTGGCAATGAACAATGCTGCCTGATTGTCACATTGAAGCTTCATAGGTAGAGGTACCGCTACATGTAGATCTTCTAGTACTGAGCGAACCCACATCATTTCCGTACTGGCTTGAGCCATGGCCCTATACTCGGATTCGGCACTGGACCTTGCCACAACAGTTTGTTTCTTGCTTTTCCAAGAAACCAAAGAGCCTCCAACAAACACTGCAAACCCTGAGGTTGATTTTCGGTCCTTAGGACATCCTGCATAATCTGCATCTGCACATGCTGAGACAGATAAGTCCGTGCCCTTTCTGAATAGCAGCCCTGAACCTGGAGAAGACTTTAGATACCTCAGTATCATGTGTATAGCATCCATGTGAACCTGTCTTGGCTGCTCCATAAATTGACTCACCCTACTAACTGCAAATTGAATGTCTGGGCGAGTTATGGTGATGTAGAGGAGTTTGCCCACCATCTCTCTATATCTCCTCTTATCTACTTCATCAGTATCATCATCATACAACCTCACGCTGGGATCCATAGGAATACTTGATGGTTTGCAACCATCCATGCCAGTCTCAGTCAGGAAGTCTGTAATATACTTCCCTTGGGTCATTACCAAACCCTGTGCATTCCTTGCAAATTCTAACCCCAGAAAGTATCTCAGGGTCCCAAGATCTTTTGTAACAAACTGACGGCCAAGGAATGCCTTCGCCTTTTCTATGCCCTGTGCATCATCTCCTGTAACAAGAATATCATCCACATAGACCATAATAACAACCGTACCTGCCGACGACTTCTGGACAAACAATGAGTGATCGGCATTTGACCTCTTGAATCCTTGTTGCTCAATCAGGTTGGACAACTTCTGGAACCATGCTCTGGGGCTCTGTTTGAGGCCATATATCGCTTTGTGAAGTCTACAGACCATATGCTTCTCCCCCTCAACAGTAAACCCAGGTGGCTGCTGCATGTAGACTTCCTCCTGCAAGTCTCCATACAGAAATGCATTCTTGACATCTAGTTGAGATATACTCCAATCACGGACCACAGCAACAGATAAGAGAATACGAAGGGTAGAATGTCTCGCCACTGGAGAGAATGTATCCATGTAATCCACACCATAGGTTTGCGTAAACCCACGAGCGACCAAGCGTGCTTTGTACCTATCCAAGGTTCCATCTGCATGGTATTTGACTGTAAAGACCCATTTGCAGCTCACAACGGATGCATCAGAAGGTGCAGGGACCAAAGACCATGTGCCACGAGACTGCAGGGCCCTCATTTCTTCTTCCATTGCTAATCGCCAGCATTCATTCTGCAAAGCTTCCTGGTATGTCCGTGGTATATCCACGGAAGACAAAGCTGTGGCAAATCTCTGAAAATCACCTGTGAGACGGTGAAAAGAAACCTGTGAAGCAAACGGATAAGCGGCACATTGCCGCTTCTGTTTCCGAATAGCAATCGGAACATCAAGATCATCATCTGTTGTACGAGATGGACTAGTGTCTACCTGTACTGAAGGATCCTGCACATGTACAAACCTGACCCGTCAGTAGTAACGCCATCTGAACATACCTGAGGCGGGATGATCGGCTGTTGTGTGGTCTGAGCAGGACCTGACCGGCGCGTATAGAATTTCGGTAACGGTGATATGATAGGCCGTGGATTGGGTGGAGGTGGAGGAGGTGGTGGGGGTGGTGGAGGTGGTGCTGGCGTGGAGACAGACACAGGGGAAGACTCAGGTGTACTCAATGTAGGTGGTGGAGGAACATAGATATCATCAGTGGTAGTGGATGGTACCATTCTGTCACCTGCAGGAGAGAAATACATGACAGACTCAAAGAAAGTGACATCGGCGCTCACAAAGTATCTCTTAGTTGTGGGATCATAATACCGGTAGCCCTTCTGAGTTCTGGAATAACCAACAAAGACGCACTTGACCGCTCTAGGAGAGAGTTTGTCAAGTCCGGGAGATAGACGATGCACAAACGCAACAGTACCAAAGACACGTGGAGTTAGTGAGAATAACTCCTTATCTGGAAAAATAATGGACATGGGTATCTTTTCACCAAGGACTGAGGATGGCATTCGGTTGACCAGATAACAAGCAGTAAGAACAGCATCGCCCCAGAAAGAAATAGGGGCACAACTCTGAATCAACAATGTACGAGTAATATCTAAGAGATGGCGATGCTTCCTTTCCGCGACACCATTTTGTTGTGAGGTATATGCACAAGTGGTTTGGTGAATAATGCCCTTTGATGACAGGAATTGTGAAAGTAGGCGTGTACAAAATTCAAGGGCATTATCGGTCCGAACATATTTGACATTTGCAGAAAAGACATTGAACACTTCATTAATCAAGTTTTTGATCACATTTCCTGCTTCAGATTTATTTTTCAAAAGAAAGACCCATGACACACGAGAGAAATCATCCACTACCACAAGATAAAACCTGTGTCCCTGATGATCGGGAACACGACTTGGACCCCATATATCTACATGTAACAACTCAAAAGGGGAGCTACTGCTCTGACTCAGATGACGTGGGAAGCTCGACCTGTGGTGCTTTCCCAACTGACACGCTTCACATTGAAACAAAGAACTAGGAGAGATCTGAGGCAGAAGATGGCGCATTTTCTGAAGTGGAAGGTGACCAAATCGGAGGTGCCAAATGTACGGAGAGACTGGTCCAGCAGAATGAGAGGAGACACCAGCATATGAATCCCGGACTAGCCGATATAAACGATTTTGCTCAGAGCCACAACCAATCACCTTGCCCGTGAGTATGTCCTGAAAAATGAGAGAAGACGGGTCAAATATGGCACGACAATTCAAATCCTTCGTAATCTGACTAATAGATAGCAAATTCATTGAGAACTCAGGAGCATGCAGAACATTCTGTAATTGCAAAGTGGAGGACAGGAAAATCTCCCCCTGTCCAATAAGGGGCGAATGGGTACCATCTGCTATCTGCACTGAACGTCCGGAAGGAATGTCCCTGTAGGCATGTAATCTACCTCTATCTCGGCAGAGATGATGTGTGGCTCCAGAATCAATAATCCAGTCAGATATATCATGAGATGTAATAGATCTACCTGAGGAGCTTGCGGCTGCGGAAGAACTGGTAGAGGCAGTGGCAGCAATATCTGAGGAACCACCAGACGAATCACCAAAAGCATGTGGCATAATCTCTCGGAGACGGGCCACAAGTTCGTCAAATCGACTATCTGCAGTAGAAGTCAGTGGAGATTGAGAGTGCTCTGCAATACGTGCTGATGCTGGAAAACCATGCTTCGAATAGCATGTCTCCTCCGAGTGTCCTGTGCGATGACAATAGGAGCATGTCTGACTAAAGCGACCACCCCTCCCCTGGGGTCCACGACCACGTCCACGACCACGGCCAAATGGTGGTCCACCTCTCCCACGCGAGACTGCCATCGCTGAAGGAGGTGGAGTAGAAGAGCTGGAGGAGACTGGAATGCGACTAAGCCGTCTGTAAACATCCTCGACTGGAGGAATAACTGCATCAGCGAGAATCTGAGATCGAGCTGCATCGTACTCTGGGTCAAGGGCCGCAAGTAGAACACCAACCATGGTGGCGTTTCGAAACGCCTTCTGCTGCTCAGGAGTTGCAGTCAGAGGGATGATACTGTATAACTTCTCGAACATCCCTCTTAGGGATGTATAAAGAGAATGGAGAGGTCTGCCGCTCTGCTTCATTGTGAATATGTCGTGCTGAAGCTGCAACATCTTCGTCTCATTTCGCACTTGCGAATATGTGGCGGCAAGAATTTCCCACATTGCCTTAGCAGTGGGCTGATGGAGGACGTAGTTGGCAATCTCCGTCGTCAAGGTGCCGGACAACCAGACCTTTGCATAGGAATCATCAGCCTCCCATGAGGCATAGATCCCAGTCTTCTCTGCGGGCTCATCCTCGGTAAGAATATGTTTCTTACCATTCGACTTCATAAGGCTCATGAACTGCATAGCCCAGAGCTCATAGTTAGACCCATCCATCTTGACTATTGGCGCAGGACCTTTGAATGCACCGGTGGAGGGCATATCAATTTTTGATTCTGACATACTGCCGCTTGGAGAAGAACTAGGATATGTAGACGTGATGCTGGATGTCTACAAAAACTGCATCGGATTTGAGTGCGTATGTAGACGTTACGCACTCAAATCCATAGAGTGGATGTGGAAGAAACTAGGGCACGCCTAACAAAAGGCTGACAGCCCTTTCAGCGGCTAGGGGCCGCTAGAAGACCTTGTGCGTGTTGCTGTTCACGCACCCGGAGGCCGTGCGCGGGCAGCAGATGGAGATGCCGCCTATTGGCGGAGGCCGCTGGGGGCTGGGATCCCCTTCGGCGGCTGGCAGGGGCTATTGGCGGAGGCCGCTAGAGGCTGGGATCCAACCAGATGGAGGGCTGGATCCAACCGCGGCGAGAGAGAGAGAGAAGGAGAAGGCGGCGGCGATTGAGGGCTGCCGCTGGAGATGGAGAAGGAGAAGGCGGCGGCGATTGAGGGCTGCCGCTGGAGAGAGAGGAGCGGCGGGAGGGCGGCAGTTCCGAGAAGAGGGAGGCGGGTGGGGAAGGGGCGGCGGGAGGTAGGAGAGCCCTAGGGTGGCTCTGATACCATGTTGGGAAAAGAGAATTCGTTGTTTATTCAGAAAACCCTAGGCTCTCTTATATAGGGAGAGACCTTAAGGGTAAATTACAGAGAGGTCTATAGAAAATAAAGAAATAACAACAAACTCCATAAAGAGATAATAACACTACTAACTATTTCTACATTCATCATTATATGAAATGATAGCTGATTATAAAAAACAATATGGTAAATTATACAAAAGTCCCTAAACTATGCACCTTATTCAATGCCATACATGAACTTTAAAGGTAACAATTTGGTACCTATCTTAATATTTGTCTCAATGCGATTTTAAGCTATTGTGATTTAAAATTAGAAGATAAAACGATCAACTAAATTTCAGTAGTGAAGGATCACATTAAGAGAAATCTTAAAATGGATACCACATTGTTACTTTTCAAAGTTTATGTACGCCATTGAAATCGGGTGTATAGTTCATTGACTTTCTGCAATTTACTCAGAACAATATAAATTTATTGGAAAGATCACCAAGGCCCAGTTTAGATGAAGGATAAGCAAGTATAAGCAACTGAAATAAGGACTTGTTCTGGAACAGGATTATCTCCGTAAGTGTTGTTCCCACCACTTATCCTTCCAAGAGTTGGAAAAACTGTCCCTCTATTTAGCCTCCTCCAAGTGGAGTGTGCTAGTTCATCCCAACAGAGATCCTTAATTGAGATGTCCAGGATCTACTGGACCCGGAGAAGCATGGAGGGGTTTTCGAGTCTCAATGGTTACCTAAGATTGTCCTGCTACAAGAACCCAACTGGGAACAAAGTGACAAACAGAATTGCTGGAGCATAATGGTACCAGGTTGATGAGTTTCTTTGTGGTTGATGTTGTTAGAAGAGCAAGGGGAACTCAAGTTAGTTCACAGCAAAGTTTTATTTAACCAGAAATGACACATGTAACATTCCGAGCTTGGGTCTCTTGACAATTATCAGATAAAACTGACCCTAACACCTTGTTAATTCGAATCCAACTAGACTCGTTGACAACCATCCAAAATGTGTAAGCTCAAGTTAAGTAGTTATCTCCAACTCTTATAACTCATTCTCACACTTTGTGATTCACGATGTCCTCGTTGCGACATGGCCTATCATGTATTCCCAATAATAGTGATCGTCGCATACTCTTGTTAGCATTTCCTCCTATCTCTTTGTAAGAGTGGCTCCACCTCGCGGGTGACCATTTGCACTATTAGATGGAACCCACTTTAACATGATTTGTAACATCTCGAGCTTAGGTCCATACACTGTTATCGAGGAAAACTGACCATGAGAACTTGTTGGACTCGGGCTCGATTGGACCCGTTGACAACTACCCAAAATGCTTAAGCATAAGTTGTCAAGTAGCAATGGCCCACTATCATATGGCATATTACTTATTTCCAATAATAGAGGCAGTTGCATGCTCGGAGTAACATTGTCTTCCTATCTCTTTGTAGGGGTGGTTCTGCCTCCTGGGTAATCCTTTTCACATATTGTTATAAAATAGAAAGCGGAAGCAAAACATGGAAAAAGAATAAACATCACAAAAGAACAGCGGGATTAACGTGGAACCCTACTCCGTGAGGAGCGGGATGAAACCACGGGAGAAGCCCCTGAATTGGGCGTATTTGTCTATTGACTTTCTCAATGAGTACAGGAGGTCTGGGGCTCTTTATATAGCCTCCTCAGAGCCTCCAAGTCCCACCATTGGGCGGTATGGGACTAAACACAGGATGGGGTAAATGGATCTTCTCCAGGATCCATTTACCCACCTATTACATAAGTGACGCATGCTCCAAATACTCTAACACTCCCCCTCAAGCTGGAGCATGCAATGCTCAGCTTGGACAAACAGAAAGAAATTCAACTCACAATACATGACACTACAGACAATATCAACCCAACGCGCACAATTGCTGCAGTCGAGGACGTTGCTTCTCATGGCGTGCACGTGAGGAGGACGAACGGGGCTGGAGTGTCTATCTGGCTCAGAGAATGGTACTCTACTGTGGAGTCCCTATGATACCACATGAAAACCCTTGCCCTTAATGGCATAGGGAATAGTCCTCTGCTCTGGAGTCCCTATGGCTCACATGAAAGCTCTGGCCGACCAACAAGAATGATTGGCATGCGTCATCATCGAGTCTGAGTCTTGACCGGTCTGGAAAATATGATATCTGAATCTTGGAACAAGACCTGTGACTCTCTATATATACTCCCCCTTTCTCCCATACTGGTCGGAATGACATTGTTGACCACGTTGGGAGAAGATAAGATAATACATAAATATGGGAAAAATGAATATTCTCCAAAAATTTCTCTTGCGGCTTTTCTTTTTCTTTTTTTGTAATACGCCGTCCATTTTTTTTGAACTTTTTTTTATGTATAAGCCGTTCCAACTTTTTTCCGACTTTTGCAACATTTTTTTCTCTTTTTTTTTTGAATTTTGCGTACGGCTTTTTCTTCGTGTACGCGCCTCTTTCATTTTTTTTCTATGCGTACGGCTTTTCAAATGTACGCGCCTTCTTTTTCTTTTTTTTTGTTTAACAATATAAGCGTGGTCCATTTGGACCCAAATGTACCTTAGTCCAAATGGGCTTTACAAAATCTCTCTCTCTTTCTTTTTTTTTCTTTTTTTTATAGAAGCACGGCCCACTGGGCCCTTTCCCTTATTTAGGGTGCACACGCAGGGCCGCCCCAATTGAGGGTTTCGCTTCAATCGCGCCGCTCGGGATTCGCTTCACACGCAGGGCCGCCTTAGACGTTGGGGACTTCGCCGCGGCGAGATCGGGAGGGGAGGAGCCCGCGCTCATGTCGCCGCTGATGGGGAAAGGTCTCCGCGTGGCTAGGGTTCCGCCAACGCTGGGAGATGCCGCCTACGCTGGGACCCGCGCCGCCGCGGGGAGAGATGTGCACAACCACGGCCTAATTCGTTTCCCGCTAGGGCTTGAAGAGGATCCCGCTAGGGCTTGAAGAGGACTTTCACGATGGTGATTTCGAAGATGTTTGGCTCCGCCTGGAGCATCTGGAATTCGTAGCCGAATTTTTTTTTTAATATCGCCAATATCCAGGAAAAGATGGAAGGACAGTGTGGCTTGACGCTGCCAGGAGTTGTGCGCGCCTTCGAGATTTGCCTGCTGCTGAAGATATGTGGTGGAGAACTGAAGAGGGCCGCCGCGATCTGAACAGGCACCGCCGAGATATGCGTCACAGGTCTTCTCGTTTAGGGCTGAGGGCGCTGCCCCCTGTGGCTTAGCGCGGGAAGCGCGCAGAGACTGGATGGGGTGCGCCTCCAGCGCACTTGGAAGTCAGAGGGAGTACGCCAGATCACGGGTTCAGAAACCCTAGATCTGTGATGCACACTAGAGCCTTGTGCGGCTGGGAAATGTGCTGGAATCTGGAGGCGAGGGCGCCGCAATGCCGTTGATTCAACTTGAACATGAACTCTAGGGTTTAAACAAATCCCTAGAACTCAAACTTTGAACATGAAAAGTTCTTTTAAAAAATAAAATCACCAAACTCGAATCTCGAACAGATGAAAAACATAAACTCCTCGAGAACCGAACCCGCTCTGATACCATGTTATAAAATAGAAAGCGGAAGCAAAACATGGAAAAAGAATAAACATCACAAAAGAACAGCGGGATTAACGTGGAACCCTACTCCGTGAGGAGAGGGATGAAACCACGGGAGAAGCCCCTGAATTGGGCGTATTTGTCTATTGACTTTCTCAATGAGTACAGGAGGTCTGGGGCTCTTTATATAGCCTCCCCAGAGCCTCCAAGTCCCACCATTGGGCGGTATGGGACTAAACACATGATGGGGTAAATGGATCTTCTCCAGGATCCATTTACCCACCTATTACATAAGTGACGCATGCTCCAAATACTCTAACACATATTAAAGAGAACATGCTCCGATATCAGTTTTAATGTCTTGGGCTTAAATCCTCAGACCATAATCAAGGAAGCCAACCTCAGGAACTTATTGGGTATGAGCACAATTAGACTCGTTGACAACTACCCTCAAGTTGTCAAGTAGTAATCCTCCACTCTTATAACCCACTCTCATACTTTGTGGGTTTTAAAGGTGGGACTATGTGCGGGGTGTTACTATGTCCCCTACTTATATCTCGAGATCTAAGCCTGAGATGTTACAACACATCAAAGGAATATAGTCATGTGACCTATTAGTTGTCTGCAAAGATCGGATGACTTCAAACTGGAGGTTTTGGTGGTGCATGAATCCATGGCAACGCGTTTATTGAATGAGTTAGAGTGGAGTTATGTAACGAAATGAAATTCCTACAAACTTCTTGGGTTATGTAGGGTAATTTCAACTGTATTCTCTCGGGATCGGATCGCCTCGACGAGGTTGTAACCTGATTCTTGGTTCTGACAAGTTTCGACTGCTTATTAGTGAGATGATACATATGAAGATCATAGATGCCATGAACTGCAAATACATCTGGACTAACTCTTCCTCCCACTCACTTTTGGATATATTCGTTGAACAATCTGAGTTGTTACAGCACTTCCAGTTGGCATCAATGTAGGGGTTGCCAAGAACCATATGAGATCACAAGCCTTTGTTGTGGGGCTCAAGGGATGGGCTCTCACCATCATCTTATTTCAAGATTGAAAGTCTTAACTATTAGAGCTAGGATTTAGATATTGGTTAGCGAAGCTGGAATATTACAAACTGTATGAGGTCGCAGCATATAAATTATTAATCAAACCAGCATTTTTGATGAAGTAGCTAAATGCGTGTAGAAAGCTGATCAAGCAGCAGCGGATGCAGAGAAATACAAGTGCACCAGCAGACGTTGATTTACTAGACAGGTGGAGGACTCAAGATCTCTTTCAAACTTCGGGGTGGTAAAGGGTGACGATTTGAAGGCGGTGATAGAAGAAGAAAGGAAACAGGAAATTTCATGGAGGTAGCAATCAAGGCAAAAAAGTATCTGTATACAAATAGGGCCACTCTTCCATTCGATAGCTAGTAGCAGAAGGCGGAACTTCATCTAATCGATGGAAGTCTTAAGATCTCTTGTTCTAGTGAAAGAATTGGTGGGAAAGGTTCTAATGGATTACTTCAGAGGCTCTAGCAAAAGAAGATTGTCGGGAAGGGGGCTACAAGGCTTGATCAGGTTCAGGTGAAGCAGTTGGTTCATGAGTTCTTCAAAGACAATATCCGGGAGGCAGTTTCTGAGCTTAAAACAAATGGGTCACCAGCTAGATGGTGTTCCAGTATTTCTTTTAGGGGAATTCTGAAAGGTGGTAAGAGTTGATGTGTTGAAGGTACGGGAGGAAATTTGTGGGGAAATGCTGACTTTCATCGTTTGAATGTAACCTTGATCTTTTTGATCAATAACAAGATATGGGACTCAGAATAGAGGATTTCCAACATATTGCATTGTCTAAGATGCTTACTTAATTGGGGCAAATCTTCTAGCTAACAAGTTAAGGTGTGTTCTTGGTGATATCAACCCCAGGTTTTGTGCCAGGACGACTGATGGCAGACAAGATAGTTGACCTCAAAGATTGTGGCAGACTTGAAGAAGATAATATTGGTGAAAATGTTGTGGAAAGTAGATGTCGCCAAGACTTTGACATCGTATATTAGAAATTTTTGTGGACTATTTACATAAGAACAGTTTCTCGGATTAATAGATTGGATGAAAAGATGTACACTACGTTCTTTTTTTGTCCTAATTAACGACCAACTAGGAGAGCATTTTTTTCAGCCTTAGATGGGCATCAGACAAGGATGTTTGTTGGCAGCGCTTTTGTTTGTTAGGGTGGTAGATGTGCTTGCACCATCAACGTAGCAACATGTTTCATAAGGATGTTTTAAGGTTATGTGGCACATAATCTTTCTATTATAGTGGTATAGTA
The DNA here is from genome assembly GCA_037367405.1 of Ottelia alismoides. Lineage (NCBI taxonomy): Eukaryota > Viridiplantae > Streptophyta > Magnoliopsida > Alismatales > Hydrocharitaceae > Ottelia > Ottelia alismoides. The sequence continues at coordinate 283,452 of JAZKJV010009871.1, read as the reverse complement.
TGTGAACGCTACTATCTTCTTTGCATAGGGCAGGGTGAGAGAGATTGGAAGGTTATCAGCCATGGTGGACATTTTCGAAGGTTTTTCTTCTTCGAAGATTAATAGAGGGACATTTTTTAAGGTTTTTCTTCTTCGAAGATTAATAGCGAGAAATCAACAATTATGCCCTTTAAGTTAGACGACAGTTTAAGCGTGTGGCAGAGTATTGGGCAAATGCCCATAGGTTCTTTCTGATTACCTATTTTAGTTTGACTATGCTTAGTGCAAAGCTTTGTTCGGGAGATTGAAGGCATTTCCTTGAAAAATTGGAGCAACTGTAGTGTGATAAGAAGATGCCTATCAAGAAGAGGTTGGTTGTTAATGCTGAAGTTGATAGTATCGACTGTACATATGCTTGCCATGTCAATTCATAAGCTTCTAGATGGTATAGAGTAGAGCTTGGAAAGTTTCATGAGAAGATTTTCCTAAGCTAGCTTTAGTTTTTAGAGTAGGGGAGTTTAATGGGTGGTTTGAAGCTAAGTATCCAAGCATATGAATGAGGCATATGGGAGTCAGACTCAGAGATAAATAAGGCATTACTAATAAAATAAGTGGTCAAGATTTGGGGTGTTGGGGAGGATTTAGTGTATAATCTGCTAAGATGGGCGTAGGTATGACCAATCATCCGGATTCTACTAGGGGATGGTGGGGCACAATTGAGTTTCTAGTGGGGAATTTATTTGATGATCCCAATTGTGGCTCCTCTTCTTTGACTGATCCAAAGAAATGGGATATACGTCATGTTTTGGAAGGACAACTATCGATGGATGCTATGTTTACAGTAGCAAATTATTGGCCAGGACATGTAGATGAAGGGAGCCTTGGGGACCGACCTTCTCTTGCTTCTTCTCTGATCAATTGATTATGTTACATGTGAGCTTATAGGTGTGGATAACTTGTTTACCTTGAAAAACCACTGGGTGGGTGATGGGAAGTTTATCGCCAAACAAGAGTATAAGATGCATACTTTTGGTAAAAAGAATAATATTCACCTTTGGTCATAATTCAAAATGGAAAATGTTCAATTGGAACATGAAAACGTGACTGAATTGTGCATGAAGAAGTTGTTATCATCTTGATTTCATATCAATTGTATCATTATTTTGATGATGTTAGATCTTTGTGAGAACAGATAGATCTGAAAATTTCATGCAAGCTCACTCCAAGTATGAAGTACAAAAGCTGTGAACAAGTTGAACGCTTTGGATAAAGTGAAGAAGAAAGAAGACTTTTGTAATAGGAATATGTAAAAAGTCTCAAATATATATATATATATGTATATGTATATATATATGTGTGTGTGCATGTATCATATAGACATATTAGGACGAAGCTATTATGATCGATCAATCTTTTTGATCTGATAGATCAATTGCCTCTGATTGATCAACTTAATTGACATGATCGACCTTACCGATCAACCCACTTGATAGGATTGATCACCCTTGATCGACCAACTGCCTTTTATAATCGCTTACAATTTGAATTCAAGCTCCCAACAGTTGAGATGATCGATCACCTTGATCTACATGATCGATCATCTTCCTCGTATGATCGATCATGTGTATCAAATCTTGATTATTTCTTTTTGAATTTGTTTCCCATAGCTATATTTTTTAGAGCTCAACTCTCATCAATATAAAGGAGACATTCCAAGGTAAAGACTCTCCCCCTCTCAAAGCTCTATTCGAGGACGTCTCTCGCGCTCTCTACTTCAAGATCACGTATTGAGAACCATCATCTACACGCTCAGTTTGCAATTCAATTATTTATTACAACGTGGATTTTCTTAGCATCATTATTCGCATTGCATATTTGTATTTGAGGCTTTATAGATTATTGTAATCTTTACATTATTGGTGTACTGTAGCATTTGGTGTTTGATCCATGGTGTACAAAGGACTTGGTGTTGGATCCAAGTTGTAGAGGAAGACTTTGGTGTGTGATGTAGAGAACTTGTAAATGGATGAGTTATCCGTAGGAAAATAACTCGAGGTAATGGAATAGTTGATTGACTCGATCAATCGGGAAATCCCGAGTCAGGTGACTCAGGTCGTAATTTTTACCTAGTGGGGTTTCCACGTTAAAATACATGTCTATTGTGGTTGTTCTTGTTCTGTGGCTTGTTTGTCTTATCTATGGTAAATATTACCAGTTATATATATTTAATGCAATAATACTTTATTTAGTGATCCATAATAACTCATATTCGGTATCAGAGCATGGTTCGTGTAGAGGACGTTACTGAGATCCGTATAATAGTCGTTATCACCAACACCAATGAAAGACAATCCAAGCAAAACCTCCATTGTTTGATGGTATTAATATTTTCTATTAAAAGATCCGCATGCAGATTTACTTGGAAAACATGGGATACGAGATATGTGATGCCATTCAGACCAAATATCAAAGGCCCAAGAGAATCATCACTACCAACAAGGAGAAGCTAGCAACGAACAACTCTAAGGCAATGAACAGTTTATTCTGCGGATTGAGCATGAAAGAATTCAACAGAGTATCCGTGTGCATATCTTCCTACGAAATCTGGAGCCAACTCACCGTGACATATGAAGGTACGTCAAAGTTGAAAGAAAGTAAAATCAGTCTTCTACAACAAATATATGAGCTTTTCATGGTGAAAGAATGAGAGTATCAGAGAGATGTATACTCGTTTCACGGAAATTATGAACGCTCTCCAAATTTTGGATATAGAGATAAAAGAAGCAGTACTCGTCAAGAAGCTTCTTAGATCACTTATTGCCGAGTACAGAACCACAACCACAGTGATCATGGAAGTAAACGACACGGAAATACTTCCTTCGGATGAGGTAATTGTACAGTCCCTTACCTATGAACTTGAGAAGGAATGGGAAATGAAATTCAATGCATATTCAAATGATCAAGCAACGTCAACCTCCAGTAAAGATAAAGAGGAAGAAATAGCTCTCATCACTCGATATTTCAAGAACTATCAGAAGAGGCAATGTGGATTGAAGAAAAATGGAAGGATGTGAAAAAAATTATTTGTTACAACTACAATGAAAGAGGGCACGTCAGATGGGAATGTCCCCTTCTCAAGCCAATAAAAAGAGATGATCGCACAAAAGAAAAGTCTTACAATATTTCAAGAGACCTCTAATACAAGCAAATATGAAGTCTATGTTGGATTTGTCGTCAATCACGATTCCAGTGAAGAGAAGGCACATGAGACAGTACGGTAAACTTATCTTATGATGATTTATTTACTGTTTTTCAAGAATTGCATGGCATTGTAGAAAAATTAATTAGTAAAAATAAAGTTTTAAAGAAATCTAATAATAAAGAAAAAGAATCTCACTAGAAAGACATTATTTCTTTAAAAAATCAAATTAGTACATTAGAAAACGACAATAAAAAATTAAAGGATGATCTCGCTAAGCTCACTCATGAAAAAGAAATTTTAGATAAATTGATAGGCACTCCCACACAAAACTTCACTAAATTTGGCATAGGATATAATCCCACGAACCATGATCATACATCTACTTCTTTTATTCCAAAAGAAAGAAAAGTTTGGATTCCTAAAAGTGGGGTTAGGAATTACAAAGCTAACCATGTTGGATCCAAAGAAAAAGGGATACCAGAAAAACTATATGTGGGTGGATGGAGATCAACACGAGAAGAGCCATCAAGAAAAAGATGCAAGAGAACTCCAGATCATGTGTGTCAGTATAGAAGAAGACCTCAAACAACGAGAAGTAAAGCCTCGATACGAAGAAACTACGTGCAGTAGGATAGAAGAGAGATCCCTATGGATCTTGGCACATCCTCAACCGATGGATGCCGATGTCGTCATCGTACCATGGCTACCCTCCTAGATTATATGGTACAATCTTTCCAGTTTATGATTTTTATTACTAGTTATGCATCATATAGTACATTAAAAAGGAGGAGAGTTTTTTTTCAAAATTATAAAAAAAAATTCAAAGAAAAAAATCATTAAGAGGGAGAAATATATTTTCAAAGTGGAGGCACGGAGGGGTGGAGGCTGATAAGTGGGGTTTTGAGTGTCAATGGGATATCAGGGCTCCTGTTGAGGACCATTACTCTAATATCATGCGGAAAGAAATGAATGAGTTGATTATTTGTAGCCATAGGAGTCCTTTATATAAAGGAGAAATCTTGGAGGCAAAATACCCAATGAGAAAATTACATAAAAAGGAAATAAGAATTACATAAATACTATTTCCTATTTCCCAGTAACCATGTGTAACAAGCTTATGGACAAGTACTTGATAACCTTCATGATTTTCACATAATTATCGGTGGCCTTCTAGTCCTTTGGCTACCCCATTACAAAGGTTACCTATTGAATTGTTTCACAAATATAGAGGTACTATTCAATTATCTTTCAATGGATATCCCATTTACGTACATCTCCCTTTATAATTAGGACTGCATGCTAACCACCTAACTCAATTTCCTTGGCAACAGTAGTCGCTTTTACCCGAGGTCTCAGTGGCCTCGATATAGATTCCCTCTAGGGCACACTCCCCCTACATTTTTGTATCATGGGGGAGCGCCCATCCATGGCCGAGGGTAGGTCACTTCCATGGATTCTTATAATCCACAGTCTAATAGGTATTATGGAGAAAACTGAATTAGGACATCCATAGGCATTGTAAAGATAAAATCCAAATGGTGAATACTATTTTGAATTGGATATACTTTTAGCAGCATAGAGATCCCCATTCAAAAGAGTGTTTCCTCAATAAAGACAAAGTTGGTTTCTCATGTTCGAAAGGACCAAGCATCTGCAGGGTCCTCGAGAAGTCTTTTGTCTCATAAGTATTCGATTAATGGGGTGATCCAGTCTTTTCAGATGTTGTATTGATTGGCTTATTTATGCTCGGTTCGGCTAATTCCTCTAAAAAGACGACAATCTCTTGAATTTGGCTTTTTAAGGAGGTTAACTAAAGCAGCGATGAAGGCTTTCTCATAGCATCGGCATGGATTATTGTGGGCCCTTTTAAAATCAATTAATATATCATGATTTCCTTTATAACCTCCCAATTAAGCCTCGATCTGGCAGGGACTTTAGATGCAACAAGTTGTGAGTCCGTAAAAGTTTGCAAATTCAATTCATTTCAGTAGTTTGGCATAATAAAGCCTTGTGAGGAGGGCTTCATATTCGGGTGTATTGTTCATCAAAGGGAGTTTTAGCCTTATTGCATACTTTTTTATATTCTTTTAGCCAACCCTACTTGACTATGGGAAAAGGCTTTGTTGTTGTTTTGGTGATTTATACCTACTTCATTGATTTAATTGAACCCATCGATGTGGAGGCTCCGCGAGATGTCTTGAAGGTGGAATAGATGAGGGTGAATTTAGCATAAGTCAAGATTGAATGACCATTTGACAAAGTTAGTGGAACGGTAGGAGATGTCGAATTAAAGGGGATCCATGGATCATCACAACCTGCAATTACCATCCTGGGGCAAATGGCTATCGGAGAATTCACCTCTGTGGCATGTCCATTAGAATCATAATTGGATGTGCTAGTTTGTATGGTCTTAGTACATTGTAGGACCCCTAAGAATTGATTTCACTAAAACTCAATTCATGTCCTAATCCAGTACTCAAATCAGGAAAATGAGCACTCTACCTTGTAGTACTCATTGAGACCTTTCCAACGAGCCCAAGAACACCGAAATCGAAGTTCGTATGCGAGGGATATGCACGAAATACAAACGGGCTACATCCATCAGGTTCGGATCTAGATCCGATTAGACTCAACCCTATATAAAGGGGGAGCCAATTGGGCCTGGTCAACCAGACTAGCCCAAGCCTCTGCCAAAGCTCCTCCCCTCTCATCGGAGCTCCTCCGCCGAAGATGATTTCCAACCACTAATCGAGGATCCAAGTACATCAGCTCGAAGAGCTCGACACAAAGATTGCCATGGACACGTCGATTTTCCACGAAATGTGGCAGAACTCTCGTTTTAAGCGAAGGAAGTTCACGGGAAACCATTCCCGTGGGTATGGTTTTAGCATCCTCTTGTTGTCGGATTCGCGGGCATTCCGTACCGTTGGTTGCCGGTTGGGTATACTACTTGTAGGAGGTGTTAGTTTTGGATTTCGATGAGATTTGTGTCAAAAATCGTATCGTATCACCTCGTATTTTTGTGATTTTCCACTGATCAACTGCTTGCATGTGAAAGATAAAAATATATTTGTGATGCAGGTGTTAGCAAGAACATGGAGGTGTAATTAGTTTTACAACTTCATCGGATGCTGCCAAAGTGATTTCGACCACTATCTAGGTATGATCGCTCATGCCAATAGATGATCGATCATGCATGATTGATCATGTCATTTGGATCGTCAAAGTTAGATGATCGATTATTCTGAAACTGTGACTAAATGGATCTTAAAAATAATGGAAATTGACTCTAAAGAGATTTTTGACTCAAGTAGGACATTATGTACATGGATTAACTATTATGGGTAGATAAATGACTGAAATGGATCCATTGTGAGTTAAATCGAATTAAAACATATGCGATGAGACTCGTTGAGTGAGTGCATCTTGAGCATCATTCGAACAATCGTGGGGCACCATGGATCTATGTATATCACGTTTGTTGAGATCTGATTGTTCTAAGACCCATGGATGACTTATCCCACGAGGTCTTTACTTTGTGCTTGGATATAATCCTTTATACATGGGTAGTGATATTAGACACCCCATCTCTATTAACATAGTTACTTAGATCAACGGACGACTATTTAATGTAGTTGATATTATCAAGTCATGGTGATCTTCCTTTAAGTGACATGAAAAAATGGGAAATACAAACTTACGCACATGTGTATATGACGGTGTATCAAGATCCCTCTATGAGTTGTCTATTAAACATGGGTTATAGTGAATGGACGGACCCAGTTAATATATGCATAAAGCTAGTGAATTATAATGATTTATGGGTGTTGGATTCCCAAAGAGGATACGAACCCGAATGAGGTTTATGGAGAGATTGAGTGAGAATGGAAGTAAGCCACTAAAGATTAGAGGAACCTAAAAGTATAAGCCCTAAGATAAATATAAATAAGTACGTATAAGGATTGTGGGAGTGTTGGGAACTTAGCTAGGAATTTAGGATGCGCGTACTTCAGATGCATGACTACGGAGGCCCTAATTGTAAAGTGATAATACTTTAGAGTCATAGCGTGAGACCCAATCAAGGTTCAGAAATGCAGTATGCGGCAATCGTTCGGTCATGCGGTATAAAGCAAGTAAACAGATATGCGGAGGAGTATACGGAAGTATATGTGGTTTATGCAGTTTATAATATTTTAATTTAAAATATTATAAAATAAACAATAAAACATGACTATAAAAAAAGTTAATGATCTAACAAAATCCAAAATCAAGAATTTCAAATATGATAATATAATCAATAAGATATATAAGCATGATATTATAAATTGATTGATTTTCAGTGTGTATTTTGAATTTAATGCATATATATACATATACAAATTTGGATTCAACAAGTAACACATGAATTCTATAAGAAAACCTTTAGGGTTCGTTTGGTTGCAGGGTTGGACAGGGTTGGGTTGGGTTGGGGTACCCCTGTGAATAGTAAACTGTGAGGAGGATTGGGAGGGTTGGAAGGAGGGGTACCCCGGGTAGGGCCAACCCAACCATGCCCAACCATGCAACCAAACGAACCCTTAATGTATATATAGATCCTATAGATAACAAAAGCTAAAGAATAATCATACGCATACAAATCATACATCCAAAATTATACACATATATGTATCTCCAACATACAAAATATATTGACACAAAATATGGGAAGATTGTATTTGCATAAAAATTTATTAGAAGCACAAAAATGTAAAGTGTCATATTGTTAGTCAATTATTTCATGTTTTATTTGAAGAATTAGAGTTAATTTCATTAGATAGAAAATTTAAAAAGCAGTAAACAGTTCATTAATAAGTGCGAGAACAATGGGGGAAAATGGATATGAAAAAATATCCTACATTATATTCCAAAATGCAACACATACGAGAATAATGAAAAGATGCATCAATGTAAATAATGATATAAGAGTTTTTTTGGAAAAAAATCGAGTTAATGTGTCATACTCATCAACATGTCATGGATTAACATGAATCCTATCAGATATGTGGCCACATATGCGGACCGCATATGCGTTTTGATCGCATATTGCCGCATATGGCATATGCGCTTCGGTCAAGTGATATGCAGCCGCATGGACCACATTTCCCAACACTGGACCCAACATGGGTCATGTGGAGATATATATTTATGTTTTATACGTATTCTCTATTCTCCATTTCCTTTGTTTGTCTTATATAATTTACTCATAGGTCTCTCTTCTATATAAGAGAGCCTAGGGTTCCTTGGAATAAACAAGATGCTCATTTCTCCCAACATGGTATCACAACAATGATCCTAGACCGGAGCCCTCATACACAGAAACCCTAACCCCATCGTATCGCCCTCTCTCTCTATCTCTCTCGAATGCACCATCGCCATACTCTCTCTCGGGTGTGCGGCCACCTCTTTCTCTCTCGGGTGCATCGTCGCCCCTCCTTCCCTTGAGTGTGATGCCGCCTCCGCCTCTGTGCGTAAGACACTCCACGCCCGCCACCGCAGGAACGCACCCTAGTGCGTGTGCTTTTCATGGGGATCTCGGAGCCACCATTAACGAATTCAACATCCGCATCGGAGTTCACTCTTGGTTGATGGGGAGGGTTGCTTGAGTCTACACATGAAATCATATCCCCTTACGTCTGCGTAGACAAAAATTCTCTAGTCTACAACCCTAGTCTTCTCTAGCCAGCAACATGTCAAAAAGCAAAGTTCACATCTCAACCACATACGCATTCCGTTGTCCAGCGTCGATAATCAAGATGGATGGGACATACAGTTCATGAGCCTTATGAAGTCAATGGGTAAGCAGCACATTCTTACCAAAGAAGAGCCAATGGAAAAGACGGGACACATGACTCATGGGAGGCGAACGATACATATGCACAAGTTTGGCTATCTTGTACATTAACACCAGAGATAGCTAATGATGTTTTGCATCAGCCTATTGCAAAGGTAATGTGGGATATTCTTGCCGCAACCTATTCACAGGAAAAGAGGGAGACAAAGATTTTACAACTTCAGCATGATATTTTTACCATAAAGTAGAACAGAAGGCCCCTTCATGCATACTACACGGCTCTACAAGGAATGTTTGAAAGGTGCCACAGTTTTATATCTCTCACAACGACTTCTGAACAACAGAAGACATATCAGAATACCACAATGGTTGGTGTTTTCCTAGCATCACTAGATTCACAATACGCGGAAGCATCTTTGATGAACCGTAAAATCGACCCTTTAAGAGAGTGTTTTTAACACTTGATAAATGTCGTAGCAGTCGGGCCAATTCGGGCTCATCAAAAAGATCGTCTCATTTAGATATGTGTATGATAAGTCAAAATGAGACGATCATGATTTATTTTACTTGGCAAGAAACCAAGGTCGAACTCAGGGACACGAGCCTTTCTCTAATTATCCGGATTTCCATTTATCTAACTAAGTGTTGAGTTGAAGCATATAGGTCAAATTATGCGAGAAGATACAACAATGCATTAAAATCAAACATGCATTTTTTTATAAATTTTTATCATGCAAATAGATGCCATGAAATGTAATGAAAGTATGCCCTAGGTAAGAATGATGAGCAAAATTTAATATGATCCAGTTTCAAGTTCAGATAACAATCAGGCTTGATGAACACAACTAGAACAGGCACAAGTTAAAGATTTAAGAGACACATGGCAAATAAAATAATACATCGAAATTCATGTATCCAAAACTGAAAATTAAACATGCCATTAGAAAGTACATCAAGCAAGCTTCGAAATGAAACTGAAATCAACTGAAAAGGAAACATGATGCTCAAGTTATGCAATAAGAAAGACAAGGGCATAAATGCAAGAAAACATGAAATGATAGCTACAAAAAGGTCCCTGAGAGGGACTAAAACGTAATAAAAATAAGGCGCGAGTTCTTCCCTGTAATTTTACCAAACGTGCGGGGGTATATCTGCAATTATTAACACCTGCGAGGGCTATGGTGCAAATAACCCCAGGCGCATGTGGTTGGCACGTGCAAGCAGGACCTTTCTGCAAATGTTGAGAAGTCAGAGGGCGTCTCTGCAAAATTCCCAGATAGCATGTGCGCAGCACGTGCGATCTAGGCTCGGAGTCAGCTTCGGCTAGGCTTGGGAGGTTCAAGGCTCGATGCAGGCTCGTAGAGACTCGGGAGCGTCCTAGCCTGGAGGCTCGGACGCTAAGCTCGGGGATGCTCTGGCTCTGACGCGTGGCGGCATAAGAACCGTTGGATCGTGAGGATCCAACCGTTGATGAAATCGATGGCGTGGCCTCCTCTGGGCCGTTGGAAGGTCGCTGAAAGAGACCATCCAACGGCAACTGTGCTTCGTCCTCGAGTATTGGCTGGCGGCGATTTCGGAGCTCCGGCGAAGGAGCTCCTCCTCCGCCGCTCGCCCTCAGCCACGGTGGTCCGCCCCCTGGCTCACGGCAAGATCGCCGATGAAGCATGGAGCTCGGATAAGACGCTGGCGTCCTAGCTCAGGCTATCGGAGCTGCGATAGTGACAGCGGAGCTCGACCAAATTGCTCCGGCGAGGCTCCCGATCAATGAAGTGCTCGCGGACCTGCACTGTTAGTCGATACAACCGAAACACAAGGGATTGTGTGCGTGAATGAGACGTGAGCTCGGTGAGCGAAGAACGGGGGAGCTCGGATGCTCCTCCGCTGCGAGGGCAGAGGAGATGGGTCGGACATGGTCTGGGAAGCTGGAGGAAGAAGAACGTGGTCGGAAAGTGGCGCGGGAAAGGGGGTTGCGACGTGGAGCTATTGAGATGGTTAATGGAGCGAGAGGACGGCCGGAGAGGCCTAATTAAATCGATGAAATCAAAATAAAATGACAAAGGAAGATCGGAGGGACTTACTTGGTCGGAGGCGGAGCGATAGCTTGGGTTGAGCATCACAGTGGATGCCCGGGTCTTCGCTGGACGTCGGCAGCCGGTCGACGCATCTCGGGCGGTCGCGAGCGCGCCGCAGCTCCGCCATGAACGGCGGAGGGTCGCACCGGGGGCAGTGATCGTCTTCGCTCGATCCTCCGCCTCCCCCTGTCACAGGGAGACGGAGGAGGGCTGGGCCATGCCCCTACGTAAAGGCGGACACCGTGATTTGACGGAGGGGGCGGCGGATTTAAAGAAGGTGATGGCGGAAGTAGTGGTGGTCGACGTGGGTTTAGAGGGCGATATGGGGTGACTGGGAGGTCATCGCGGTTCGTGGGGTGATGCGCAAGGTGGAGGGAAGAGTGGGGAAGGTCGGAGGGCAGTTGGCGATGGGGGATGTCGACTGGAGTGGCGGAGATAAAGGAAAGGGGAAGGAGTCTTCGCGAGGTGGAGGACGTGTGATAGAGGAGCTGCTGGAGGTTGACGACGACAGATAGCCGTTGGATCTAAAGATCCAACAGCTGTCGTTGAGGCGCAAAGGGACGGTCGCGATTAAGTCGAGGGGCAGAGCGATCAAAGGCAGATGAGCTGCCACGTGTTGAGCACAAGGCTTGGCGCTGGCGAGCGGCTAGGATGGAGAGTTAGGGTTGATCAAGCGGTTGAGGATGGGTGCGGAGATAACGGCTGTGATGGGAGCAAGAGGCGCTGCGATCAATGGCAGATGAAAGCGCCACGTGTCATGCTCAAGGGCAGGCGGTAGTGAGCGGCCGAGATCGTATCTTGAAGTTGATCGAAGGGATGGAATCAGGCCCAGGGGATAACGACGGAGATGGATGGCTGAAGATGCGATCGGAAGGTACCCGTTGCGCCACGTGGCATGCTCTGGTGAGAGCGCTCACGCGCGGTGCAGATTGAAGGCGGGTGATAATCGGATGGCAGGGAAAATAAGAGGGGCGTGGAGATGACTGGACCGTTGGATCAGAAGAAGATCCAACGGCTCGGAGCGAGGGCGGATAAGACAAGAGAGGCGGGGCCACGTGGCGCCCCCAGAATGGGCCACGTGGCCCAATCAGATTATTCCGAGGGTATTTTTGATTTTTGAGGCTTAATTTGGCCGAATTTGAGAAAACTCAAAACATGAAAGTTGTAGATCTTGACGAGATCTACAAGTTTCATGTTGACCAAAACTGGAGATGAAATAAAATATAGGTCCGAAATATTTTTGAGGGTATTTTTAAGTCTAAAAATACCACGAATTTTTGTTTTGTGATTTTTAATTTATTTAGGACTCTGTTAATTACAAAACTTTAACTGGGCTTTATTGACACTCAGCTTAAGAAAGGGGGTTAAAAATGAGAAATTATGATGATGAAATCGGGTTTCATCACCAGGATAAGTTCCAATGATTTCTTACTTGAAGGTTGATTTGCAGTACATTTACAGCTTTGACTACATGACATTATCATCATCAATAGCGACAATGCAAGATTTTTCTTATTTTATATATGCTTGAAGATCAATAGATGTTGAGCGTGTTTTCAACTTCTCCATGTTAACGAATTTGGCGAACACGTCATCATGATATTCCAATGTGTGAATCTTCTTTAAATTAAATTCGCAACCTTCCAGAAGCTTTCGAATAAAGCGATTCTTTATATTAATGTGCTTGGTCCTTATGTGAAACACAAAACTCTTTGTAAGATGAATTACACTTTGATTTTTGTTGAATAGTTAACCATCTTCCCATTCTTTTTATCACTCCTTCTTTCATCGAACACTTCAATCGTATCTTTTTCTTGCATCCTTCAATTTTTTGCCACATATTCTTCCTCTATGGTCTAGATGGTCACTATCTTACTGTGGAGATGCAACTAATATCTCCATTCTACAAGATAAGGACTTAAAATTGTTTTTGTACTTCTTTTACCAATTTGCAAGAATTGTAATAACCTAAGAATTATTTCCTCATCTGAGAACTCTTTTATTAATCATTTAGATTGGTCGAGAGATTGGGGGCTATCCTTTCTCTTTAACATTAAAAATATCAAACTTGGAAGCCAAGCTTCCAAAATCAGGATCAAATGGCAAAGAAAATGCAATATAGGTTTAGTGAATGTTTTTTTAGTTTTAGAGGAAAAACAAATGCAATCTATGTATGCTAGCATCATCACCAGTTCGATTGGTGCAATTGGTGCAGGTCTTATCCCAATAAATATTAAAATCGATATGAGATCAGTTCAATGCCCATTCTGATTTTTTAAATCTTGGTGTAGATGTTAAATAACTCTTGAAAAACGAACTTCTAAACAAGCTTTGTCAATGCTCAAATATCAAAATTGAATACATTGCAAATGATGACCTATTAGAGCATGTCTGCACCTTAGTGTCGTAAACTTGTGTGACTTTGTGAATGGAGGAACCTTATTTTCCTCATCGGATTTATCTTCACATTCATAGAAATGTCCCCATATCACCAATATATATTAGTATATAGGTACAGAGAGTCAGAGACAATTGGATAGATATGGATATGAATTTAGATATGATCATAACATTATCTATTTTAAAGTAAATATAAATGCAGATATAAGTATTGATGGATATTAAAAATATTTTACAGTACCCTAAAAGTGAATATAAATATAGAAACAACATGAATCGAATACGAATAATAATAATAGAAGTATTTTAGATTTATACATGTTTAGGATGGTTTAGAATAAAATAAGTATGCTAAATATACTCATTTTAGAATAGTTATAAAAACAATGGTGAACGAAACCATAGAATTTTGTTAAACACATTTATAAATAATGAAAATACGAATACAAGTATTTGTAAATGTCGGAGTGATACTCTTTCCATTTAAAAAATACGAATATGAATGTCAAATCTATATAAAATGAATACGAATAACGGATTAGATAATATATATTCATCTTCGTTTTCATCCCTTTATGTTAAGCACCATGTTAAATACTCATTAGCACTATATTCTTCAGCAGTTGATCCTTCCAGATAAACCATAAATGCACACTGATGAAACCTGGTTTCATGCTCTTAATTCGCAGATATTAACCCCCTAGCTTAGACCAAGTGTCAATAAAAAGCCAGATTAATCCTTGTAATTATCTAACCTCTTGAATAAATTAAAATGCTAAAAAATAGCAAATTAAAAATCGTAGTGTTTTTACCCTAAAAACGCTCACAAAAATATTTCTCCCTTGATTTGACCTCATCTTTATTTTTGGTCGCAAGAAACTTGTAGAGCTCATCGAGTTCTACAACTTTCGTGTTTGGAGTTTTTCCAAAATTGGCCTCCTTCTCCCTCTTATTTCACCATCTTCTTTTGAATAATCGGATTGGGCCACGTAGTGCCTTCTGGTTGCGCCACGCAGCCCATCTCTTCGCATGCCACGCACCTCCATTCTCAACCGTCTGATCGCTTTCAGGCGATTCCATCATAGTCGAGCCTTCCCGCAACCAACATATACCTTTCGATCAAGCTCAGGATCTCATCGTGGCCGTTCGCTAGCGTTGTTTTCTCCTCGTGCCACGTGTAACTCTTCTAGCCGCACGATCGACTTCGAGAAGCCTCCATCCTAGTCGCTTATACCTGCTTCATCGTACACCTTTCGATCAAGGCTCTGATTCCATCACAGTCATCCACTCCCGCTTTTATCTCCGCACGACACATGTTGTACTCTCATCCATCAATCAGGGTCTCTACTGCTTTAATCCCAACCGCACGTAAGCACCCAGCTTATGGTCGTTGGATCGCGAGATCCAACGGCCGAGGGACTGTCTTCCACCTTCCGTTTGCCTCGCACCCACGATCTCCACCTCACGCGGCAACCTCCCCCTTTCCATTTCCCTCATCTCATCGGTCATCTTCTCCACAATCCGAGCACCCCAAGACACAGCCTGATCATCCACCTTCCTTGCGATCTCCCACTCGTGCCACGTCTCCATCTTATCAGCTCAATCTTCCCCACTCAAACCACCTCCACCTCCACATGAACCACCACTTTGATCCTTCAAATACCCTGCCCCCGACGCCACCACAACCCGTCCACCTTTACGCAAAGCTCCGCCCAGCCCCTCTCCTCCTCCCCGTGACAGGGGGAGGGTTGATCGAGGTGCAAAGACGGCGGCCGCCTTGGTGATGACCCCTGGCCACGGTAGGCCAGGACCGTAGAGGCTCTACCCCGTCAAGATACTCCGAGGGGTCGCCGGAGTCCAACGATGACCCGAGCTCCCCTCGGAGCTCAGCATAAACTTCCACCTCTGCCAAAATCCCAGGTAAGCCTCCTCCGATCTTTCTCTGCTTTTCTTTTACATTCTTTGAATTAATTAGATGAATCCACGCACTATTGACCTCCATTGACCCTCTCATTAGCTCCATCGCATATTCAGCATTCACGCGCATCCCTCTGACGGTCGAACCTCGTTCTCCATGCTCTGTTCACTTCCACCCCCTCTCTTCTCCACTTTATCGGAGAAGATGACATGGGCCCTCCGCTTCTGCACACCGAACGACCCTCATTTCACTCACGTTCACCCCCATACAAAGCTTCGACTATTGTTCCACTAACAATTGCATGATATCCTTCAATGGTCGGAGCTCTCACCGAAGCAACTTCACAAACTCCATCTCTGGTATCTCAGCGTTAGCGACCTCCTCCAGACCTCACCATGCCTCGCCCTTGCTTCGAGCTTCATCGACCAGCTTCCAAGACACTCCAAGGAGCTCCATCGGGCCCTGAGAAGAGAGGCGGAGCGTGGAGACCTTCACCGGAGGTCCATTCTCACCACTAGCCCCCCGACGGAGAAGAGGGACCAGGACTTACAGTTATCATCCGATTGCCAGATTGGGTGACCCTCAGACAACCATTCCTCTTCCCCGACTTAGTATAGCCACCGTCCGATCTCGATGATCGGACGGTCCATGTTCTTCCACGTGTCTGCAACTAGGAGTGGTACTAGACCTCCAGGCTCGGGGTGCTCGAGCCTTATCCGAGCCCGAGCCGCACGTCGAGCATGCCCGAGCCTCACACGAGCATGATCCAAGGCTGAACCAGTATACGAGCCGACTCCGAGCCTTGCGAGCTGCCTCCAAACCTGCATAGCCACCCGAGCCTGGCCTCACGTGTTCGGTCAAGTGATGGTTGGGAAATTTGCAGGGATCCCCCGCCAGATTCCCCATATTGCAACCAGATCCTGGAAGCACGCGCAGATCACATGCACCTGGGGTAATTTGCAATCCAGCCCCTGTGGGTTTAAATAATTGCAAAAATCCCCACACACGTGTGGGTTATTTACAAGGAAGATCTTGCACTTAATTTTATTTACATTTCAGTCCCTCACAGTGACTTGTTTGCTAGTTATCTTTTATGTTTTCTTGCATTTATGCCCCTACTTTATTTCGTGAATATCTTGAGCATCCTAGCTCCTTTTTTATTGATTTTGGTCTCGTTTTGAAGCTTATTTCATTTTCTATCTGATGGCGTGATTGGATTTTTGTTTTGGCATTCTGATTCATGATGATTAAATTCATTAACATAGTTCTTTTTGTAAAATGTCTTCTTATGCCTTGTTATGACATATCAATGAGAGTCTCTCTTCATAAATGGAAAATGAAATTGATGATCTTGTATGGCTCATGTATTTAATCTAATTTTGGCATATTCTCATTGCATGTTGTTTCATCTGGTTGCTTGCATGTTCAAAACAAAATAAAAAAATTCATGAATAAATCGACCGCTTTGACCTTCAATTCATACATTGTTTCGAAGCGGTTTTTGACATACTTGATTTTACCTGGCTGCAACGAACACTTCTAATTATAAATAATTAGAAGGGTGAAATTACGGTTCGTCATATGTGGTCGTTGCCGAGGACACTGCTTATATTTTGTCTTATTTGGATTTTTATTTATTTAATTAATTTTCTATACATAGGTCAATTCGTTCATTTTGTCTTACATTATTTAATTTTTTTATTGATATCTAATATTTGTTTTTGTGGCAAGGCCCTTGATGTTCATAGATGCGAGGAGCAAGTGCTCCCCTACTGCAAGGAGTCGCAGAAGCAAGTTTGGAGAAAAATCGAAGAACATAAAAATGTCTTTTCTTTTAGTAATAATCATCTTTACAACGGTCTTCGTTCGAAGACTCGCGCTTGTAAATGAATGACTTATACGTGGTTGTGTGGGGATCGCCCCACTTGAGTGTCGACCTAGGATCAGGCACGCGGCTCTTCGAGCTATTTATTCATTCTCTGTTTTGCGTGTTTGATCGTAGGTAGGACACACAATTAATTAAGACGCACGTAAACATCGCTTCACCTTGCCAAAATTGAAAGATGTTCTTCCCCGCTAATAGAAGCATGTTAGGTACGGTTTTCTTATCGACTTGCATACATTTGGATTTGAATTTTAATTCAGTCTGAGTTTTTCACGATTTTTTGCTCAAGCCACTGCATGCTTTCTCGCTTAGCCTAGATCATGATTTGTATCGATCACATAGCTTTTTCTCGACCTCCCTTCCTGGCTTGCTCACCTAGGTTTATGGGAAACAGGAATGAGCGGTGGATGATGATTTCTTGATTTATGTGCTCACCTTAAATCAGTTATAATCTTAAGCAAATAAATTGGGACTGATAATTGCAAGTCAACCTAAAATGGAGTATAACCTTGTTTTGGGAGAGCAACACCCTTGTTTACGTAGGATGTTTTTATTCGACATTTTCTTGATTCCCGCATAAACTAGATTAATTTTAATCACTAATAAAAATGACAAGATAATAAACCAACACATGTTGGTTTCATGCGTGAGTTGGTGAATCAAAGGGCTTTTGCATGCGTGTTTGAGCCATGATTGCTCCGACACCCTCCCCTACGCCTTAGGTACTCCATTCATCTCTAAAGATTCATCCGCTCATTTGTACATCCATCCTACTTCTTCGTTCACCTCAGGTCTCCCCCAACATCAATTATCCATCTTTATGCTTAGGCTACTCTCAGCCTAAGTATAGGGGGGACCTGAATCCCTGTGATTTTTCTTACCCATCTTCCTTTGTCCTGATACTTAGGTTATTTCTAACCTAAGTATTGGGGGAGCCCACTTCAATTCCTGTATATTTTTTTATACTTAAATGGACATGTGGACTTGTATCATCTAGTGCTATGAGGACATAGCAAAGTTTAAGTATAGGGGGGTATACGGTATATACAGTATATGTACTTTAGCTATAGTTTGAAAATTTTTAAAAATTTAAAACTTTTTGGCTAAAGTATAATCTCTTGAACTAAGTGGACAAATTTATTTTCAAGGTTTTCTATATTATGTTACACTATTTTCAAAGAAAAATATTTTTGAAAATGATTTGAAAAATGAGTTTCTCTTATTTTAAAAAATCTTCTGAAAAATATTTTAAAAATATTTATTTGTGTGACATGGTTTGGAAAATTATTTTCTTAATTTCAAGGAAGTTGAGTCTAACCGGTGTTCTAACCTCTAATCAAAAACACATAAAAATGAGAAAAATAAAAAAATCCTTTAAGAGTCAAATTGACTACTAAACCCAAATAAGTAGCCGCGTTCAGTGAGGGTTCGCCCTTAACAGAGTAGGTGGTTTAGAGGACATCGTGTAAGGCTCCGTTCTCAAGCAACGGGCTCCGGCATGTACTTACACCTATACTGGCTGAATGCATATGCATCTACTCATTTGAGTTTAGGCAGTCATGATATCTTTTAAAGTTTTCATAAAAAAGAAAAAGAAAAGAAAATTTTGATGAAGGAGTTGGATTAAATCCCCTAGCTAATCAAAAATCAATCAATCAATTCAATATGAAAAATAGAATGTAAATGTATCTACAGAAATGTTCGAGGACACTCAGTTGAGGAGGCCTTGAGATTTTAGGTTAACCAACCTTAGCCATCAGGTCTTAGACTTAATCATTCACATTCCCCTAGGTTTCTAGATTTGCGTGCTACTCATGCTTAGTCTCTTACCTTAAGAATATGATCAACACTTCACATGCAAGGGCTCAAAAGTCGGATTTCGATTTCGTTTCAGTGAGTGATCGAAACAAAATTTCGGCCGAATTTCGGTCAAAATTCGACCGAAAATTCGGTCATTTCAGTAGTTTTTTGAATTAGTCCCCCCTCCCCCAAATTTCAACCGATATAGGCCATATCACCCACCGAAACCGAAATTCAATTGAAAATCGGCCAAATTTCGGCGAAATTTAAGGCCATGTTCACATGCACGATTGCGGTCTCGATGAGATGAGTTGAAATTTCACTTGAGGAACTGGGATGAGGGATTTGAGTCTGGACTTGATCTAATGATGACTCGAGGATGAGATAAAATCATTGAAGGTTCATGAAACCCGAGTGTTAGCATTTTAGCCAGTATGAGAACTTGGTTCTTATTCTAATCTCTTGACATCTACCTAAGTGTCAGGATGTGAAATAAATAAAAATTTGTTGATCAGTGTGCGCCAACTCTTGGTAAAAGCAGTGGAGCTAGCCAAAATTATGTAAATCAAAGAAATATCAATGTTGAAAGAAAAGCTCTCACCACACAAAGTCAAATATCAAAGAGCTTCCACCAAAGGCAAGCGCTTCCAACCATTTTCAAAGTGTCCACTTGGACCACCGCTATTAAGGCCAGGAGTCAGGCTTGCACCAAAAAAGAGCACTTCATCATAAATGCTACAAGTCTGGGTGTAGAAGGTACGATAGGTACTCAAAAAAGGCACACCCCGGTGTACTCCTAGGAAAACAAGTGCAGACAACTCCAACTTCTCTTGACGGATGCACCGATCAACATCAAAAATATGTGTTGCGTAATAAGGCACTAGAGAGAATCCTTGTTCCAATGAGAGGGAGAGAAGAAATGACACAATCCTAAAACCCTCCACCAACTGGCCTGCCACCAAACACTTCTAGGTCTGACAACTAAAGATACAGTGGATTGAACACAATATTTGGTGTATTCCCTAGAGTTGAGGATTTGGTCCTTATGAGAATTTCTCGGACCGGGACCTTGGATGATGTTTTGACACTACTCTCGTGAACGCAGTCAACATTTAATGCCATATCCTTAGTTTATATGTATACAAGAGAGAGTCTGGAAAATTAGAGGAATTGGATACCTCTTGATTAAGGTTGGGTTGAGCTCTAAGATTTTGGATCTTTTAAATTTGGAATTTTTGAACGGATCAAATCATGTACGCACATGCACAAGGGGGTTAAGCCATCTCATTCATTTCTTTTGTGATACTCAAGGACGAGCACATTTTAAGTATAAGGGGTTGATGAAACCCAATTTCACGCTCTTAATTCGTAGATATTAACCGCCTAGCTCAGACCAAGTGTCAATAAAAGCCAGATTAATCCTTGTAATTATCTGACCCTTGAATAAATTAAAATACAAAAAAATAGCAAATTAAAAACCATAGTGTTATTACCCTTATAAATACTCAAAAATATTTCTCCCTTGATTTGAACTCATCTCTGTTTTTGGCCAACATGAAGCTTGTAGAGCTCATCGAGTTTTACAACTTTCATGTTTTGAGTTTTTCCAAAATCAACATCCTTCTCCCTCTTATTTCACCATCTTCTTTTAAATAATCTGATTGGGCCACGCCTTCTGGTTGCGCCACACAGCCCATCTCTTCGCATGCCACGCACCTCCATTCTCAACCGTCTGATCGCTTCGAGGCGATTCCATCACAGTCGTGCCTTCCCGCAACAAACGTCTACCCTTCGATCAAGCTCAGGATCTCATCATGGCCGTTCGCTAGCGTTGTTCTCTCCTCATGCCACATGTAACTCTTCTAGTCGTGTGATTCACTTCGAGAGGCCTCCATCCCAGTCGCGCATACCTGCTTCATCATACACCTTTCGATCAAGGCTCTGATTCCATCACAACCGTCCACTCCCGCCTTTATCTTCACACGGCACGTGTTGCACTCTCATCCATCGATCAGGGCCTCTACCGCTTTAATCCCAACCGCACGTAAGCACCCAGCTTATGGCCATTGGATTGCGAGATCCAACGGCCGAGGGACCGTCTTCCACCTTCCATTCACCCCGCACCCTTGATCTCCACCTCGCACGACAACCTCATCCTTTCCATTTCCCTCATCTCGTCGATCATCATCTCCACGATCAGAGCACCCCACGACACATCCTGATCATCCACCTTCCTCGTGGTCTCCCACTCGTACCACGTATGCATCTAATCAGCTCGATCTTCCCCACTCAAACCACTTCCACCTCCACATGAACCATCACTTTGATCCTTCAAATACCCCGCCTCCTCCGCCACCACAACTCGTCCACCTTTACGCGGTGCTCCGCCCAGCCCCTCTCCTCCTCCCCATGACAGGGGGAGGGCTGATCAAGGCGCAAAGAGGGCGACCGCCCCCGGTGATGACCCCTGGCCATGGTAAGCCTGGGCCGCGGTGGCTCTACCCTGCCAAGCTGCTCCGAGGGGTCACCAGAGTCCAACGATGACCCGAGCTCCCCTCGGAGCTCAGCATAGACCGCCACCTCCACCAAAATCCCAGGTAAGCCTCCTCCGATCTTTCTCTGCTTTTCTTTTAAATTCTTTGAATTAATTAGTTGAATCCGCACACTATTAACCTCCATTGACCCTCTCATTATCTCCACCGCACATTCAACATTCACATGCATCCCTCCAACGATCGAATCTCCTTCTCCATGCCATGTCCACTTTGCAAGAGAAGATGGCATAGGCCCTCCGCTTCTGCGCACCGAACAGCCTTCATTTCACTCATGTTCACCCCCATACAAAGCTTCGGCTCTTTTTCCACTAACAATTACAGGATATCCTTCAATGGTCAAAACTCTCATCGAAGCAACTTCACAAACTCCATCTCCGGTATCTCAGCATCGGCGGCTTCCTCCAGACCTCGACGTGCCTCGCCCTTGCTTCGAGCTTCATCGACCAGCTTCCAGGACACTCCAGGGAGCTCCATCGGGCCTTAAGAAGAGAGGCGGAGCGTGGAGACCTTCGTCGAAGGTCCATTCTCGCCATTAGCCTCGCGGTGGAGAAGAGGGACTGTGACTTACAGTTATCGTCCGATTGCTAGATCGAATGGCCCTCAGACAACCACGCCTCTTCCCCGACTTAGTACAACCACTGTACAATCTCGATGCTCGGACGATCCATGTTCTTCGACATGTCCGCAACTGGGAGTGGCACCAGACCTCCAGGCTTGGGGTGCTCGAGCCTTGTCCGAGCCTCGTCCGAGCCCGAGTCGCATGCCAAGCCTGCCCGAGCCTCGCACGAGCCTGATCCGAGGCTGAACCAGTATATGAGCCAACTCCGAGCCTTGCGAGCCGCCTCCAAACCTGCATAGCCACCTGAGCCTGGCCTTACGTGTCTCGGTCACGTGATGGCTGGGAAATTTGCAGGGAGCCCCCGTCAGATTCCCCATATTGCAATCAGGTCCTGGAAGCATGTACAGATCACATGTGCCTGGGGTAATTTGCAACCCATCCCTTGTGGGTTTAAATAATTGCAAGGATACCCCCAAGCGTGTGGGTTATTTATAGGGAAGGTCTCGTACTTAATTTTATTTACATTTCAATCCCTTCCAGGGACCTGTTTGCAAGTTATCTTTTATGTTTTCTTGCATTTATGCCCCTGCTTTATTTTTTGAATATCTTGAGCATCCTAGCTCCTTTTTTATTGATTTTGGTCTCGTTTCGAAGCTTATTTCATTATCTATCTGACGGCGTGATTGGATTTATGATTTGACATTCTGATTTATGATGATTAAATTCATTGACATAGTTCTTTTTATTAAATGTCTTCTCATGCCTTGTTATGGCATATCAATGAGAGTCGCTTCATAAATGGAAACTGAAATTGATGATCTTGTATTGCTCATGTATTTAATCTAATTAGGGCATATTCTCATTGCATTTTGTTGCATATGGTTATTTGCATGTTCAAAATAAAATAAAAAAATTTATGAATCGTGCCTTCATGCATTTCTTGACCTACGTTTCATTAAAGCAACACTTAGTTCAATTAATTAGAGTTTAAATGATACTAAAGAGGCTTGTATCCCTGAGTTCGACCTTGGGCTTGCCCAAGTAAAATAAATCAACCGCTTTGACCTTTAATTCATACATTGTTTCGAAGTGGTTTTTGACGTACTTGATTTTACCCGGTTGCAACGAACACTACTAATTATACATAATTAGAAGGGTGAAATTACAGTTCGTCGCACACAAATTGCTTTGGCATAAATAAAGCCCTCTTATGGGATGTGTTCATATACATGGAAATGAACTAGCAAGTAGAACCTTCTTTCTTCTCTAGGTGGATCGCATGATGAACCTGCCAACATCTGGGTAGCCCAAGGCTTACACATTTGAAAACACGCCATACCTAGATAAGCACATCTGTTATCCTACATGGGCCAATGTTTTTGGTCGGAAGGGTAACCTGCTATAGAGATAACCATTTTTAGAGGGGTAAGAAGGTGGTTAAGTTGTTTCTTTATTTTGGTGTTTGGATGGAATTTTGGGAAAGTTTGTTGTTAATGTATTTTATTGAAGTTTGAAAAAAATAACTAGATTTGAATTATTTTGTAATTTTAGATAATAAGATGTGATAGTATTTTTTTCATTTTAATTGAAGAGAGAATGAGAAGGGAGAGAAAGAGTAGGTCCTCACATAACTAAATGATGGGAACTTGGTTGATTGAGAAAGAGAAAGATACAGTAGTGGGCTCCACAAGTTATGAGAAAAATTTTGGACAGGAAAACGAGTGCACCTAATGGGTAATTCACCAAGAGAATGAGATCATCTCAACCTAGAATATCAAATGGTTTGCTTAGAATGATTTCAAGCATCACCTTTAGCATTGGAAAAGGTGATAGTCCCTCAAGGCTTTTCATGGCATCCTTTTATATTTTTCCACTAAATTGAGATAGGGCTAGACAGGGTAACTATTGAGATTTATCCTGTGAAGACTGATTAGTTGAATACAAATGGGAAGCATTGATGATGTAGCTGATCACTCTCCTGCCTTATGATTGACTGAGAGCTCTTGGGTTGGACTGCTGAGGTGTCAGATCCGCCTCTTGCATTCTGATTGGCTAAGAGGTGTTGGATTGGATTATTGAGATGCTTAATCCATATCTTGCATCCTGATTGGTTGAGAGATGATGGTGGGGATTGCTGAATGCTTGGTATTCTTTTGTTATAGTACAAAAGGAGCACTGTGGCACCATATATTGTATCCAACATCATTCAAGCAATAGTAGAGAGAGTCTGGTGCGAGTAAGTGGAGTAGGCACATTGCTGAACCACTATAAATCCTTGTCTTGTGCGATTATGTGTGCTTTCTTATTCGATTATGGTTCTAGTCGTGTGGTGCTTGATCAGATCCGTCCCCAACAATTGGTATCAGGGCAAGGTTCGAAGATCAACCTCTACATAGATGGCGGAAGAATCAAAGGTCAAGATCGATGAATCGAACTTCGCATTATGGAATATGCAGATTAAAAATGTTCTATATCAGAAGGATCTCTATCTTCCGGTCGAAGGGAAGAAGCCCGAAGCCATGAAATATGAGTGGAAGGTCCTAGACTGAAAGGCTCTAGGAATGATACAGCTTAGCCTTGCTCTATCTGTGGCTTCAAATATCGCAAAGGAGACAACGGCGACGAATCTTTTCAAAGCTCTTGAAAAGATGTACGAGAAGCCATCCACATCAAATAAGGAGTATTTTATGAAGAAGCTTTTCTATTTAAAGATGAGTGAGAACTCTATAGTGGCTTCATACTTAATGATCTGAACAATATCATCAACCAGTTGGAGTCTGTCAAGATCGTGTTTGATGATGAGGTAAAAACTCTTCTACTTCTTTCTAGTTTACCTGATAGTTGGAATGCTTTAGTTGTAGCGGTTAGCAACTCCTCTGGTTCTGCAAAGTTGAAGTTGGAGGATGTTGCTGGTCTTCTTCTTGGAGAAGAGGCATGACGGAAGACGTGTAGACAAGAACAGTCATCACGTTCTACCTTGAATACAGAAGGAAGAAGCAGGAAGAGCTACAAGAACCAAAAGCATTCCAGGGGAAAGTCGGTAAGAGGAAGATCCAAATCCACAGATTCGAAGTCTGTGGTCTGTTGGAACTGCAATCAAAAGGGGCACTACAAGACAGAATGCAAGGTCCCAAGAAAGCATAAAGGAGAAAATGATAAAGGTAAGAATACTGTAAATCTTACTGATGATGAGGACATCAATGCCTTAATATGTGTTGCAGATTCTTGAAGTGAGTCTTGGATTGTGGACTCGGAAGCTTCATTTCATAGTACTACACAAAGGGATATCTTCTAAAATTATGTGAAAGGTGATTTTGGAAAGGTATATGTAGGAGATGATGAATGCTGCAGCATAATAGGAAAGGGAGACATTGACATATCCCAATCCAATGGTGGCGCTTCTTGAGATTGAAGAATGAATACATATACCCACTCTAACAAGAAATCTCATATCTATTGGATAGCTATCAGAAAGCGGCGTGGTGACATCATTCGATTCAGATTCATGAAAGATGTCAAAGGGATCATTGATATTTACTCGAGGTAAGAAAGAATGAACCTTGTATATTGCATCAGGCTCATGTGACATGATAAATGTTGCATCATTTGTATATGATGGTAACACTTGGCATAGATGACTTGGTCACATGAGTGGAAAGAGAATGAAGATCATGCAGAAGAAGGAAAAGTTGATAGGATTGCAGACTGTTGATCTGGACTTCTGTGAAGATTGTATCTTGGGAAAACAAAAGAAAGTCAGTTTCACAAAGACTGCAAGAGTAGGAAAGACTGAAAGACTGGAGATGGTTCATACTGACGTATGGAGTCCACCTCAGGTACCTTCCCTTGGCTTATTTTATTACTTCCATTGATGATGCAACTAGAAAACCATGTATTTATTTTATCAAACATAAATACAATGTGTTTGAGACCTTTAAAATATGAAAGGCCTTATTTTATTACCTTCATTGATGATGCAACTAGAAAACTATGTATTTATTTTATCAAACATAAATACAATGTGTTTGAGACCTTTAAAATATGAAAGGCCTTAGATGATGAATGTTGCAGCATAATAGGAAAGGGAGACATTGACATATCCCAATCCAATGGTGTCGCTTCTTGAGATTGAAGAATGAAGACATATACCCACTCTAACAAGAAATCTCATATCTATTGGATAGCTATCAGAAAGCGGCGTGGTGACATCATTCGATTCAGATTCATGAAAGATGTCAAAGGGATCATTGATATTTACTCGAGGTAAGAAAGAATGAACCTTGTATATTGCATCAGACTCATGTGACATGATAAATGTTGCATCATCTGTATGTGATGGTAACACTTGGCATAGATGACTTGGTCACATGAGTGGAAAGAGAATGAAGATCATGCAGAAGAAGGGAAAGTTGATAGGATTGCAGACTGTTGATCTGGACTTCTGTGAAGATTGTATCTTGAGAAAACAAAAGAAAGTCAGTTTCACAAAGACTGCAAGAGTAGGAAAGACTGAAAGACTGGAGCTGGTTCATACTGACGTATGGGGTCCACCTCAGGTACCTTCCCTTGGCGGATCTCATTATTTTATTACTTTTATTAATGATGCAACTAGAAAACTATGTATTTATTTTATCAAACATAAATACAATGTGTTTGAGACCTTTAAAATATGGAAGGCCTTAGTTGAGATCGAGACAGGTTTAAAGTTGAAATATCTCAAGTTAGACAATAAGGGAGAATACTGCAGTGAGGAGTTTGAATCCTATTGTGCTAAGAATGGGATCAGGAGAGAGAAAACAATCCCAAGGAAGCCAAGACAAAATGGTATTGCTGAACGCATGAACAAGACTTTCCTAGAACGTACGAGAAGCATGATGATACATGCAGGTCTACCTAAACGACATTGGGTTGATGCAGTGAATACATGTGCATACTTAATCAATCGAGATCCATCTGCTGCTTTAGATAAGGATCTTCCAGAAGAAATGTGGATAAGAAAGGAGTTAACACTTTCTCATTTACGTATCTTTGGATGCATAACTTATGTTTACATTGAGCAGGGAGACAGAGGAAAGCTTGATCCCAAAGCAAGGAAGTGTACCTTTGTCAGCTATGGTACAGATAAATATGGATACATATTGTAGGATTTGGGAAACAAGAAGACAGTCAGAAACATTGATGTCACATTCAATGAGTCTTCCTTATACAAGGATAAATTGATAAAAGGAAAGACAACTGAAGAACTAGACTTTTGTGGAGTTTGATGAAACTCCTGAATAAAGCACATCATAGACAAGTGATGAGAATGTTAAACACATCCCACAGAATAATCCACAAACTCCGATGCTACGAAAATCTTACAGAATCAGCAAACTCACTACAAGGTATTCACCCTCCTTGAATTAAATTTATTGTTGACTAATAATGGTGAGCCTGAATGCTTTGATGAAGCTATACAAGGTGAGACAAGGAATCTGTGGGAGTTAGCCAAGGGTGAAGAGATGAACTCTCTCAAGAAACAAAACGTGAGATTTAGTTCCGCTACCGAAGGGAAAAAAGGCTCTACACAATAAGTGGGTGTGAAAGGTGAAGGAGGAAGCTGATGGTTCGATTAAATACAAAGCTTAGTTAGTGGAGAAGGGCTTTCAACAGAAAGCAGTTGTCGATTTCACAGAGATCTTTGCACCTGTTGTAAAGTTCTCAACCATAAGAGCAGTATTGAGCATTGTTGCAGCTGAGAACCTACATTTGGAGAATTTGGATGTTAAGACAACATTCTCCATAGAGATCTTGAGGAGGACATCTACATGCAACAACCAGAGAGCTATGTAGCTACTAAAAAGGAAGACATGGTATGCAAGCTTAGAAAAAGTTTTTATGACTTGAAGCAGGTACCAAGACAATGGTACAAAAAGTTTGATGATTTCATGACAAATACAGGATTCCGTAAATGTCATGCTGACCATTGTTGTTACTTCAAGAAGCTTGGTATGTCTTACATCATTTTATTGTTGTACGTAGATGACATGCTTGTTGTAGGTTCCTGTAAGGAACAAATAGCAAATCTGAAGGAAATGTTGTCAAAGGAGTTTAAAATGAAGAATATAGGTCCTGCAAAGAAAATCCTTGGAATGCAGATTAGCAGAGACATGAAAAATAAGATGTTAAGATTGTCTCAATCAGATTACATCGAGAATGTACTTGAGAGATTTAATATGAAAAATGCAAAATCTACTCTTACATCTTTAGGGAGTCACTTCACACTTTCAAAGGAGAAAGAACATGCTACGAAGAAGGAGCATGAGTACATGTCAAAAGTATCATATCAGTCTGTTGTTGGTAGTTTGATGTACGTAATAGTTTGTACAAGACCATACATCTCCCATGCAATGGGAGTTGTGAGCAGATTCATGGTGAATCCTGACAAGGGAACATTGGGAAGCTGTGAAGTAGACTCAAAATTATCTGAGAGGTAAATCTAACATGACATTATGTTATGGGAACACTAACATTTCCATTTGAGGTTTTGTGAACTCAGATTTTACAGGAGATATCAGTGGCAGGAGAAGCACAACAAGGTATGTCTTTACCCTGGGGATTGGAGCCATTAGTTGGATTTCATATCTTTCCATCTCGACCATGGAAGCAGAATATGTGGCAGCAACAAAAGCTTGTAAGGAAATGGTATGATTGAAAGGTCAAATGAAAGAACTGAATAAAGAATGTGAAGATTGTCAATTATCCAACGACAATCAAAGTGTAATTCATCTTGTAAAGAACTCTATCTTTCACTCGAGGATTAAGCACATTGATGTGAAGTACCACTTCATTCGGACACAACTAGAAGATGGAAAATTTAAGTTGAAGAAGATCCACACATTAGCAAATCATATTGATATGTTCACAAAATTTGTAACAGTAGAGAAGCTGAAGACATGTTCAACTTCTATTGATCTTCAAGCATAGAAGACAAGGGAAAGCTCACACCAGGACTATTGAAGTTGTGGTGTGTCCACAAATTAGTCTTCAAGTGGGAGATTATTGAGATTTATCCTGTGAAGACTGATTAGTTGAATACAAGTGGAGAGCATTGCTGATGTGGCTGATCATTCTCATGCCTTCTGATTGGCTGAGAGCTCTTGGGTTGGATTGCTGAGGTGTCTGATTCGCCTCATGTATTTTGATTGACTGAGAGGTGTTGGATTGGATTGCTAAGATGCTTAATCCACATCCTGCATCCTGATTGGCTGAGAGTTGATGGTGGAGATTGCTCGATGCTTGATATTCTTTTGTTGTAGTATAAAAGGAGACATGTAGCACCACATATTGTATCCCAACATCATTCAAGCAATAGTAGAGAAAGTCTGGTGTGAGCAAGAGGAGTAGGCACATTGTCGAACCACTATAAATCCTTGTCTTGTGCGGTTGTGCATGTTTTCTTCTTCAATTGTGGTTCTAGTATTGTGGTGCATGATCAGATCCGTCCCCAACAGTAACATGTGACTGCCCTTGCAAAAAATTAGCTTGCATGTTCTTAGGTACCTTTCATGTCAGGATTAGGAGGTCATGGATGCACTGTTCTTATACAGATGCGGGGAGCATGGAGGAACTATTTACACACGTGCAAGGTCATGTTACATACTTATTCGATTCATAAACACATTTTTGAATAAAGCTAAGATTATTATCATTCAATTCAGCATTCATATAATCACATATTTCTCAAAATCCATTGGAATAAGATGTTGCATTTCTATTGTTGGCCCAAAGTTCAAGTTAAAAAGAAATGTTTGCATGATTGTTGTGAAAAACTGACAAGGACACAATTAGCTTAGGTACTCCACAAGATTATAAGGGTAAATTACAAAAAAAATCTCAAATAAGGATCTTACTTTTCAAATGGAAAAAAGTACTAAACTTTTGAGTTCATGGTTTAAGTCGGCATAAAAAGGTCACATAAGCTTATGGACTATGCGCTTACGATAAAAAATCAGACCAGAATCCTCTTTGCTACATTTGAACAATGAGCTGCATAACTAGGTTTTTTTTGTAATCGACTCAAGTTTAAGAAAGATTCTTGCATGAGGCATATGAGTAAAGAAGTTGGTTTTGCTATGGTATAGCTAGGGATGAGTAATGGGTTGTGCCATTGTAGTAGTTAATGTGTTGTGGACCAGATCGTGGCCTGTATTTTTTCATTATAGTCAACCCGAGGCCTGATTTGACTCAATTAACATGGATCGGGTTGGGACAGGATTGGCTCATTTAAATTAGTTTAGGATGGAAGCATGAAGAAAGAACAGATGTAACTGAAGGTGCATATACTAGTGATGTAATGATGATGATGAATATATACCACGAAGATTATGAATACAAGAAATAATGATTCGAAAGTAATGACGTGAAAGACGGATGGAAGAACATCTATAGGAGTAATAGCCATCATATACTGGAAGAAAAGGGAGATAGCAATGAAGATAGTTTGTTGTAAGAGACAGCATTTTGTCTACAAATATGGAAGAGACTAGTTGAAATATCTAGGAACCAATATACAATCAAATGGGATCATGGGTTGTTATATGGGCCATCTTATGGTATCCTCATTTAAATCGGGCAATAGGCTCATGGCTTTAGGCCGATGTCTCTTTTATTTAATAGGCCAATATTTCGGCCCAAGCCCGACCTTATATAGATCGCGGCTTGAGTTTATGCCAAGCTCATGGGTTGGTTCATGGTTTGGGTTAAGTCGACCCAACCAACGCCCATCCTTAGGTATAGGTAGCTAGTCCAAAACAACAAATTGCAATTGGAACTTGGAATATATCTGCCTCACCAATAAGTTAACGGAAGCAGTGGATGTCAAAAATCACAATATTAATAAACTCTGCTTGTAATTTTCTCTCCTTGGTCTTTGATGCCTTAAATAGACATTTTTATATATGGGACAGAATAACATAAACCGCCTAATCCATTGATTATGGATTTATTGAATACAATCAAAGATAACATGGCTTGCACATTTTACCTTGAAAACTACATATAATGTTATGGTTACCTGATTGTCGATGCACTAATTAAGATGAAGATAAGTATTTTATACTTGCAAGAGATAAAATAGTGTGGGATATGATTGATTAGACTATACTAATATCAATCATTTCCGTTTCTAAGATTCAACCATTTAACGAATAAAAGGAAACTCCGTGTCCCGGTGTTACTACATCGGTGTATCAAAATACTTGGGCATTGTTCGTTTGGAGAATAAGCATTGAAATAAGAAGTAAATTTCTCACCTACTGCAATTCTCAAGAGTACGGCTATTCCCATATGTATTCTATTATTTCACCTTATTCCACCTCTATTCATATCTTTATTCTACCTTACCTACCCATATTCATATCTTTCCAACCGAACAGAGAATAGACCATTATTCTCTTTATTCCTCATCATTATTCATGTTTATTCCCGAACCGAGCGCCCCCTAGGAATCAAAAGAACTAATTTTAAATTATGGTATAAAATACTGCAAGCATTATTGTGCAAAGAGACTCAAAGGAAAGCATGATAGAAGTAAAGAGCTTTGGATTTAAACTATGATATTCGAAATAATTTTGAGAACGAAGATCTTAAATATCATTTGCTTATGTGCATCAAAAGTAGACATGGATGCGGGAATGAAAGAGCTTTTTTTTGCAGAGTTGGACAAGGCTTCTCAAGAAATCCCATAAAAAGAAATAATTTGTTACTATATAGATTAAACAAAATATGTGGGAAAAGATGGTTTGAAGTTCTCAATTGTATATGGTGGTCATGTGTATGGATATAGAACTAAACACGGATTTTTTTGTTGATTTCACAATAATATTGGATCTTATTGCAATTATAATTTTTTTTTAGAAAAGAGAAGCTAACTCACTACTTCTGAGAATAATTTGGTATATATATATATATATATATATATATATGGTGTTGTGAAGATACCAAGGTCATTCCAAGTGATAGTTTCACTAGCAAATGCTATTTCTTAGTTTTGGATGTACAAAAACGGAAATTACAAAAGATATAAAAGCGCATACAACAACAACAAAGTCTTTTCCCACATTAAGTAGGGTCAGCTATATGGATTCTTTGCCTCCATTCATATCTATCTTGGGCTATTCTTAAAAAACTAAGATACATTTTTATAGTCTCATTCCAACACTTCTTGAGCCTTCCCCACCCTCTGTTAGCCAGCTCAGCATCCCAAAACTCGCATCTCCTCACCGATGCTTCAGCTGACCTCTTTTGCAAATAGTCAAACTACCTTAAGTGGCTTTCTCACATCTTATCCTTGATCGGAGCGACACCAACTTTCCTTCGTATAAAAAACGTATAGATAGAAAAAAACCCTTAAATGACAGGATCTTAAAAAGGAAAAAGGAAATTTCAAGAAGAAGCTTGTTTGAGAAGATGATTGGGATTTTGTTACAAATAAAGATGAAACATGGCTATAAATGGTTAGTTGCATTAGAGAAGTTTCAAAGAGGTGGTAAGTGTGTTCAAAGGAGGAGGGTCAACTTAGAAGGAAGCATGTGGTGAAACTGGGAAGTACAAGAGAGACTTAAATGGAAAAGATGAAGTTCCAAAATTTCTTCCTAAAAAGGAACAAATGAAAATTTGATAGAGTACAAGTAAGCAAGTAAAAGACGCAAGAGAGAATATGAAAACTTCATGGCATTTGTATTTGGAAAATTATTCTAAGGAAATTGTAAGAGATATTATAAGAGCAGCTAAGGTTATGGAGTGAATGATCAAATATTTTATGCAAGTTGTGTATATTAAGGATGTGGATGAAAGAGTAGCAGTAGTTAGTGCTGAATATAAAGCAACATGAAATAATTATTTTTATAGAATTTTTAATGTGGATGATATTGTTGAGATTATCCATGAAAGCTTGCGAATTCTGAAACACACATGAAAGGACACATGAGAGGACTGAGGTATGATGCTCTAGAATCATGATTATGTCTGAAAAAAGTAGTGGGGCTGAACAACATTCAGTTGGATTTTCGGAAGTGATGGGAGGTTTGACCTCGCACTATGAAAATAACTCGGCCAAGAGTAAGCTTGTCGTATGAGTAATATAGTGATCATATAACAAAATTTTGATTGCAACCTAAAATCACATGGATATGGAAACTATTCTCATATCATTTCGTAGACCACACAAGTAAGAGAATTATACATTTGATGTGAGTAGTCTTTAATGGAAGAGACCTCTTGATTCAAGTC
The DNA here is from genome assembly GCA_037367405.1 of Ottelia alismoides. Taxonomy (NCBI): domain Eukaryota; kingdom Viridiplantae; phylum Streptophyta; class Magnoliopsida; order Alismatales; family Hydrocharitaceae; genus Ottelia; species Ottelia alismoides. The sequence goes on along the minus strand of JAZKJV010009871.1, from coordinate 249,981 downwards.
CGATCGTCGATTGTCGCACATACGGGAACAACGATGAATCGTAAGCCTCCACAAACTTGAAAGATGATTCTCTCCATCGATTGTACACACCAATGATGATCCAGACAGATCACCTTTCTGTGATTGTCTCACGAAATTTAGTCCTTCTCGAGCACGAAGCACGGAGAAGAAGACAACTCTTTTCGCAATTGTGCATGATGCCAAAGGTAGTGGTAAACACCTAGGGTGGATGGTCAACTTTAAAGCAGTAAAAGGCACTTGAATTGAATGGATGGAAGGAGGCTTAACACTCCATTTATAGCCTATAGGTTGGACTTCCAGCATGGTTATGTTTGGTGGGATTTTTCTCCACAAAAATCTCATTTCAAATCCTTCACAAATTTGATCTTTGATGATCATGGAATTACCTCTCTTGATAATACCATCAATTATCTTGAGACAATTAGCAAATCATCTCCAAATTTCTTAGTTCAAAATAAAATATAAATCCAATCTACCCAATCTAAGTCTTATTAATTAAGAATATGTATCCAACTCATATTAACATTAGTTTATTATGTCAATCATATTCACATCATATTTAATAATAAATGTCAATCACACTCACATAAATTTTAATTACTACGAATGTATAATCACATTAATTAAATGTCAATTATGTAAATCATATTCACATATACCCATATAGCAATCAACAATAGTAGGCTTTCGTAATACCTTTTATCTTGGTCATCAATTTCTCAGGTGTGACTCCAAAACCAATTAGGACTCATGTATTGTATTTACAAAAACTTGGAGATCATATCAGGGAGATTGTATAGATCATATCTAGTGACTTGATATTTCGATTACATATAATATCATGATTCAAACCACTTTGAGTTATTTGGTCAAGTCAAATAGAAGCAATCCTCTAATCAAATTTAAACAATTTTAGATCAAGTTTCAACCGGATCCATAATATGATTTCTATGAATTGGGATATAATACAATGAAATCGCATCCATTTTAGCTCTAAGTGGAATAATTGAGATCCATTCAATTTGACCATTCCCTCATAATGGAAACATCACCGTATACAATCTATAACTCATTGATCTTGAGCATTCCCAATATTCATACATCCTATATACTTGAAGACTTTGAATAACTTGAAGTTCTATCCCGTATTTTATTGTCTCATTCAATGGTTTATCAATAGACTTCTCAATTGATCATTTAGCAGTAATATTAATCGTATACTTTCTAAAATCATATATAATATTCTCAAATTTTTATCATATTTCATAAACAGGATGACCATCGATGAAATTCGTTGTAACTGTAATATCTCATGAGTGAGCTCTTATTTTTTGGCTTAGTAAGTATGAACATGTATAACTCCTTTGGAACATATACATCTCACATTCCCTTGTATGCATACAATTCAGCGGTATATAGACCTTGTCAGGCCACAAACTTATTGATGTGTAAATATACACACTCAGATATATAGGTGTATATACGTCTCTAATCAAAAGATATGTGCTCATCTCATGATAGTATACAAAGAGAACATGTGTCAGGAGTATCGGTCAGATATTAATTCTCAAAGAACATTGCCATCTCTTCTCAGGCTGGAGATCCTTCTTGAATATCACTTTGTTATGTCAGTTGTATCCTCGATCTAACTCTTTAGATCTACAATCATACATCAACCTCTATGATCAAACTATTTAGATCAACGGTTGTATGATATCAAGACGGGCATTGTGTGTCTTCCCTATCCGCACTGAAGGACCTTTATCACTGGTGCAAAACTCATTATATTTTTTTCATATAATGGAATAATACGAGTCACAATAATTCTTATTGCATAATAACTCGTCATGGACTTACATGTCTAATAGGAAGATGACTAAATAATTTGAGAATAAGTATCTGTGTTACCTTTCTTTAAGAACAAAGGTGACAAAAAATGTGCAAAATAGTATCAAATTAAAGAGTTATATAATGAAGCTGTGGGAGATGATTATTGAAAGAATGTTGAGTCATGCTTTAACAGTATCAGAGAACTAGTTTGGATTGATTTCCAATAGGTATACATCTAGGGTTGCACTTCTTCTCAAATATCTGATAAAAGTTTTGAGATTAAGAGAGGAACCTTGTATCATGTATATTGATTTAGAGAAAGTTTATGATGTTGTACCTAAATATCTCATTCATAGGATTCTGCAGAAGAAGGATGCTTAGCTTGTATATCAACCCTATAAGAGATAGCTATGACCAAACACTGATTTGTGTGAGGGATATTGACATTAGCCTACACGAAGAATCAACCCAAAGTCATTGTTTTTTAACCTTTTATGGATGAATTAATGGAGCACATACACAGGATGGTGCCTTGAATTAATAGATGAGACAAAAGATGGGGTCAACAAGAAGCTTGAGCTATGAAGAGATGCTTAGGAGTTTAAGGGCTTTTGACTAAATAGAACCAATACAAGTACATGAAATGCAAGTTCAGTTGCCAAAAAAATAGAGATGTAATAAAGGTAAAGCTTGGAACACATTTCAATACGGAAGATGTATTGAAATACTTAGATTTGAGCTTTCAAAACGAACAACGAATTAATGGAGATGTTACTCAAATAATCAAATACATGATGAATGACATAAAGAGAAACTGCAAGCAATAAGAAGATACAATTGAAGGTTATATACTATAAAACTATAGTGAGACTTGTAATGCATTAAAATAGCATGTATTGAACAGTTAATTATCGACATGTGTGGAGAATATCGACAACAGATGTGGCGTACAAAGAAAGATCATATTCGCAACTAGTACAAGACAAAAGGTTGTTGTGACATCGCTGGAAGATAAAATGAATGAAACTTGGCTAAGGTAGTTTGGACAATGTTCAACGAAGACCATCTAGTGCTTCAGCTCGAAGACGTAAGAAGAAAGAAGAACCTTATAAGAGGAGTCCGGGAAGGCCACAGAGTCGTTGGAAGGAGAATTGAGAAATCATGATATTTATTGGATCTAATCTAGCTGACCCACTTAAAGTAGGGAAGGACTTAGCAGGGGCAGTCGTCTGACCAAAACGGCCGCAATGTTTTCTGTAACATCAAGACCGCTACAATCTATGTTAGCATTAGGCCAAACTAGAGGCATTTGTACCTCTGGCAGATGCAACCACATGGTGCATTGGCATAGAAGTTGACTACCAAAAGATATGAGGGGCATTGATAAACCTGATTTCCAGCCGAGAAACTCATCAAAAAGAAACAAAGATCTAGAATAGTAATAATTTTCGACTGGTGCTCAATACCAGGGTTAACTAACCATCAATAAATTTAACTGTTTCAGATACTGAAGGAAACAAAACAAAGAAAAGAAGATCTTCTGAATCCCAAGCTTTCTACTATTGACGTAAACATTTCAATTAAATGTTGACAGTTATGTCACCGGGTAGTTCATGTTTATACTGAAAAACTGAAAACATAATCAGCAATTAGCACAAAATGTATTCATTTTTATGATACGTACAATGTGCTGCGAGGAAGGCTGCAACAGGTATGCACTATACGTGGATGAAGGTTCGGCTCGTGCAAGTTGTATTCTGCTCGTTTTCCATCTTTAGGTCCTGTCTGGACCTGGCTCGGCTTTATAGCAGAATGATCGTTTCTCCGCAAGTCCTAGAAGTAGATATCTTCATAGTACTTATGACCTTGTTTTATCATAATCGCTATCAAAACCAATTTTCTCAGAGACTGTGAAGTCGCCGCCTTGTTTATCAGACTTGCTCTCATAGCAATTTCTTTCAGAAATAGTGGATTCATCGTGTAAAAAATCATCAAAATTGCAAAGTTTTAGACTGTCATCATAAATACCCCGACAAAATCCTTTAAGTTATCGGGCATGGATGCACATCCATATTCCTCCAATCCACCATGGATTTCTGCACCATCCCTGTTACTGATGTCATTTTCCGAATTAGGGGTCACCCTGCATTCGGACTGTTTATTTGATCATTGTTCAGGCATGGAAGTTTTGTCCAACTTGGCTGCACTTCCATTTCTCATTTTTTCCCAACCAAGTTGAAATCTTCTCTCTTTCAACCACGTGTAGATTGCACGTTGTCAAGACCCTTTTTTTTCTCTTCATCGTTCCTTGACGCAGGAGTTGAAGATCTCCGGCAAAATATATGGCAAATGTCATTAAGCTTAGCTGCTCAAGAAAACAAGAAGCAGAATTCCAAGCGCAGGACTTGCCTTCTTGCTCAAGCTGCCTTCTGATGCTTTGATGGAGAACCTGACCTTGCTTTCCTCCTTTTCAAGGAACTGTCCAATTAAATAGAGAGAATAAGAAATAAAGATACATAAGATATGCTCTTTATTGAGACTAGGTTCTAAAGATTTTGTCAAACCCTTCCAGGGTCGTGGAAATAGAAGACGCCATTTCAATTAGGAAGTGCTAAAAGATGGTCCTCTGAGTTGCAAAGCTATGCTAAGGAATAAAGCTCCAGGCTTATCTTAGTAATTAATGTTCAATGTAAGATATGATTTGCATTACATTGTAGCAAGTCTTTTTAAAATACTTGATATAAGTCATGTCAGAAAAGATAAGTAGGATTCACTCACACCTTATGTCATTCACCCAACGGAATAGAATCACAAATTTTTATAATCCAAGGGAGAAGAATGCTTCGACTCGATAATAGTATAAATTTATTTATTGGAGACAATATCAATAACAGGTAATGATAGAATTCATTAAATAGCTCTCCAAACAACAATTATAGATCACAAAATGAGTATCGTTAGAATCAAACGTACAACACACAAAGATGGAGATAAGGATTTACGTGAAAAACCTTACGCAGAGAGAAAAATCACGGGAGCATACAATCCCTAATCTCCCTCACTAGAGATTAGGGCTCTCTTCACTAAGTTAGAAAAACAAAGAGGGATGAGTATAATATATAGAAGGATGGGTAAACGGTCCCTCATCCAAAACTCTGTTTACCTTTATAAGTATGATAACTTAACACCACCCGCAAGTTGGAAATACATGTCCACCATGTCCAACTTGCCTACATTTAACTCAAATTGTACCGTAGGTAGTCCCTTTGTGAAGAGATCAGCAACCTGATCGGTAGACTTCGGGTAAGGAAAGCATAACAGCCCATCATCAATCTTCTCACGGATGAAGTGTCTATCAATCTCCAAATGCTTCGTTTTGTCATGCATTATAAGATTGTTGGCCAAATTTATTGCAGTTTTGTTGTCACAAAACATCTTCATTACTAAACTTGATGCCCAAGTCGTGGAACAGAATTTTTAGCTATAAAATTTATGTAACACCATTGACAAGAGCTCAATATTCCGCTTTAGCACTTAATCTAGAAACCACATTCTGCTTCTTACTTTTCTAAATAACCAAGTTTCCACATAGATGTACCATATAACATGAGATGGATCTTCTATCATCAATAGAGTCGGCCCAACCAGCAACATCATGATTTTTCTTAAACATAAGACCTTTTCCTGGTGATCCTTTTATGTAGCATACAATTCTATTTACATCATTAGCATGAGAGGTGGTAGGAGCATGCATGAATTGACTTACCACATTTACAACGTATGTAATATCCGATCTAGCACAGGATAAGATAGATCAATTTTCCCACCAATCCTTGTTACCTACCTCCTGCATCGTCAAGGTCACCATCCTCGTTATTCAGTTTATGGTTTTTATGAATAGGATTAGTGGTAGGCTGCATTTCAACATGCCACGGTCCTTTAATAAGTCCATAGCATATTTCTGTTGACTTAGATACATACCACCTGGAGATTGAGCCTTCTCAATGCCTAGGAAGTACTTTAACTTCCCCAAATTTTTCGATTCAAATTCACTTGCAAGTGTTGTCTTTATCTTAGAAAGTTTCCCTTCGTTATCACATGTAAGGATCATGTCATGGACATAAACCAAAAGAATAGATCTTTTCTCGCCATTCTTCCTTATAAATAGAGTGTGTCCACATTCACTTGAGTATATCCATTCCTAATCATGACCACACGGAGACGTTCAAACCAAGCTCTTGGTGACTGCTTTAATTCGTATAAAGATCTTTTCAATTTGCAGCACTTGTTGTCCTTTTCAAACCTAGGCGGCATTTTCATATACACTTCTTTTAAGATCACCATTTAAGAAATCATTTTTCACATCTAACTGATACATTTTTCAATAAAAATGAGTTGCTAGACAAATAATGACCCTGATCGTATTTATCTTGTCAACATGAGCAAATGACTTCAGGTAGTCAATCCATATTTCTGGCTATATACTCTAGCCACAAGCCGAGCATTAAATCTGTCGATGTTCCCATCAGCATCATATTTGATTGTGTAGACCCATTTAGAGCCAAAAGGTGAGCACCTTTAGAAGCATCAACAATATCCCAATTATTATTTTTAATCAAGGCATCCATTTCTTCCTTCATAGCAATGATCAATTTCAGATACTCTTTGGCTTCATCGATATTTTTGGGAATGTGATGAGCATCAGGAGAGGTAATAAAGCATCTATATCTCGAACCCATATTAGTGCAAGCAACATAGTCCTCCACTGGATAACAAGTAGAGGCTCGAACATTTCTAATAGTCTTTCTCATGGCAATGGGACGATCATCCAGTAATGAGTTGGCATTATCAATATGAATATCAAGAGAAAGTGGAACACTTGCAGAGTTTTCATGGACACAATCACCTGTAGGAAGGTTGACATCATGGTCAGAGGAAAGGTTGACATCATGGTTCCATATCATCTCTTCTTCGGTCTCGACGTTATCTGATCCCTTTCGTCTGCTATAAGTTTGTCCAAATCTACCTACTCTTTATCTTGCTATTTCCCTCCCCCACATGAATAGTCTTTTGTATGCCACCAAGAAAGCAAATTCCATTCCCATTTTTCTCAACTTTTGTACTCACAAATTCCCCTTACCGAAAGCGCTTAAAGAAGTAGGACTCACTCTCAAAGAAAGTAACATCCTTACTCGCATGAAGACGACGTGTCACAGGGTCATAACATTTGTATCCTTTTTGGTTCCTAGAATACCCAACAAAAATGCTTTTCGTGGCTCTTGGAACCAACTTATGCCAACTTGGTCTAGAGTTATGAAGAAAGCAAACACATCCAAAACTTGTGGGAACAAACTGAAGGGAGAGGTATCCAGTTGGATGACAGAGAAAGGAGTTCTCTTCCCAATTACAATTGTAGGTGTCCTACCGATCAGATAAGCAGTAGTCAAGACGGATTCTCCCCAAAAAATCTTTGACAAATTTCGCTGGAGGAGTGCTTTGGTGACATTCAGTAAGTAACGGTTTTTCCTTTCAGCAATCACATTCTATCATGTGTGTAACTACATGAGGTTTCATGAAGGATAACCTTCTCATCAAGAAAAGCATGTAGGGAACTTTCCAGGTACTCCATTGCATTATCAGTCCGAAGCATTCTTACTCTTGTTGCATACTGGGTGCTTATCATATTTATAAAGTTCTTTAAAGCAGCATAAACTTTACTTCTATGTTTTAAAAGGTACACAAACATACTCCGTGAAAAATCATCAATGAAGGTGATACAATACTTATGGTCACCCACGCTCTTGACACTTGACGAGCCCCCAAACATCAGAATGCACTAATTCGAATGCATAAGTAGATTTATCAGTAGAAGAAGAAATGTAGTTTGTGTTTGCTTTACAAATTGGCAAACCTCACATTGCAAATCATCTGCAGACAATCCAGAGAAAATCTCAGGCATCAGCTTATGCAAAGAGGAAATTTTTGATATGATCAAGATGTTCACGCCATTTTCATACTAAAGTGGAGCTTTCCTTTTCAAGGCGAGCTTTTATCACAGAGGCAAGGGCTTGACCCACTTTAGCTAGAAGGCGATATAATCCATCCTCAACTAACCCAATTCCAATCTTATTGTATGTCTGTAAGTCTTCTAGAACACACGAATTGTGATAAAAAATCAGCCCGCAGTGTAATTCTTTAGTAATCTTACTGACTGACAAAAGATTTATTAGATTATCAGAGATATGAAGTACATCGGTAAGGAGGAAACGGTCAACAACAGACATCGTTCCTTTTCCAGCAATAGTAACTGGAGACCCGTCTGGAATTGTAACTTTCTCTCTTCCAGATGATAACTTATAATCGTGAAACATTCTAGAATCACCTGTCATAAGATAGGAAACACCACAATCGATAATCCACTCAGTTTTGGTAGAGCAAACATTGCTAGTTTTTCTCGTATTAAAAACTGAACCATTATCTGTCGATTGCAAAGAGGCATGTTCTTTTGTAGATGTTTTCTTCAAGAAGGATTGCAACTCCATGACGGTATCCTTTGCCAAGTCAAGTTCTCTGGATGCTCCAAGCATCATAGGATCATTTTTCAGCGAATTCGCAGCCTTTAGACTTTAACTATCTCTAACAGCAATTAATCAGATACCTTGCGTTCAACAAAAAATAATTCAACGCAAATAAATTAAATCACAGCAACTATCATAGGTGATAGGGCAACCACTGGCTTTGACGGAGCAAGAAAAAAAATGCAAAAATGCAGCCCAAAATGCAACAACCAAAGGAGATAACAACGGAAAACGCCCCTCGCACAACACAATCCTTGGGGCTCCAATAACAGCGGCCCAAGTTCAGCCCTAGATGAAGCAACCACGGAGGATTATGTACGAATCCAGTCCAAGTTACAGTCCTTAGGATTGCACTCCAACACAAATCACAGTAGAACTCAGAATCCATCACTCTGCGACATTTTCTTGAACACCTATTGTGCAACTTGAACAAATCTTAGCCTCGGCAACTCGCTCCAAAATGTAGCAACCCCCAATCCAAAGAACGGATAGTGCACGAACTTATTGTCCAAAACACAACAACAAAATAGCGAGAATAGTAGGCACCTCAGAGGTTTGGACGTATGGACTTCTCCCTCCACGAGGTGGCTACAGGAGCACCCAGGTCCCACAAATATGTCACAACAGAGCAACCTAAGCCAACAGGACACGCAACGGACAAATCCGAGGAATCAGCGGCAGAGAAAACCACTACAGAACATCCTTTGTCATGGCTCTGATACCAAGTTAGAATCAAACGTACAAAAGATGGAGAAGGATTTACGTGGAAAATACTATGGAGAGGGAAAAATCACAGGGGCACGCAATCTCTAATCTCCCTTACTAGAGATTAGGGCTCTCTTCACTAAGTTAGAAAAACAATGAGGGATGAGTACAATATATAGAAGGATGGAACGGTCCCTCGTCCAAAGAACTGTTTACCCATATAAGTATGATAATTTAACAAGTACAATTCCAACAATTAAATTTTCATTGTTGGGAAAAGAGAATTCATTGTTTATTCAGAAAACCCTAGGCTCTCTTATATAGGGAGAGACCTTAAGGGTAAATTACAGAGAGGTCTATAGAAAATAAAGAAATAACAACAAACTCCATAAAGAGATAATAACACTACTAACTATTTCTACACTCCCCCTCAAGGTGGAGCATAGATATCTATCATGCTCAGCTTGGACGAACATCTCTGAAATGGTCCTCTGAGCAGTGGCTTGATAAATACATCTGCAGTCTGATCTCCTGAGCTCACATGTGCAGTAGATATCAATCCTCTCTGGATCAAGTCCCTAGTATAATGGCAATCAACTTCAATATGCTTGGTCCTTTAATGAAAAGCTGGATTGTTGGCAATGAACAATGCTGCCTGATTGTCACATTGAAGCTTCATAGGTAGAGGTACCGCTACATGTAGATCTTCTAGTACTGAGCGAACCCACATCATTTCCGTACTGGCTTGAGCCATGGCCCTATACTCGGATTCGGCACTGGACCTTGCCACAACAGTTTGTTTCTTGCTTTTCCAAGAAACCAAAGAGCCTCCAACAAACACTGCAAACCCTGAGGTTGATTTTCGGTCCTTAGGACATCCTGCATAATCTGCATCTGCACATGCTGAGACAGATAAGTCCGTGCCCTTTCTGAATAGCAGCCCTGAACCTGGAGAAGACTTTAGATACCTCAGTATCATGTGTATAGCATCCATGTGAACCTGTCTTGGCTGCTCCATAAATTGACTCACCCTACTAACTGCAAATTGAATGTCTGGGCGAGTTATGGTGATGTAGAGGAGTTTGCCCACCATCTCTCTATATCTCCTCTTATCTACTTCATCAGTATCATCATCATACAACCTCACGCTGGGATCCATAGGAATACTTGATGGTTTGCAACCATCCATGCCAGTCTCAGTCAGGAAGTCTGTAATATACTTCCGTTGGGTCATTACCAAACCCTGTGCATTCCTTGCAAATTCTAACCCCAGAAAGTATCTCAGGGTCCCAAGATCTTTTGTAACAAACTGACGGCCAAGGAATGCCTTCGCCTTTTCTATGCCCTGTGCATCATCTCCTGTAACAAGAATATCATCCACATAGACCATAATAACAACCGTACCTGCCGACGACTTCTGGACAAACAATGAGTGATCGGCATTTGACCTCTTGAATCCTTGTTGCTCAATCAGGTTGGACAACTTCTGGAACCATGCTCTGGGGCTCTGTTTGAGGCCATATATCGCTTTGTGAAGTCTACAGACCATATGCTTCTCCCCCTCAACAGTAAACCCAGGTGGCTGCTGCATGTAGACTTCCTCCTGCAAGTCTCCATACAGAAATGCATTCTTGACATCTAGTTGAGATATACTCCAATCACGGACCACAGCAACAGATAAGAGAATACGAAGGGTAGAATGTCTCGCCACTGGAGAGAATGTATCCATGTAATCCACACCATAGGTTTGCGTAAACCCACGAGCGACCAAGCGTGCTTTGTACCTATCCAAGGTTCCATCTGCATGGTATTTGACTGTAAAGACCCATTTGCAGCTCACAACGGATGCATCAGAAGGTGCAGGGACCAAAGACCATGTGCCACGAGACTGCAGGGCCCTCATTTCTTCTTCCATTGCTAATCGCCAGCATTCATTCTGCAAAGCTTCCTGGTATGTCCGTGGTATATCCACGGAAGACAAAGCTGTGGCAAATCTCTGAAAATCACCTGTGAGACGGTGAAAAGAAACCTGTGAAGCAAACGGATAAGCGGCACATTGCCGCTTCTGTTTCCGAATAGCAATCGGAACATCAAGATCATCATCTGTTGTACGAGATGGACTAGTGTCTACCTGTACTGAAGGATCCTGCACATGTACAAACCTGACCCGTCAGTAGTAACGCCATCTGAACATACCTGAGGCGGGATGATCGGCTGCTGTGTGGTCTGAGCAGGACCTGACCGGCGCGTATAGAATTTCGGTAACGGTGATATGATAGGCCGTGGATTGGGTGGAGGTGGAGGAGGTGGTGGGGGTGGTGGAGGTGGTGCTGGCGTGGAGACAGACACAGGGGAAGACTCAGGTGTACTCAATGTAGGTGGTGGAGGAACATAGATATCATCAGTGGTAGTGGATGGTACCATTCTGTCACCTGCAGGAGAGAAATACATGACAGACTCAAAGAAAGTGACATCGGCGCTCACAAAGTATCTCTTAGTTGTGGGATCATAATACCGGTAGCCCTTCTGAGTTCTGGAATAACCAACAAAGACGCACTTGACCGCTCTAGGAGAGAGTTTGTCAAGTCCGGGAGATAGACGATGCACAAACGCAACAGTACCAAAGACACGTGGAGTTAGTGAGAATAACTCCTTATCTGGAAAAATAATGGACATGGGTATCTTTTCACCAAGGACTGAGGATGGCATTCGGTTGACCAGATAACAAGCAGTAAGAACAGCATCGCCCCAGAAAGAAATAGGGGCACAACTCTGAATCAACAATGTACGAGTAATATCTAAGAGATGGCGATGCTTCCTTTCCGCGACACCATTTTGTTGTGAGGTATATGCACAAGTGGTTTGGTGAATAATGCCCTTTGATGACAGGAATTGTGAAAGTAGGCGTGTACAAAATTCAAGGGCATTATCGGTCCGAACATATTTGACATTTGCAGAAAAGACATTGAACACTTCATTAATCAAGTTTTTGATCACATTTCCTGCTTCAGATTTATTTTTCAAAAGAAAGACCCATGACACACGAGAGAAATCATCCACTACCACAAGATAAAACCTGTGTCCCTGATGATCGGGAACACGACTTGGACCCCATATATCTACATGTAACAACTCAAAAGGGGAGCTACTGCTCCGACTCAGATGACGTGGGAAGCTCGACCTGTGGTGCTTTCCCAACTGACACGCTTCACATTGAAACAAAGAACTAGGAGAGATCTGAGGCAGAAGATGGCGCATTTTCTGAAGTGGAAGGTGACCAAATCGGAGGTGCCAAATGTACGGAGAGACTGGTCCAGCAGAATGAGAGGAGACACCAGCATATGAATCCCGGACTAGCCGATATAAACGATTTTGCTCAGAGCCACAACCAATCACCTTGCCCGTGAGTATGTCCTGAAAAATGAGAGAAGACGGGTCAAATATGGCACGACAATTCAAATCCTTCGTAATCTGACTAATAGATAGCAAATTCATTGAGAACTCAGGAGCATGCAGAACATTCTGTAATTGCAAAGTGGAGGACAGGAAAATCTCCCCCTGTCCAATAAGGGGCGAATGGGTACCATCTGCTATCTGCACTGAACGTCCGGAAGGAATGTCCCTGTAGGCATGTAATCTACCTCTATCTCGGCAGAGATGATGTGTGGCTCCAGAATCAATAATCCAGTCAGATATATCATGAGATGTAATAGATCTACCTGAGGAGCTTGCGGCTGCGGAAGAACTGGTAGAGGCAGTGGCAGCAATATCTGAGGAACCACCAGACGAATCACCAAAAGCATGTGGCATAATCTCTCGGAGACGGGCCACAAGTTCGTCAAATCGACTATCTGCAGTAGAAGTCAGTGGAGATTGAGAGTGCTCTGCAATACGTGCTGATGCTGGAAAACCATGCTTCGAATAGCATGTCTCCTCCGAGTGTCCTGTGCGATGACAATAGGAGCATGTCTGACTAAAGCGACCACCCCTCCCCTGGGGTCCACGACCACGTCCACGACCACGGCCAAATGGTGGTCCACCTCTCCCACGCGAGACTGCCATCGCTGAAGGAGGTGGAGTAGAAGAGCTGGAGGAGACTGGAATGCGACTAAGCCGTCTGTAAACATCCTCGACTGGAGGAATAACTGCATCAGCGAGAATCTGAGATCGAGCTGCATCGTACTCTGGGTCAAGGGCCGCAAGTAGAACACCAACCATGGTGGCGTTTCGAAACGCCTTCTGCTGCTCAGGAGTTGCAGTCAGAGGGATGATACTGTATAACTTCTCGAACATCCCTCTTAGGGATGTATAAAGAGAATGGAGAGGTCTGCCGCTCTGCTTCATTGTGAATATGTCGTGCTGAAGCTGCAACATCTTCGTCTCATTTCGCACTTGCGAATATGTGGCGGCAAGAATTTCCCACATTGCCTTAGCAGTGGGCTGATGGAGGACGTCGTTGGCAATCTCCGTCGTCAAGGTGCCGGACAACCAGACCTTTGCATAGGAATCATCAGCCTCCCATGAGGCATAGATCCCAGTCTTCTCTGCGGGCTCATCCTCGGTAAGAATATGTTTCTTACCATTCGACTTCATAAGGCTCATGAACTGCATAGCCCAGAGCTCATAGTTAGACCCATCCATCTTGACTATTGGCGCAGGACCTTTGAATGCACCGGTGGAGGGCATATCAATTTTTGATTCTGACATACTGCCGCTTGGAGAAGAACTAGGATATGTAGACGTGATGCTGGATGTCTACAAAAACTGCATCGGATTTGAGTGCGTATGTAGACGTTACGCACTCAAATCCATAGAGTGGATGTGGAAGAAACTAGGGCACGCCTAACAAAAGGCTGACAGCCCTTTCAGCGGCTAGGGGCCGCTAGAAGACCTTGTGCGTGTTGCTGTTCACGCACCCGGAGGCCGTGCGCGGGCAGCAGATGGAGATGCCGCCTATTGGCGGAGGCCGCTGGGGGCTGGGATCCCCTTCGGCGGCTGGCAGGGGCTATTGGCGGAGGCCGCTAGAGGCTGGGATCCAACCAGATGGAGGGCTGGATCCAACCGCGGCGAGAGAGAGAGAGAAGGAGAAGGCGGCGGCGATTGAGGGCTGCCACTGGAGATGGAGAAGGAGAAGGCGGCGGCGATTGAGGGCTGCCGCTGGAGAGAGAGGAGCGGCGGGAGGGCGGCAGTTCCGAGAAGAGGGAGGCGGGTGGGGAAGGGGCGGCGGGAGGTAGGAGAGCCCTAGGGTGGCTCTGATACCATGTTGGGAAAAGAGAATTCGTTGTTTATTCAGAAAACCCTAGGCTCTCTTATATAGGGAGAGACCTTAAGGGTAAATTACAGAGAGGTCTATAGAAAATAAAGAAATAACAACAAACTCCATAAAGAGATAATAACACTACTAACTATTTCTACATTCATCATTATATGAAATGATAGCTGATTATAAAAAACAATATGGTAAATTATACAAAAGTCCCTAAACTATGCACCTTATTCAATGCCATACATGAACTTTAAAGGTAACAATTTGGTACCTATCTTAATATTTGTCTCAATGCGATTTTAAGCTATTGTGATTTAAAATTAGAAGATAAAACGATCAACTAAATTTCAGTAGTGAAGGATCACATTAAGAGAAATCTTAAAATGGATACCACATTGTTACTTTTCAAAGTTTATGTACGCCATTGAAATCGGGTGTATAGTTCATTGACTTTCTGCAATTTACTCAGAACAATATAAATTTATTGGAAAGATCACCAAGGCCCAGTTTAGATGAAGGATAAGCAAGTATAAGCAACTGAAATAAGGACTTGTTCTGGAACAGGATTATCTCCGTAAGTGTTGTTCCCACCACTTATCCTTCCAAGAGTTGGAAAAACTGTCCCTCTATTTAGCCTCCTCCAAGTGGAGTGTGCTAGTTCATCCCAACAGAGATCCTTAATTGAGATGTCCAGGATCTACTGGACCCGGAGAAGCATGGAGGGGTTTTCGAGTCTCAATGGTTACCTAAGATTGTCCTGCTACAAGAACCCAACTGGGAACAAAGTGACAAACAGAATTGCTGGAGCATAATGGTACCAGGTTGATGAGTTTCTTTGTGGTTGATGTTGTTAGAAGAGCAAGGGGAACTCAAGTTAGTTCACAGCAAAGTTTTATTTAACCAGAAATGACACATGTAACATTCCGAGCTTGGGTCTCTTGACAATTATCAGATAAAACTGACCCTAACACCTTGTTAATTCGAATCCAACTAGACTCGTTGACAACCATCCAAAATGTGTAAGCTCAAGTTAAGTAGTTATCTCCAACTCTTATAACTCATTCTCACACTTTGTGATTCACGATGTCCTCGTTGCGACATGGCCTATCATGTATTCCCAATAATAGTGATCGTCGCATACTCTTGTTAGCATTTCCTCCTATCTCTTTGTAAGAGTGGCTCCACCTCGCGGGTGACCATTTGCACTATTAGATGGAACCCACTTTAACATGATTTGTAACATCTCGAGCTTAGGTCCATACACTGTTATCGAGGAAAACTGACCATGAGAACTTGTTGGACTCGGGCTCGATTGGACCCGTTGACAACTACCCAAAATGCTTAAGCATAAGTTGTCAAGTAGCAATGGCCCACTATCATATGGCATATTACTTATTTCCAATAATAGAGGCAGTTGCATGCTCGGAGTAACATTGTCTTCCTATCTCTTTGTAGGGGTGGTTCTGCCTCCTGGGTAATCCTTTTCACATATTGTTATAAAATAGAAAGCGGAAGCAAAACATGGAAAAAGAATAAACATCACAAAAGAACAGCGGGATTAACGTGGAACCCTACTCCGTGAGGAGCGGGATGAAACCACGGGAGAAGCCCCTGAATTGGGCGTATTTGTCTATTGACTTTCTCAATGAGTACAGGAGGTCTGGGGCTCTTTATATAGCCTCCTCAGAGCCTCCAAGTCCCACCATTGGGCGGTATGGGACTAAACACAGGATGGGGTAAATGGATCTTCTCCAGGATCCATTTACCCACCTATTACATAAGTGACGCATGCTCCAAATACTCTAACACTCCCCCTCAAGCTGGAGCATGCAATGCTCAGCTTGGACAAACAGAAAGAAATTCAACTCACAATACATGACACTACAGACAATATCAACCCAACGCGCACAATTGCTGCAGTCGAGGACGTTGCTTCTCATGGCGTGCACGTGAGGAGGACGAACGGGGCTGGAGTGTCTATCTGGCTCAGAGAATGGTACTCTACTGTGGAGTCCCTATGATACCACATGAAAACCCTTGCCCTTAATGGCATAGGGAATAGTCCTCTGCTCTGGAGTCCCTATGGCTCACATGAAAGCTCTGGCCGACCAACAAGAATGATTGGCATGCGTCATCATCGAGTCTGAGTCTTGACCGGTCTGGAAAATATGATATCTGAATCTTGGAACAAGACCTGTGACTCTCTATATATACTCCCCCTTTCTCCCATACTGGTCGGAATGACATTGTTGACCACGTTGGGAGAAGATAAGATAATACATAAATATGGGAAAAATGAATATTCTCCAAAAATTTCTCTTGCGGCTTTTCTTTTTCTTTTTTTTGTAATACGCCGTCCATTTTTTTTGAACTTTTTTTTATGTATAAGCCGTTCCAACTTTTTTCCGACTTTTGCAACATTTTTTTCTCTTTTTTTTTTGAATTTTGCGTACGGCTTTTTCTTCGTGTACGCGCCTCTTTCATTTTTTTTCTATGCGTACGGCTTTTCAAATGTACGCGCCTTCTTTTTCTTTTTTTTTGTTTAACAATATAAGCGTGGTCCATTTGGACCCAAATGTACCTTAGTCCAAATGGGCTTTACAAAATCTCTCTCTCTTTCTTTTTTTTTCTTTTTTTTATAGAAGCACGGCCCACTGGGCCCTTTCCCTTATTTAGGGTGCACACGCAGGGCCGCCCCAATTGAGGGTTTCGCTTCAATCGCGCCGCTCGGGATTCGCTTCACACGCAGGGCCGCCTTAGACGTTGGGGACTTCGCCGCGGCGAGATCGGGAGGGGAGGAGCCCGCGCTCCTGTCGCCGCTGATGGGGAAAGGTCTCCGCGTGGCTAGGGTTCCGCCAACGCTGGGAGATGCCGCCTACGCTGGGACCCGCGCCGCCGCGGGGAGAGATGTGCACAACCACGGCCTAATTCGTTTCCCGCTAGGGCTTGAAGAGGATCCCGCTAGGGCTTGAAGAGGACTTTCACGATGGTGATTTCGAAGATGTTTGGCTCCGCCTGGAGCATCTGGAATTCGTAGCCGAATTTTTTTTTTTAATATCGCCAATATCCAGGAAAAGATGGAAGGACAGTGTGGCTTGACGCTGCCAGGAGTTGTGCGCGCCTTCGAGATTTGCCTGCTGCTGAAGATATGTGGTGGAGAACTGAAGAGGGCCGCCGCGATCTGAACAGGCACCGCCGAGATATGCGTCACAGGTCTTCTCGTTTAGGGCTGAGGGCGCTGCCCCCTGTGGCTTAGCGCGGGAAGCGCGCAGAGACTGGATGGGGTGCGCCTCCAGCGCACTTGGAAGTCAGAGGGAGTACGCCAGATCACGGGTTCAGAAACCCTAGATCTGTGATGCACACTGGAGCCTTGTGCGGCTGGGAAATGTGCTGGAATCTGGAGGCGAGGGCGCCGCAATGCCGTTGATTCAACTTGAACATGAACTCTAGGGTTTAAACAAATCCCTAGAACTCAAACTTTGAACATGAAAAGTTCTTTTAAAAAATAAAATCACCAAACTCGAATCTCGAACAGATGAAAAACATAAACTCCTCGAGAACCGAACCCGCTCTGATACCATGTTATAAAATAGAAAGCGGAAGCAAAACATGGAAAAAGAATAAACATCACAAAAGAACAGCGGGATTAACGTGGAACCCTACTCCGTGAGGAGAGGGATGAAACCACGGGAGAAGCCCCTGAATTGGGCGTATTTGTCTATTGACTTTCTCAATGAGTACAGGAGGTCTGGGGCTCTTTATATAGCCTCCCCAGAGCCTCCAAGTCCCACCATTGGGCGGTATGGGACTAAACACATGATGGGGTAAATGGATCTTCTCCAGGATCCATTTACCCACCTATTACATAAGTGACGCATGCTCCAAATACTCTAACACATATTAAAGAGAACATGCTCCGATATCAGTTTTAATGTCTTGGGCTTAAATCCTCAGACCATAATCAAGGAAGCCAACCTCAGGAACTTATTGGGTATGAGCACAATTAGACTCGTTGACAACTACCCTCAAGTTGTCAAGTAGTAATCCTCCACTCTTATAACCCACTCTCATACTTTGTGGGTTTTAAAGGTGGGACTATGTGCGGGGTGTTACTATGTCCCCTACTTATATCTCGAGATCTAAGCCTGAGATGTTACAACACATCAAAGGAATATAGTCATGTGACCTATTAGTTGTCTGCAAAGATCGGATGACTTCAAACTGGAGGTTTTGGTGGTGCATGAATCCATGGCAACGCGTTTATTGAATGAGTTAGAGTGGAGTTATGTAACGAAATGAAATTCCTACAAACTTCTTGGGTTATGTAGGGTAATTTCAACTGTATTCTCTCGGGATCGGATCGCCTCGACGAGGTTGTAACCTGATTCTTGGTTCTGACAAGTTTCGACTGCTTATTAGTGAGATGATACATATGAAGATCATAGATGCCATGAACTGCAAATACATCTGGACTAACTCTTCCTCCCACTCACTTTTGGATATATTCGTTGAACAATCTGAGTTGTTACAGCACTTCCAGTTGGCATCAATGTAGGGGTTGCCAAGAACCATATGAGATCACAAGCCTTTGTTGTGGGGCTCAAGGGATGGGCTCTCACCATCATCTTATTTCAAGATTGAAAGTCTTAACTATTAGAGCTAGGATTTAGATATTGGTTAGCGAAGCTGGAATATTACAAACTGTATGAGGTCGCAGCATATAAATTATTAATCAAACCAGCATTTTTGATGAAGTAGCTAAATGCGTGTAGAAAGCTGATCAAGCAGCAGCGGATGCAGAGAAATACAAGTGCACCAGCAGACGTTGATTTACTAGACAGGTGGAGGACTCAAGATCTCTTTCAAACTTCGGGGTGGTAAAGGGTGACGATTTGAAGGCGGTGATAGAAGAAGAAAGGAAACAGGAAATTTCATGGAGGTAGCAATCAAGGCAAAAAAGTATCTGTATACAAATAGGGCCACTCTTCCATTCGATAGCTAGTAGCAGAAGGCGGAACTTCATCTAATCGATGGAAGTCTTAAGATCTCTTGTTCTAGTGAAAGAATTGGTGGGAAAGGTTCTAATGGATTACTTCAGAGGCTCTAGCAAAAGAAGATTGTCGGGAAGGGGGCTACAAGGCTTGATCAGGTTCAGGTGAAGCAGTTGGTTCATGAGTTCTTCAAAGACAATATCCGGGAGGCAGTTTCTGAGCTTAAAACAAATGGGTCACCAGCTAGATGGTGTTCCAGTATTTCTTTTAGGGGAATTCTGAAAGGTGGTAAGAGTTGATGTGTTGAAGGTACGGGAGGAAATTTGTGGGGAAATGCTGACTTTCATCGTTTGAATGTAACCTTGATCTTTTTGATCAATAACAAGATATGGGACTCAGAATAGAGGATTTCCAACATATTGCATTGTCTAAGATGCTTACTTAATTGGGGCAAATCTTCTAGCTAACAAGTTAAGGTGTGTTCTTGGTGATATCAACCCCAGGTTTTGTGCCAGGACGACTGATGGCAGACAAGATAGTTGACCTCAAAGATTGTGGCAGACTTGAAGAAGATAATATTGGTGAAAATGTTGTGGAAAGTAGATGTCGCCAAGACTTTGACATCGTATATTAGAAATTTTTGTGGACTATTTACATAAGAACAGTTTCTCGGATTAATAGATTGGATGAAAAGATGTACACTACGTTCTTTTTTTGTCCTAATTAACGACCAACTAGGAGAGCATTTTTTTCAGCCTTAGATGGGCATCAGACAAGGATGTTTGTTGGCAGCGCTTTTGTTTGTTAGGGTGGTAGATGTGCTTGCACCATCAACGTAGCAACATGTTTCATAAGGATGTTTTAAGGTTATGTGGCACATAATCTTTCTATTATAGTGGTATAGTATGTGAACGCTACTATCTTCTTTGCATAGGGCAGGGTGAGAGAGATTGGAAGGTTATCAGCCATGGTGGACATTTTCGAAGGTTTTTCTTCTTCGAAGATTAATAGAGGGACATTTTTTAAGGTTTTTCTTCTTCGAAGATTAATAGCGAGAAATCAACAATTATGCCCTTTAAGTTAGACGACAGTTTAAGCGTGTGGCAGAGTATTGGGCAAATGCCCATAGGTTCTTTCTGATTACCTATTTTAGTTTGACTATGCTTAGTGCAAAGCTTTGTTCGGGAGATTGAAGGCATTTCCTTGAAAAATTGGAGCAACTGTAGTGTGATAAGAAGATGCCTATCAAGAAGAGGTTGGTTGTTAATGCTGAAGTTGATAGTATCGACTGTACATATGCTTGCCATGTCAATTCATAAGCTTCTAGATGGTATAGAGTAGAGCTTGGAAAGTTTCATGAGAAGATTTTCCTAAGCTAGCTTTAGTTTTTAGAGTAGGGGAGTTTAATGGGTGGTTTGAAGCTAAGTATCCAAGCATATGAATGAGGCATATGGGAGTCAGACTCAGAGATAAATAAGGCATTACTAATAAAATAAGTGGTCAAGATTTGGGGTGTTGGGGAGGATTTAGTGTATAATCTGCTAAGATGGGCGTAGGTATGACCAATCATCCGGATTCTACTAGGGGATGGTGGGGCACAATTGAGTTTCTAGTGGGGAATTTATTTGATGATCCCAATTGTGGCTCCTCTTCTTTGACTGATCCAAAGAAATGGGATATACGTCATGTTTTGGAAGGACAACTATCGATGGATGCTATGTTTACAGTAGCAAATTATTGGCCAGGACATGTAGATGAAGGGAGCCTTGGGGACCGACCTTCTCTTGCTTCTTCTCTGATCAATTGATTATGTTACATGTGAGCTTATAGGTGTGGATAACTTGTTTACCTTGAAAAACCACTGGGTGGGTGATGGGAAGTTTATCGCCAAACAAGAGTATAAGATGCATACTTTTGGTAAAAAGAATAATATTCACCTTTGGTCATAATTCAAAATGGAAAATGTTCAATTGGAACATGAAAACGTGACTGAATTGTGCATGAAGAAGTTGTTATCATCTTGATTTCATATCAATTGTATCATTATTTTGATGATGTTAGATCTTTGTGAGAACAGATAGATCTGAAAATTTCATGCAAGCTCACTCCAAGTATGAAGTACAAAAGCTGTGAACAAGTTGAACGCTTTGGATAAAGTGAAGAAGAAAGAAGACTTTTGTAATAGGAATATGTAAAAAGTCTCAAATATATATATATATATGTATATGTATATATATATATGTGTGTGTGCATGTATCATATAGACATATTAGGACGAAGCTATTATGATCGATCAATCTTTTTGATCTGATAGATCAATTGCCTCTGATTGATCAACTTAATTGACATGATCGACCTTACCGATCAACCCACTTGATAGGATTGATCACCCTTGATCGACCAACTGCCTTTTATAATCGCTTACAATTTGAATTCAAGCTCCCAACAGTTGAGATGATCGATCACCTTGATCTACATGATCGATCATCTTCCTCGTATGATCGATCATGTGTATCAAATCTTGATTATTTCTTTTTGAATTTGTTTCCCATAGCTATATTTTTTAGAGCTCAACTCTCATCAATATAAAGGAGACATTCCAAGGTAAAGACTCTCCCCCTCTCAAAGCTCTATTCGAGGACGTCTCTCGCGCTCTCTACTTCAAGATCACGTATTGAGAACCATCATCTACACGCTCAGTTTGCAATTCAATTATTTATTACAACGTGGATTTTCTTAGCATCATTATTCGCATTGCATATTTGTATTTGAGGCTTTATAGATTATTGTAATCTTTACATTATTGGTGTACTGTAGCATTTGGTGTTTGATCCATGGTGTACAAAGGACTTGGTGTTGGATCCAAGTTGTAGAGGAAGACTTTGGTGTGTGATGTAGAGAACTTGTAAATGGATGAGTTATCCGTAGGAAAATAACTCGAGGTAATGGAATAGTTGATTGACTCGATCAATCGGGAAATCCCGAGTCAGGTGACTCAGGTCGTAATTTTTACCTAGTGGGGTTTCCACGTTAAAATACATGTCTATTGTGGTTGTTCTTGTTCTGTGGCTTGTTTGTCTTATCTATGGTAAATATTACCAGTTATATATATTTAATGCAATAATACTTTATTTAGTGATCCATAATAACTCATATTCGGTATCAGAGCATGGTTCGTGTAGAGGACGTTACTGAGATCCGTATAATAGTCGTTATCACCAACACCAATGAAAGACAATCCAAGCAAAACCTCCATTGTTTGATGGTATTAATATTTTCTATTAAAAGATCCGCATGCAGATTTACTTGGAAAACATGGGATACGAGATATGTGATGCCATTCAGACCAAATATCAAAGGCCCAAGAGAATCATCACTACCAACAAGGAGAAGCTAGCAACGAACAACTCTAAGGCAATGAACAGTTTATTCTGCGGATTGAGCATGAAAGAATTCAACAGAGTATCCGTGTGCATATCTTCCTACGAAATCTGGAGCCAACTCACCGTGACATATGAAGGTACGTCAAAGTTGAAAGAAAGTAAAATCAGTCTTCTACAACAAATATATGAGCTTTTCATGGTGAAAGAATGAGAGTATCAGAGAGATGTATACTCGTTTCACGGAAATTATGAACGCTCTCCAAATTTTGGATATAGAGATAAAAGAAGCAGTACTCGTCAAGAAGCTTCTTAGATCACTTATTGCCGAGTACAGAACCACAACCACAGTGATCATGGAAGTAAACGACACGGAAATACTTCCTTCGGATGAGGTAATTGTACAGTCCCTTACCTATGAACTTGAGAAGGAATGGGAAATGAAATTCAATGCATATTCAAATGATCAAGCAACGTCAACCTCCAGTAAAGATAAAGAGGAAGAAATAGCTCTCATCACTCGATATTTCAAGAACTATCAGAAGAGGCAATGTGGATTGAAGAAAAATGGAAGGATGTGAAAAAAATTATTTGTTACAACTACAATGAAAGAGGGCACGTCAGATGGGAATGTCCCCTTCTCAAGCCAATAAAAAGAGATGATCGCACAAAAGAAAAGTCTTACAATATTTCAAGAGACCTCTAATACAAGCAAATATGAAGTCTATGTTGGATTTGTCGTCAATCACGATTCCAGTGAAGAGAAGGCACATGAGACAGTACGGTAAACTTATCTTATGATGATTTATTTACTGTTTTTCAAGAATTGCATGGCATTGTAGAAAAATTAATTAGTAAAAATAAAGTTTTAAAGAAATCTAATAATAAAGAAAAAGAATCTCACTAGAAAGACATTATTTCTTTAAAAAATCAAATTAGTACATTAGAAAACGACAATAAAAAATTAAAGGATGATCTCGCTAAGCTCACTCATGAAAAAGAAATTTTAGATAAATTGATAGGCACTCCCACACAAAACTTCACTAAATTTGGCATAGGATATAATCCCACGAACCATGATCATACATCTACTTCTTTTATTCCAAAAGAAAGAAAAGTTTGGATTCCTAAAAGTGGGGTTAGGAATTACAAAGCTAACCATGTTGGATCCAAAGAAAAAGGGATACCAGAAAAACTATATGTGGGTGGATGGAGATCAACACGAGAAGAGCCATCAAGAAAAAGATGCAAGAGAACTCCAGATCATGTGTGTCAGTATAGAAGAAGACCTCAAACAACGAGAAGTAAAGCCTCGATACGAAGAAACTACGTGCAGTAGGATAGAAGAGAGATCCCTATGGATCTTGGTACATCCTCAACCGATGGATGCCGATGTCGTCATCGTACCATGGCTACCCTCCTAGATTATATGGTACAATCTTTCCAGTTTATGATTTTTATTACTAGTTATGCATCATATAGTACATTAAAAAGGAGGAGAGTTTTTTTTCAAAATTATAAAAAAAAATTCAAAGAAAAAAATCATTAAGAGGGAGAAATATATTTTCAAAGTGGAGGCACGGAGGGGTGGAGGCTGATAAGTGGGGTTTTGAGTGTCAATGGGATATCAGGGCTCCTGTTGAGGACCATTACTCTAATATCATGCGGAAAGAAATGAATGAGTTGATTATTTGTAGCCATAGGAGTCCTTTATATAAAGGAGAAATCTTGGAGGCAAAATACCCAATGAGAAAATTACATAAAAAGGAAATAAGAATTACATAAATACTATTTCCTATTTCCCAGTAACCATGTGTAACAAGCTTATGGACAAGTACTTGATAACCTTCATGATTTTCACATAATTATCGGTGGCCTTCTAGTCCTTTGGCTACCCCATTACAAAGGTTACCTATTGAATTGTTTCACAAATATAGAGGTACTATTCAATTATCTTTCAATGGATATCCCATTTACGTACATCTCCCTTTATAATTAGGACTGCATGCTAACCACCTAACTCAATTTCCTTGGCAACAGTAGTCGCTTTTACCCGAGGTCTCAGTGGCCTCGATATAGATTCCCTCTAGGGCACACTCCCCCTACATTTTTGTATCATGGGGGAGCGCCCATCCATGGCCGAGGGTAGGTCACTTCCATGGATTCTTATAATCCACAGTCTAATAGGTATTATGGAGAAAACTGAATTAGGACATCCATAGGCATTGTAAAGATAAAATCCAAATGGTGAATACTATTTTGAATTGGATATACTTTTAGCAGCATAGAGATCCCCATTCAAAAGAGTGTTTCCTCAATAAAGACAAAGTTGGTTTCTCATGTTCGAAAGGACCAAGCATCTGCAGGGTCCTCGAGAAGTCTTTTGTCTCATAAGTATTCGATTAATGGGGTGATCCAGTCTTTTCAGATGTTGTATTGATTGGCTTATTTATGCTCGGTTCGGCTAATTCCTCTAAAAAGACGACAATCTCTTGAATTTGGCTTTTTAAGGAGGTTAACTAAAGCAGCGATGAAGGCTTTCTCATAGCATCGGCATGGATTATTGTGGGCCCTTTTAAAATCAATTAATATATCATGATTTCCTTTATAACCTCCCAATTAAGCCTCGATCTGGCAGGGACTTTAGATGCAACAAGTTGTGAGTCCGTAAAAGTTTGCAAATTCAATTCATTTCAGTAGTTTGGCATAATAAAGCCTTGTGAGGAGGGCTTCATATTCGGGTGTATTGTTCATCAAAGGGAGTTTTAGCCTTATTGCATACTTTTTTATATTCTTTTAGCCAACCCTACTTGACTATGGGAAAAGGCTTTGTTGTTGTTTTGGTGATTTATACCTACTTCATTGATTTAATTGAACCCATCGATGTGGAGGCTCCGCGAGATGTCTTGAAGGTGGAATAGATGAGGGTGAATTTAGCATAAGTCAAGATTGAATGACCATTTGACAAAGTTAGTGGAACGGTAGGAGATGTCGAATTAAAGGGGATCCATGGATCATCACAACCTGCAATTACCATCCTGGGGCAAATGGCTATCGGAGAATTCACCTCTGTGGCATGTCCATTAGAATCATAATTGGATGTGCTAGTTTGTATGGTCTTAGTACATTGTAGGACCCCTAAGAATTGATTTCACTAAAACTCAATTCATGTCCTAATCCAGTACTCAAATCAGGAAAATGAGCACTCTACCTTGTAGTACTCATTGAGACCTTTCCAACGAGCCCAAGAACACCGAAATCGAAGTTCGTATGCGAGGGATATGCACGAAATACAAACGGGCTACATCCATCAGGTTCGGATCTAGATCCGATTAGACTCAACCCTATATAAAGGGGGAGCCAATTGGGCCTGGTCAACCAGACTAGCCCAAGCCTCTGCCAAAGCTCCTCCCCTCTCATCGGAGCTCCTCCGCCGAAGATGATTTCCAACCACTAATCGAGGATCCAAGTACATCAGCTCGAAGAGCTCGACACAAAGATTGCCATGGACACGTCGATTTTCCACGAAATGTGGCAGAACTCTCGTTTTAAGCGAAGGAAGTTCACGGGAAACCATTCCCGTGGGTATGGTTTTAGCATCCTCTTGTTGTCGGATTCGCGGGCATTCCGTACCGTTGGTTGCCGGTTGGGTATACTACTTGTAGGAGGTGTTAGTTTTGGATTTCGATGAGATTTGTGTCAAAAATCGTATCGTATCACCTCGTATTTTTGTGATTTTCCACTGATCAACTGCTTGCATGTGAAAGATAAAAATATATTTGTGATGCAGGTGTTAGCAAGAACATGGAGGTGTAATTAGTTTTACAACTTCATCGGATGCTGCCAAAGTGATTTCGACCACTATCTAGGTATGATCGCTCATGCCAATAGATGATCGATCATGCATGATTGATCATGTCATTTGGATCGTCAAAGTTAGATGATCGATTATTCTGAAACTGTGACTAAATGGATCTTAAAAATAATGGAAATTGACTCTAAAGAGATTTTTGACTCAAGTAGGACATTATGTACATGGATTAACTATTATGGGTAGATAAATGACTGAAATGGATCCATTGTGAGTTAAATCGAATTAAAACATATGCGATGAGACTCGTTGAGTGAGTGCATCTTGAGCATCATTCGAACAATCGTGGGGCACCATGGATCTATGTATATCACGTTTGTTGAGATCTGATTGTTCTAAGACCCATGGATGACTTATCCCACGAGGTCTTTACTTTGTGCTTGGATATAATCCTTTATACATGGGTAGTGATATTAGACACCCCATCTCTATTAACATAGTTACTTAGATCAACGGACGACTATTTAATGTAGTTGATATTATCAAGTCATGGTGATCTTCCTTTAAGTGACATGAAAAAATGGGAAATACAAACTTACGCACATGTGTATATGACGGTGTATCAAGATCCCTCTATGAGTTGTCTATTAAACATGGGTTATAGTGAATGGACGGACCCAGTTAATATATGCATAAAGCTAGTGAATTATAATGATTTATGGGTGTTGGATTCCCAAAGAGGATACGAACCCGAATGAGGTTTATGGAGAGATTGAGTGAGAATGGAAGTAAGCCACTAAAGATTAGAGGAACCTAAAAGTATAAGCCCTAAGATAAATATAAATAAGTACGTA
Organism: Ottelia alismoides; assembly: GCA_037367405.1. Lineage (NCBI taxonomy): Eukaryota > Viridiplantae > Streptophyta > Magnoliopsida > Alismatales > Hydrocharitaceae > Ottelia > Ottelia alismoides. The sequence continues at coordinate 222,545 of JAZKJV010009871.1, read as the reverse complement.
TAAGGATTGTGGGAGTGTTGGGAACTTAGCTAGGAATTTAGGATGCGCGTACTTCAGATGCATGACTACGGAGGCCCTAATTGTAAAGTGATAATACTTTAGAGTCATAGCGTGAGACCCAATCAAGGTTCAGAAATGCAGTATGCGGCAATCGTTCGGTCATGCGGTATAAAGCAAGTAAACAGATATGCGGAGGAGTATACGGAAGTATATGTGGTTTATGCAGTTTATAATATTTTAATTTAAAATATTATAAAATAAACAATAAAACATGACTATAAAAAAAGTTAATGATCTAACAAAATCCAAAATCAAGAATTTCAAATATGATAATATAATCAATAAGATATATAAGCATGATATTATAAATTGATTGATTTTCAGTGTGTATTTTGAATTTAATGCATATATATACATATACAAATTTGGATTCAACAAGTAACACATGAATTCTATAAGAAAACCTTTAGGGTTCGTTTGGTTGCAGGGTTGGACAGGGTTGGGTTGGGTTGGGGTACCCCTGTGAATAGTAAACTGTGAGGAGGATTGGGAGGGTTGGAAGGAGGGGTACCCCGGGTAGGGCCAACCCAACCATGCCCAACCATGCAACCAAACGAACCCTTAATGTATATATAGATCCTATAGATAACAAAAGCTAAAGAATAATCATACGCATACAAATCATACATCCAAAATTATACACATATATGTATCTCCAACATACAAAATATATTGACACAAAATATGGGAAGATTGTATTTGCATAAAAATTTATTAGAAGCACAAAAATGTAAAGTGTCATATTGTTAGTCAATTATTTCATGTTTTATTTGAAGAATTAGAGTTAATTTCATTAGATAGAAAATTTAAAAAGCAGTAAACAGTTCATTAATAAGTGCGAGAACAATGGGGGAAAATGGATATGAAAAAATATCCTACATTATATTCCAAAATGCAACACATACGAGAATAATGAAAAGATGCATCAATGTAAATAATGATATAAGAGTTTTTTTGGAAAAAAATCGAGTTAATGTGTCATACTCATCAACATGTCATGGATTAACATGAATCCTATCAGATATGTGGCCACATATGCGGACCGCATATGCGTTTTGATCGCATATTGCCGCATATGGCATATGCGCTTCGGTCAAGTGATATGCAGCCGCATGGACCACATTTCCCAACACTGGACCCAACATGGGTCATGTGGAGATATATATTTATGTTTTATACGTATTCTCTATTCTCCATTTCCTTTGTTTGTCTTATATAATTTACTCATAGGTCTCTCTTCTATATAAGAGAGCCTAGGGTTCCTTGGAATAAACAAGATGCTCATTTCTCCCAACATGGTATCACAACAATGATCCTAGACCGGAGCCCTCATACACAGAAACCCTAACCCCATCGTATCGCCCTCTCTCTCTATCTCTCTCGAATGCACCATCGCCATACTCTCTCTCGGGTGTGCGGCCACCTCTTTCTCTCTCGGGTGCATCGTCGCCCCTCCTTCCCTTGAGTGTGATGCCGCCTCCGCCTCTGTGCGTAAGACACTCCACGCCCGCCACCGCAGGAACGCACCCTAGTGCGTGTGCTTTTCATGGGGATCTCGGAGCCACCATTAACGAATTCAACATCCGCATCGGAGTTCACTCTTGGTTGATGGGGAGGGTTGCTTGAGTCTACACATGAAATCATATCCCCTTACGTCTGCGTAGACAAAAATTCTCTAGTCTACAACCCTAGTCTTCTCTAGCCAGCAACATGTCAAAAAGCAAAGTTCACATCTCAACCACATACGCATTCCGTTGTCCAGCGTCGATAATCAAGATGGATGGGACATACAGTTCATGAGCCTTATGAAGTCAATGGGTAAGCAGCACATTCTTACCAAAGAAGAGCCAATGGAAAAGACGGGACACATGACTCATGGGAGGCGAACGATACATATGCACAAGTTTGGCTATCTTGTACATTAACACCAGAGATAGCTAATGATGTTTTGCATCAGCCTATTGCAAAGGTAATGTGGGATATTCTTGCCGCAACCTATTCACAGGAAAAGAGGGAGACAAAGATTTTACAACTTCAGCATGATATTTTTACCATAAAGTAGAACAGAAGGCCCCTTCATGCATACTACACGGCTCTACAAGGAATGTTTGAAAGGTGCCACAGTTTTATATCTCTCACAACGACTTCTGAACAACAGAAGACATATCAGAATACCACAATGGTTGGTGTTTTCCTAGCATCACTAGATTCACAATACGCGGAAGCATCTTTGATGAACCGTAAAATCGACCCTTTAAGAGAGTGTTTTTAACACTTGATAAATGTCGTAGCAGTCGGGCCAATTCGGGCTCATCAAAAAGATCGTCTCATTTAGATATGTGTATGATAAGTCAAAATGAGACGATCATGATTTATTTTACTTGGCAAGAAACCAAGGTCGAACTCAGGGACACGAGCCTTTCTCTAATTATCCGGATTTCCATTTATCTAACTAAGTGTTGAGTTGAAGCATATAGGTCAAATTATGCGAGAAGATACAACAATGCATTAAAATCAAACATGCATTTTTTTATAAATTTTTATCATGCAAATAGATGCCATGAAATGTAATGAAAGTATGCCCTAGGTAAGAATGATGAGCAAAATTTAATATGATCCAGTTTCAAGTTCAGATAACAATCAGGCTTGATGAACACAACTAGAACAGGCACAAGTTAAAGATTTAAGAGACACATGGCAAATAAAATAATACATCGAAATTCATGTATCCAAAACTGAAAATTAAACATGCCATTAGAAAGTACATCAAGCAAGCTTCGAAATGAAACTGAAATCAACTGAAAAGGAAACATGATGCTCAAGTTATGCAATAAGAAAGACAAGGGCATAAATGCAAGAAAACATGAAATGATAGCTACAAAAAGGTCCCTGAGAGGGACTAAAACGTAATAAAAATAAGGCGCGAGTTCTTCCCTGTAATTTTACCAAACGTGCGGGGGTATATCTGCAATTATTAACACCTGCGAGGGCTATGGTGCAAATAACCCCAGGCGCATGTGGTTGGCACGTGCAAGCAGGACCTTTCTGCAAATGTTGAGAAGTCAGAGGGCGTCTCTGCAAAATTCCCAGATAGCATGTGCGCAGCACGTGCGATCTAGGCTCGGAGTCAGCTTCGGCTAGGCTTGGGAGGTTCAAGGCTCGATGCAGGCTCGTAGAGACTCGGGAGCGTCCTAGCCTGGAGGCTCGGACGCTAAGCTCGGGGATGCTCTGGCTCTGACGCGTGGCGGCATAAGAACCGTTGGATCGTGAGGATCCAACCGTTGATGAAATCGATGGCGTGGCCTCCTCTGGGCCGTTGGAAGGTCGCTGAAAGAGACCATCCAACGGCAACTGTGCTTCGTCCTCGAGTATTGGCTGGCGGCGATTTCGGAGCTCCGGCGAAGGAGCTCCTCCTCCGCCGCTCGCCCTCAGCCACGGTGGTCCGCCCCCTGGCTCACGGCAAGATCGCCGATGAAGCATGGAGCTCGGATAAGACGCTGGCGTCCTAGCTCAGGCTATCGGAGCTGCGATAGTGACAGCGGAGCTCGACCAAATTGCTCCGGCGAGGCTCCCGATCAATGAAGTGCTCGCGGACCTGCACTGTTAGTCGATACAACCGAAACACAAGGGATTGTGTGCGTGAATGAGACGTGAGCTCGGTGAGCGAAGAACGGGGGAGCTCGGATGCTCCTCCGCTGCGAGGGCAGAGGAGATGGGTCGGACATGGTCTGGGAAGCTGGAGGAAGAAGAACGTGGTCGGAAAGTGGCGCGGGAAAGGGGGTTGCGACGTGGAGCTATTGAGATGGTTAATGGAGCGAGAGGACGGCCGGAGAGGCCTAATTAAATCGATGAAATCAAAATAAAATGACAAAGGAAGATCGGAGGGACTTACTTGGTCGGAGGCGGAGCGATAGCTTGGGTTGAGCATCACAGTGGATGCCCGGGTCTTCGCTGGACGTCGGCAGTCGGTCGACGCATCTCGGGCGGTCGCGAGCGCGCCGCAGCTCCGCCATGAACGGCGGAGGGTCGCACCGGGGGCAGTGATCGTCTTCGCTCGATCCTCCGCCTCCCCCTGTCACAGGGAGACGGAGGAGGGCTGGGCCATGCCCCTACGTAAAGGCGGACACCGTGATTTGACGGAGGGGGCGGCGGATTTAAAGAAGGTGATGGCGGAAGTAGTGGTGGTCGACGTGGGTTTAGAGGGCGATATGGGGTGACTGGGAGGTCATCGCGGTTCGTGGGGTGATGCGCAAGGTGGAGGGAAGAGTGGGGAAGGTCGGAGGGCAGTTGGCGATGGGGGATGTCGACTGGAGTGGCGGAGATAAAGGAAAGGGGAAGGAGTCTTCGCGAGGTGGAGGACGTGTGATAGAGGAGCTGCTGGAGGTTGACGACGACAGATAGCCGTTGGATCTAAAGATCCAACAGCTGTCGTTGAGGCGCAAAGGGACGGTCGCGATTAAGTCGAGGGGCAGAGCGATCAAAGGCAGATGAGCTGCCACGTGTTGAGCACAAGGCTTGGCGCTGGCGAGCGGCTAGGATGGAGAGTTAGGGTTGATCAAGCGGTTGAGGATGGGTGCGGAGATAACGGCTGTGATGGGAGCAAGAGGCGCTGCGATCAATGGCAGATGAAAGCGCCACGTGTCATGCTCAAGGGCAGGCGGTAGTGAGCGGCCGAGATCGTATCTTGAAGTTGATCGAAGGGATGGAATCAGGCCCAGGGGATAACGACGGAGATGGATGGCTGAAGATGCGATCGGAAGGTACCCGTTGCGCCACGTGGCATGCTCTGGTGAGAGCGCTCACGCGCGGTGCAGATTGAAGGCGGGTGATAATCGGATGGCAGGGAAAATAAGAGGGGCGTGGAGATGACTGGACCGTTGGATCAGAAGAAGATCCAACGGCTCGGAGCGAGGGCGGATAAGACAAGAGAGGCGGGGCCACGTGGCGCCCCCAGAATGGGCCACGTGGCCCAATCAGATTATTCCGAGGGTATTTTTGATTTTTGAGGCTTAATTTGGCCGAATTTGAGAAAACTCAAAACATGAAAGTTGTAGATCTTGACGAGATCTACAAGTTTCATGTTGACCAAAACTGGAGATGAAATAAAATATAGGTCCGAAATATTTTTGAGGGTATTTTTAAGTCTAAAAATACCACGAATTTTTGTTTTGTGATTTTTAATTTATTTAGGACTCTGTTAATTACAAAACTTTAACTGGGCTTTATTGACACTCAGCTTAAGAAAGGGGGTTAAAAATGAGAAATTATGATGATGAAATCGGGTTTCATCACCAGGATAAGTTCCAATGATTTCTTACTTGAAGGTTGATTTGCAGTACATTTACAGCTTTGACTACATGACATTATCATCATCAATAGCGACAATGCAAGATTTTTCTTATTTTATATATGCTTGAAGATCAATAGATGTTGAGCGTGTTTTCAACTTCTCCATGTTAACGAATTTGGCGAACACGTCATCATGATATTCCAATGTGTGAATCTTCTTTAAATTAAATTCGCAACCTTCCAGAAGCTTTCGAATAAAGCGATTCTTTATATTAATGTGCTTGGTCCTTATGTGAAACACAAAACTCTTTGTAAGATGAATTACACTTTGATTTTTGTTGAATAGTTAACCATCTTCCCATTCTTTTTATCACTCCTTCTTTCATCGAACACTTCAATCGTATCTTTTTCTTGCATCCTTCAATTTTTTGCCACATATTCTTCCTCTATGGTCTAGATGGTCACTATCTTACTGTGGAGATGCAACTAATATCTCCATTCTACAAGATAAGGACTTAAAATTGTTTTTGTACTTCTTTTACCAATTTGCAAGAATTGTAATAACCTAAGAATTATTTCCTCATCTGAGAACTCTTTTATTAATCATTTAGATTGGTCGAGAGATTGGGGGCTATCCTTTCTCTTTAACATTAAAAATATCAAACTTGGAAGCCAAGCTTCCAAAATCAGGATCAAATGGCAAAGAAAATGCAATATAGGTTTAGTGAATGTTTTTTTAGTTTTAGAGGAAAAACAAATGCAATCTATGTATGCTAGCATCATCACCAGTTCGATTGGTGCAATTGGTGCAGGTCTTATCCCAATAAATATTAAAATCGATATGAGATCAGTTCAATGCCCATTCTGATTTTTTAAATCTTGGTGTAGATGTTAAATAACTCTTGAAAAACGAACTTCTAAACAAGCTTTGTCAATGCTCAAATATCAAAATTGAATACATTGCAAATGATGACCTATTAGAGCATGTCTGCACCTTAGTGTCGTAAACTTGTGTGACTTTGTGAATGGAGGAACCTTATTTTCCTCATCGGATTTATCTTCACATTCATAGAAATGTCCCCATATCACCAATATATATTAGTATATAGGTACAGAGAGTCAGAGACAATTGGATAGATATGGATATGAATTTAGATATGATCATAACATTATCTATTTTAAAGTAAATATAAATGCAGATATAAGTATTGATGGATATTAAAAATATTTTACAGTACCCTAAAAGTGAATATAAATATAGAAACAACATGAATCGAATACGAATAATAATAATAGAAGTATTTTAGATTTATACATGTTTAGGATGGTTTAGAATAAAATAAGTATGCTAAATATACTCATTTTAGAATAGTTATAAAAACAATGGTGAACGAAACCATAGAATTTTGTTAAACACATTTATAAATAATGAAAATACGAATACAAGTATTTGTAAATGTCGGAGTGATACTCTTTCCATTTAAAAAATACGAATATGAATGTCAAATCTATATAAAATGAATACGAATAACGGATTAGATAATATATATTCATCTTCGTTTTCATCCCTTTATGTTAAGCACCATGTTAAATACTCATTAGCACTATATTCTTCAGCAGTTGATCCTTCCAGATAAACCATAAATGCACACTGATGAAACCTGGTTTCATGCTCTTAATTCGCAGATATTAACCCCCTAGCTTAGACCAAGTGTCAATAAAAAGCCAGATTAATCCTTGTAATTATCTAACCTCTTGAATAAATTAAAATGCTAAAAAATAGCAAATTAAAAATCGTAGTGTTTTTACCCTAAAAACGCTCACAAAAATATTTCTCCCTTGATTTGACCTCATCTTTATTTTTGGTCGCAAGAAACTTGTAGAGCTCATCGAGTTCTACAACTTTCGTGTTTGGAGTTTTTCCAAAATTGGCCTCCTTCTCCCTCTTATTTCACCATCTTCTTTTGAATAATCGGATTGGGCCACGTAGTGCCTTCTGGTTGCGCCACGCAGCCCATCTCTTCGCATGCCACGCACCTCCATTCTCAACCGTCTGATCGCTTTCAGGCGATTCCATCATAGTCGAGCCTTCCCGCAACCAACATATACCTTTCGATCAAGCTCAGGATCTCATCGTGGCCGTTCGCTAGCGTTGTTTTCTCCTCGTGCCACGTGTAACTCTTCTAGCCGCACGATCGACTTCGAGAAGCCTCCATCCTAGTCGCTTATACCTGCTTCATCGTACACCTTTCGATCAAGGCTCTGATTCCATCACAGTCATCCACTCCCGCTTTTATCTCCGCACGACACATGTTGTACTCTCATCCATCAATCAGGGTCTCTACTGCTTTAATCCCAACCGCACGTAAGCACCCAGCTTATGGTCGTTGGATCGCGAGATCCAACGGCCGAGGGACTGTCTTCCACCTTCCGTTTGCCTCGCACCCACGATCTCCACCTCACGCGGCAACCTCCCCCTTTCCATTTCCCTCATCTCATCGGTCATCTTCTCCACAATCCGAGCACCCCAAGACACAGCCTGATCATCCACCTTCCTTGCGATCTCCCACTCGTGCCACGTCTCCATCTTATCAGCTCAATCTTCCCCACTCAAACCACCTCCACCTCCACATGAACCACCACTTTGATCCTTCAAATACCCTGCCCCCGACGCCACCACAACCCGTCCACCTTTACGCAAAGCTCCGCCCAGCCCCTCTCCTCCTCCCCGTGACAGGGGGAGGGTTGATCGAGGTGCAAAGACGGCGGCCGCCTTGGTGATGACCCCTGGCCACGGTAGGCCAGGACCGTAGAGGCTCTACCCCGTCAAGATACTCCGAGGGGTCGCCGGAGTCCAACGATGACCCGAGCTCCCCTCGGAGCTCAGCATAAACTTCCACCTCTGCCAAAATCCCAGGTAAGCCTCCTCCGATCTTTCTCTGCTTTTCTTTTACATTCTTTGAATTAATTAGATGAATCCACGCACTATTGACCTCCATTGACCCTCTCATTAGCTCCATCGCATATTCAGCATTCACGCGCATCCCTCTGACGGTCGAACCTCGTTCTCCATGCTCTGTTCACTTCCACCCCCTCTCTTCTCCACTTTATCGGAGAAGATGACATGGGCCCTCCGCTTCTGCACACCGAACGACCCTCATTTCACTCACGTTCACCCCCATACAAAGCTTCGACTATTGTTCCACTAACAATTGCATGATATCCTTCAATGGTCGGAGCTCTCACCGAAGCAACTTCACAAACTCCATCTCTGGTATCTCAGCGTTAGCGACCTCCTCCAGACCTCACCATGCCTCGCCCTTGCTTCGAGCTTCATCGACCAGCTTCCAAGACACTCCAAGGAGCTCCATCGGGCCCTGAGAAGAGAGGCGGAGCGTGGAGACCTTCACCGGAGGTCCATTCTCACCACTAGCCCCCCGACGGAGAAGAGGGACCAGGACTTACAGTTATCATCCGATTGCCAGATTGGGTGACCCTCAGACAACCATTCCTCTTCCCCGACTTAGTATAGCCACCGTCCGATCTCGATGATCGGACGGTCCATGTTCTTCCACGTGTCTGCAACTAGGAGTGGTACTAGACCTCCAGGCTCGGGGTGCTCGAGCCTTATCCGAGCCCGAGCCGCACGTCGAGCATGCCCGAGCCTCACACGAGCATGATCCAAGGCTGAACCAGTATACGAGCCGACTCCGAGCCTTGCGAGCTGCCTCCAAACCTGCATAGCCACCCGAGCCTGGCCTCACGTGTTCGGTCAAGTGATGGTTGGGAAATTTGCAGGGATCCCCCGCCAGATTCCCCATATTGCAACCAGATCCTGGAAGCACGCGCAGATCACATGCACCTGGGGTAATTTGCAATCCAGCCCCTGTGGGTTTAAATAATTGCAAAAATCCCCACACACGTGTGGGTTATTTACAAGGAAGATCTTGCACTTAATTTTATTTACATTTCAGTCCCTCACAGTGACTTGTTTGCTAGTTATCTTTTATGTTTTCTTGCATTTATGCCCCTACTTTATTTCGTGAATATCTTGAGCATCCTAGCTCCTTTTTATTGATTTTGGTCTCGTTTTGAAGCTTATTTCATTTCTATCTGATGGCGTGATTGGATTTTTGTTTTGGCATTCTGATTCATGATGATTAAATTCATTAACATAGTTCTTTTTGTAAAATGTCTTCTTATGCCTTGTTATGACATATCAATGAGAGTCTCTCTTCATAAATGGAAAATGAAATTGATGATCTTGTATGGCTCATGTATTTAATCTAATTTTGGCATATTCTCATTGCATGTTGTTTCATCTGGTTGCTTGCATGTTCAAAACAAAATAAAAAAATTCATGAATAAATCGACCGCTTTGACCTTCAATTCATACATTGTTTCGAAGCGGTTTTTGACATACTTGATTTTACCTGGCTGCAACGAACACTTCTAATTATAAATAATTAGAAGGGTGAAATTACGGTTCGTCATATGTGGTCGTTGCCGAGGACACTGCTTATATTTTGTCTTATTTGGATTTTTATTTATTTAATTAATTTTCTATACATAGGTCAATTCGTTCATTTTGTCTTACATTATTTAATTTTTTTATTGATATCTAATATTTGTTTTTGTGGCAAGGCCCTTGATGTTCATAGATGCGAGGAGCAAGTGCTCCCCTACTGCAAGGAGTCGCAGAAGCAAGTTTGGAGAAAAATCGAAGAACATAAAAATGTCTTTTCTTTTAGTAATAATCATCTTTACAACGGTCTTCGTTCGAAGACTCGCGCTTGTAAATGAATGACTTATATGTGGTTGTGTGGGGATCGCCCCACTTGAGTGTCGACCTAGGATCAGGCACGCGGCTCTTCGAGCTATTTATTCATTCTCTGTTTTGCGTGTTTGATCGTAGGTAGGACACACAATTAATTAAGACGCACGTAAACATCGCTTCACCTTGCCAAAATTGAAAGATGTTCTTCCCCGCTAATAGAAGCATGTTAGGTACGGTTTTCTTATCGACTTGCATACATTTGGATTTGAATTTTAATTCAGTCTGAGTTTTTCACGATTTTTTGCTCAAGCCACTGCATGCTTTCTCGCTTAGCCTAGATCATGATTTGTATCGATCACATAGCTTTTTCTCGACCTCCCTTCCTGGCTTGCTCACCTAGGTTTATGGGAAACAGGAATGAGCGGTGGATGATGATTTCTTGATTTATGTGCTCACCTTAAATCAGTTATAATCTTAAGCAAATAAATTGGGACTGATAATTGCAAGTCAACCTAAAATGGAGTATAACCTTGTTTTGGGAGAGCAACACCCTTGTTTACGTAGGATGTTTTTATTCGACATTTTCTTGATTCCCGCATAAACTAGATTAATTTTAATCACTAATAAAAATGACAAGATAATAAACCAACACATGTTGGTTTCATGCGTGAGTTGGTGAATCAAAGGGCTTTTGCATGCGTGTTTGAGCCATGATTGCTCCGACACCCTCCCCTACGCCTTAGGTACTCCATTCATCTCTAAAGATTCATCCGCTCATTTGTACATCCATCCTACTTCTTCGTTCACCTCAGGTCTCCCCCAACATCAATTATCCATCTTTATGCTTAGGCTACTCTCAGCCTAAGTATAGGGGGGACCTGAATCCCTGTGATTTTTCTTACCCATCTTCCTTTGTCCTGATACTTAGGTTATTTCTAACCTAAGTATTGGGGGAGCCCACTTCAATTCCTGTATATTTTTTTATACTTAAATGGACATGTGGACTTGTATCATCTAGTGCTATGAGGACATAGCAAAGTTTAAGTATAGGGGGGTATACGGTATATACAGTATATGTACTTTAGCTATAGTTTGAAAATTTTTAAAAATTTAAAACTTTTTGGCTAAAGTATAATCTCTTGAACTAAGTGGACAAATTTATTTTCAAGGTTTTCTATATTATGTTACACTATTTTCAAAGAAAAATATTTTTGAAAATGATTTGAAAAATGAGTTTCTCTTATTTTAAAAAATCTTCTGAAAATATTTTAAAAATATTTATTTGTGTGACATGGTTTGGAAAATTATTTTCTTAATTTCAAGGAAGTTGAGTCTAACCGGTGTTCTAACCTCTAATCAAAACACATAAAAATGAGAAAAAAAAAAAATCCTTTTAAGAGTCAAATTGACTACTAAACCCAAATAAGTAGCCGCGTTCAGTGAGGGTTCGCCCTTAACAGAGTAGGTGGTTTAGAGGACATCGTGTAAGGCTCCGTTCTCAAGCAACGGGCTCCGGCATGTACTTACACCTATACTGGCTGAATGCATATGCATCTACTCATTTGAGTTTAGGCAGTCATGATATCTTTAAAGTTTTCATAAAAAAGAAAAAGAAAAGAAAATTTTGATGAAGGAGTTGGATTAAATCCCCTAGCTAATCAAAAATCAATCAATCAATTCAATATGAAAAATAGAATGTAAATGTATCTACAGAAATGTTCGAGGACACTCAGTTGAGGAGGCCTTGAGATTTTAGGTTAACCAACCTTAGCCATCAGGTCTTAGACTTAATCATTCACATTCCCCTAGGTTTCTAGATTTGCGTGCTACTCATGCTTAGTCTCTTACCTTAAGAATATGATCAACACTTCACATGCAAGGGCTCAAAAGTCGGATTTCGATTTCGTTTCAGTGAGTGATCGAAACAAAATTTCGGCCGAATTTCGGTCAAAATTCGACCGAAAATTCGGTCATTTCAGTAGTTTTTTGAATTAGTCCCCCCTCCCCCAAATTTCAACCGATATAGGCCATATCACCCACCGAAACCGAAATTCAATTGAAAATCGGCCAAATTTCGGCGAAATTTAAGGCCATGTTCACATGCACGATTGCGGTCTCGATGAGATGAGTTGAAATTTCACTTGAGGAACTGGGATGAGGGATTTGAGTCTGGACTTGATCTAATGATGACTCGAGGATGAGATAAAATCATTGAAGGTTCATGAAACCCGAGTGTTAGCATTTTAGCCAGTATGAGAACTTGGTTCTTATTCTAATCTCTTGACATCTACCTAAGTGTCAGGATGTGAAATAAATAAAAATTTGTTGATCAGTGTGCGCCAACTCTTGGTAAAAGCAGTGGAGCTAGCCAAAATTATGTAAATCAAAGAAATATCAATGTTGAAAGAAAAGCTCTCACCACACAAAGTCAAATATCAAAGAGCTTCCACCAAAGGCAAGCGCTTCCAACCATTTTCAAAGTGTCCACTTGGACCACCGCTATTAAGGCCAGGAGTCAGGCTTGCACCAAAAAAGAGCACTTCATCATAAATGCTACAAGTCTGGGTGTAGAAGGTACGATAGGTACTCAAAAAAGGCACACCCCGGTGTACTCCTAGGAAAACAAGTGCAGACAACTCCAACTTCTCTTGACGGATGCACCGATCAACATCAAAAATATGTGTTGCGTAATAAGGCACTAGAGAGAATCCTTGTTCCAATGAGAGGGAGAGAAGAAATGACACAATCCTAAAACCCTCCACCAACTGGCCTGCCACCAAACACTTCTAGGTCTGACAACTAAAGATACAGTGGATTGAACACAATATTTGGTGTATTCCCTAGAGTTGAGGATTTGGTCCTTATGAGAATTTCTCGGACCGGGACCTTGGATGATGTTTTGACACTACTCTCGTGAACGCAGTCAACATTTAATGCCATATCCTTAGTTTATATGTATACAAGAGAGAGTCTGGAAAATTAGAGGAATTGGATACCTCTTGATTAAGGTTGGGTTGAGCTCTAAGATTTTGGATCTTTTAAATTTGGAATTTTTGAACGGATCAAATCATGTACGCACATGCACAAGGGGGTTAAGCCATCTCATTCATTTCTTTTGTGATACTCAAGGACGAGCACATTTTAAGTATAAGGGGTTGATGAAACCCAATTTCACGCTCTTAATTCGTAGATATTAACCGCCTAGCTCAGACCAAGTGTCAATAAAAGCCAGATTAATCCTTGTAATTATCTGACCCTTGAATAAATTAAAATACAAAAAAATAGCAAATTAAAAACCATAGTGTTATTACCCTTATAAATACTCAAAAATATTTCTCCCTTGATTTGAACTCATCTCTGTTTTTGGCCAACATGAAGCTTGTAGAGCTCATCGAGTTTTACAACTTTCATGTTTTGAGTTTTTCCAAAATCAACATCCTTCTCCCTCTTATTTCACCATCTTCTTTTAAATAATCTGATTGGGCCACGCCTTCTGGTTGCGCCACACAGCCCATCTCTTCGCATGCCACGCACCTCCATTCTCAACCGTCTGATCGCTTCGAGGCGATTCCATCACAGTCGTGCCTTCCCGCAACAAACGTCTACCCTTCGATCAAGCTCAGGATCTCATCATGGCCGTTCGCTAGCGTTGTTCTCTCCTCATGCCACATGTAACTCTTCTAGTCGTGTGATTCACTTCGAGAGGCCTCCATCCCAGTCGCGCATACCTGCTTCATCATACACCTTTCGATCAAGGCTCTGATTCCATCACAACCGTCCACTCCCGCCTTTATCTTCACACGGCACGTGTTGCACTCTCATCCATCGATCAGGGCCTCTACCGCTTTAATCCCAACCGCACGTAAGCACCCAGCTTATGGCCATTGGATTGCGAGATCCAACGGCCGAGGGACCGTCTTCCACCTTCCATTCACCCCGCACCCTTGATCTCCACCTCGCACGACAACCTCATCCTTTCCATTTCCCTCATCTCGTCGATCATCATCTCCACGATCAGAGCACCCCACGACACATCCTGATCATCCACCTTCCTCGTGGTCTCCCACTCGTACCACGTATGCATCTAATCAGCTCGATCTTCCCCACTCAAACCACTTCCACCTCCACATGAACCATCACTTTGATCCTTCAAATACCCCGCCTCCTCCGCCACCACAACTCGTCCACCTTTACGCGGTGCTCCGCCCAGCCCCTCTCCTCCTCCCCATGACAGGGGGAGGGCTGATCAAGGCGCAAAGAGGGCGACCGCCCCCGGTGATGACCCCTGGCCATGGTAAGCCTGGGCCGCGGTGGCTCTACCCTGCCAAGCTGCTCCGAGGGGTCACCAGAGTCCAACGATGACCCGAGCTCCCCTCGGAGCTCAGCATAGACCGCCACCTCCACCAAAATCCCAGGTAAGCCTCCTCCGATCTTTCTCTGCTTTTCTTTTAAATTCTTTGAATTAATTAGTTGAATCCGCACACTATTAACCTCCATTGACCCTCTCATTATCTCCACCGCACATTCAACATTCACATGCATCCCTCCAACGATCGAATCTCCTTCTCCATGCCATGTCCACTTTGCAAGAGAAGATGGCATAGGCCCTCCGCTTCTGCGCACCGAACAGCCTTCATTTCACTCATGTTCACCCCCATACAAAGCTTCGGCTCTTTTTCCACTAACAATTACAGGATATCCTTCAATGGTCAAAACTCTCATCGAAGCAACTTCACAAACTCCATCTCCGGTATCTCAGCATCGGCGGCTTCCTCCAGACCTCGACGTGCCTCGCCCTTGCTTCGAGCTTCATCGACCAGCTTCCAGGACACTCCAGGGAGCTCCATCGGGCCTTAAGAAGAGAGGCGGAGCGTGGAGACCTTCGTCGAAGGTCCATTCTCGCCATTAGCCTCGCGGTGGAGAAGAGGGACTGTGACTTACAGTTATCGTCCGATTGCTAGATCGAATGGCCCTCAGACAACCACGCCTCTTCCCCGACTTAGTACAACCACTGTACAATCTCGATGCTCGGACGATCCATGTTCTTCGACATGTCCGCAACTGGGAGTGGCACCAGACCTCCAGGCTTGGGGTGCTCGAGCCTTGTCCGAGCCTCGTCCGAGCCCGAGTCGCATGCCAAGCCTGCCCGAGCCTCGCACGAGCCTGATCCGAGGCTGAACCAGTATATGAGCCAACTCCGAGCCTTGCGAGCCGCCTCCAAACCTGCATAGCCACCTGAGCCTGGCCTTACGTGTCTCGGTCACGTGATGGCTGGGAAATTTGCAGGGAGCCCCCGTCAGATTCCCCATATTGCAATCAGGTCCTGGAAGCATGTACAGATCACATGTGCCTGGGGTAATTTGCAACCCATCCCTTGTGGGTTTAAATAATTGCAAGGATACCCCCAAGCGTGTGGGTTATTTATAGGGAAGGTCTCGTACTTAATTTTATTTACATTTCAATCCCTTCCAGGGACCTGTTTGCAAGTTATCTTTTATGTTTTCTTGCATTTATGCCCCTGCTTTATTTTTTGAATATCTTGAGCATCCTAGCTCCTTTTTTATTGATTTTGGTCTCGTTTCGAAGCTTATTTCATTATCTATCTGACGGCGTGATTGGATTTATGATTTGACATTCTGATTTATGATGATTAAATTCATTGACATAGTTCTTTTTATTAAATGTCTTCTCATGCCTTGTTATGGCATATCAATGAGAGTCGCTTCATAAATGGAAACTGAAATTGATGATCTTGTATTGCTCATGTATTTAATCTAATTAGGGCATATTCTCATTGCATTTTGTTGCATATGGTTATTTGCATGTTCAAAATAAAATAAAAAAATTTATGAATCGTGCCTTCATGCATTTCTTGACCTACGTTTCATTAAAGCAACACTTAGTTCAATTAATTAGAGTTTAAATGATACTAAAGAGGCTTGTATCCCTGAGTTCGACCTTGGGCTTGCCCAAGTAAAATAAATCAACCGCTTTGACCTTTAATTCATACATTGTTTCGAAGTGGTTTTTGACGTACTTGATTTTACCCGGTTGCAACGAACACTACTAATTATACATAATTAGAAGGGTGAAATTACAGTTCGTCGCACACAAATTGCTTTGGCATAAATAAAGCCCTCTTATGGGATGTGTTCATATACATGGAAATGAACTAGCAAGTAGAACCTTCTTTCTTCTCTAGGTGGATCGCATGATGAACCTGCCAACATCTGGGTAGCCCAAGGCTTACACATTTGAAAACACGCCATACCTAGATAAGCACATCTGTTATCCTACATGGGCCAATGTTTTTGGTCGGAAGGGTAACCTGCTATAGAGATAACCATTTTTAGAGGGGTAAGAAGGTGGTTAAGTTGTTTCTTTATTTTGGTGTTTGGATGGAATTTTGGGAAAGTTTGTTGTTAATGTATTTTATTGAAGTTTGAAAAAAATAACTAGATTTGAATTATTTTGTAATTTTAGATAATAAGATGTGATAGTATTTTTTTCATTTTAATTGAAGAGAGAATGAGAAGGGAGAGAAAGAGTAGGTCCTCACATAACTAAATGATGGGAACTTGGTTGATTGAGAAAGAGAAAGATACAGTAGTGGGCTCCACAAGTTATGAGAAAAATTTTGGACAGGAAAACGAGTGCACCTAATGGGTAATTCACCAAGAGAATGAGATCATCTCAACCTAGAATATCAAATGGTTTGCTTAGAATGATTTCAAGCATCACCTTTAGCATTGGAAAAGGTGATAGTCCCTCAAGGCTTTTCATGGCATCCTTTTATATTTTTCCACTAAATTGAGATAGGGCTAGACAGGGTAACTATTGAGATTTATCCTGTGAAGACTGATTAGTTGAATACAAATGGGAAGCATTGATGATGTAGCTGATCACTCTCCTGCCTTATGATTGACTGAGAGCTCTTGGGTTGGACTGCTGAGGTGTCAGATCCGCCTCTTGCATTCTGATTGGCTAAGAGGTGTTGGATTGGATTATTGAGATGCTTAATCCATATCTTGCATCCTGATTGGTTGAGAGATGATGGTGGGGATTGCTGAATGCTTGGTATTCTTTTGTTATAGTACAAAAGGAGCACTGTGGCACCATATATTGTATCCAACATCATTCAAGCAATAGTAGAGAGAGTCTGGTGCGAGTAAGTGGAGTAGGCACATTGCTGAACCACTATAAATCCTTGTCTTGTGCGATTATGTGTGCTTTCTTATTCGATTATGGTTCTAGTCGTGTGGTGCTTGATCAGATCCGTCCCCAACAATTGGTATCAGGGCAAGGTTCGAAGATCAACCTCTACATAGATGGCGGAAGAATCAAAGGTCAAGATCGATGAATCGAACTTCGCATTATGGAATATGCAGATTAAAAATGTTCTATATCAGAAGGATCTCTATCTTCCGGTCGAAGGGAAGAAGCCCGAAGCCATGAAATATGAGTGGAAGGTCCTAGACTGAAAGGCTCTAGGAATGATACAGCTTAGCCTTGCTCTATCTGTGGCTTCAAATATCGCAAAGGAGACAACGGCGACGAATCTTTTCAAAGCTCTTGAAAAGATGTACGAGAAGCCATCCACATCAAATAAGGAGTATTTTATGAAGAAGCTTTTCTATTTAAAGATGAGTGAGAACTCTATAGTGGCTTCATACTTAATGATCTGAACAATATCATCAACCAGTTGGAGTCTGTCAAGATCGTGTTTGATGATGAGGTAAAAACTCTTCTACTTCTTTCTAGTTTACCTGATAGTTGGAATGCTTTAGTTGTAGCGGTTAGCAACTCCTCTGGTTCTGCAAAGTTGAAGTTGGAGGATGTTGCTGGTCTTCTTCTTGGAGAAGAGGCATGACGGAAGACGTGTAGACAAGAACAGTCATCACGTTCTACCTTGAATACAGAAGGAAGAAGCAGGAAGAGCTACAAGAACCAAAAGCATTCCAGGGGAAAGTCGGTAAGAGGAAGATCCAAATCCACAGATTCGAAGTCTGTGGTCTGTTGGAACTGCAATCAAAAGGGGCACTACAAGACAGAATGCAAGGTCCCAAGAAAGCATAAAGGAGAAAATGATAAAGGTAAGAATACTGTAAATCTTACTGATGATGAGGACATCAATGCCTTAATATGTGTTGCAGATTCTTGAAGTGAGTCTTGGATTGTGGACTCGGAAGCTTCATTTCATAGTACTACACAAAGGGATATCTTCTAAAATTATGTGAAAGGTGATTTTGGAAAGGTATATGTAGGAGATGATGAATGCTGCAGCATAATAGGAAAGGGAGACATTGACATATCCCAATCCAATGGTGGCGCTTCTTGAGATTGAAGAATGAATACATATACCCACTCTAACAAGAAATCTCATATCTATTGGATAGCTATCAGAAAGCGGCGTGGTGACATCATT
Source organism: Ottelia alismoides (assembly GCA_037367405.1). Lineage (NCBI taxonomy): Eukaryota > Viridiplantae > Streptophyta > Magnoliopsida > Alismatales > Hydrocharitaceae > Ottelia > Ottelia alismoides. The sequence goes on along the minus strand of JAZKJV010009871.1, from coordinate 203,994 downwards.
CGATTCAGATTCATGAAAGATGTCAAAGGGATCATTGATATTTACTCGAGGTAAGAAAGAATGAACCTTGTATATTGCATCAGGCTCATGTGACATGATAAATGTTGCATCATTTGTATATGATGGTAACACTTGGCATAGATGACTTGGTCACATGAGTGGAAAGAGAATGAAGATCATGCAGAAGAAGGAAAAGTTGATAGGATTGCAGACTGTTGATCTGGACTTCTGTGAAGATTGTATCTTGGGAAAACAAAAGAAAGTCAGTTTCACAAAGACTGCAAGAGTAGGAAAGACTGAAAGACTGGAGATGGTTCATACTGACGTATGGAGTCCACCTCAGGTACCTTCCCTTGGCTTATTTTATTACTTCCATTGATGATGCAACTAGAAAACCATGTATTTATTTTATCAAACATAAATACAATGTGTTTGAGACCTTTAAAATATGAAAGGCCTTATTTTATTACCTTCATTGATGATGCAACTAGAAAACTATGTATTTATTTTATCAAACATAAATACAATGTGTTTGAGACCTTTAAAATATGAAAGGCCTTAGATGATGAATGTTGCAGCATAATAGGAAAGGGAGACATTGACATATCCCAATCCAATGGTGTCGCTTCTTGAGATTGAAGAATGAAGACATATACCCACTCTAACAAGAAATCTCATATCTATTGGATAGCTATCAGAAAGCGGCGTGGTGACATCATTCGATTCAGATTCATGAAAGATGTCAAAGGGATCATTGATATTTACTCGAGGTAAGAAAGAATGAACCTTGTATATTGCATCAGACTCATGTGACATGATAAATGTTGCATCATCTGTATGTGATGGTAACACTTGGCATAGATGACTTGGTCACATGAGTGGAAAGAGAATGAAGATCATGCAGAAGAAGGGAAAGTTGATAGGATTGCAGACTGTTGATCTGGACTTCTGTGAAGATTGTATCTTGAGAAAACAAAAGAAAGTCAGTTTCACAAAGACTGCAAGAGTAGGAAAGACTGAAAGACTGGAGCTGGTTCATACTGACGTATGGGGTCCACCTCAGGTACCTTCCCTTGGCGGATCTCATTATTTTATTACTTTTATTAATGATGCAACTAGAAAACTATGTATTTATTTTATCAAACATAAATACAATGTGTTTGAGACCTTTAAAATATGGAAGGCCTTAGTTGAGATCGAGACAGGTTTAAAGTTGAAATATCTCAAGTTAGACAATAAGGGAGAATACTGCAGTGAGGAGTTTGAATCCTATTGTGCTAAGAATGGGATCAGGAGAGAGAAAACAATCCCAAGGAAGCCAAGACAAAATGGTATTGCTGAACGCATGAACAAGACTTTCCTAGAACGTACGAGAAGCATGATGATACATGCAGGTCTACCTAAACGACATTGGGTTGATGCAGTGAATACATGTGCATACTTAATCAATCGAGATCCATCTGCTGCTTTAGATAAGGATCTTCCAGAAGAAATGTGGATAAGAAAGGAGTTAACACTTTCTCATTTACGTATCTTTGGATGCATAACTTATGTTTACATTGAGCAGGGAGACAGAGGAAAGCTTGATCCCAAAGCAAGGAAGTGTACCTTTGTCAGCTATGGTACAGATAAATATGGATACATATTGTAGGATTTGGGAAACAAGAAGACAGTCAGAAACATTGATGTCACATTCAATGAGTCTTCCTTATACAAGGATAAATTGATAAAAGGAAAGACAACTGAAGAACTAGACTTTTGTGGAGTTTGATGAAACTCCTGAATAAAGCACATCATAGACAAGTGATGAGAATGTTAAACACATCCCACAGAATAATCCACAAACTCCGATGCTACGAAAATCTTACAGAATCAGCAAACTCACTACAAGGTATTCACCCTCCTTGAATTAAATTTATTGTTGACTAATAATGGTGAGCCTGAATGCTTTGATGAAGCTATACAAGGTGAGACAAGGAATCTGTGGGAGTTAGCCAAGGGTGAAGAGATGAACTCTCTCAAGAAACAAAACGTGAGATTTAGTTCCGCTACCGAAGGGAAAAAAGGCTCTACACAATAAGTGGGTGTGAAAGGTGAAGGAGGAAGCTGATGGTTCGATTAAATACAAAGCTTAGTTAGTGGAGAAGGGCTTTCAACAGAAAGCAGTTGTCGATTTCACAGAGATCTTTGCACCTGTTGTAAAGTTCTCAACCATAAGAGCAGTATTGAGCATTGTTGCAGCTGAGAACCTACATTTGGAGAATTTGGATGTTAAGACAACATTCTCCATAGAGATCTTGAGGAGGACATCTACATGCAACAACCAGAGAGCTATGTAGCTACTAAAAAGGAAGACATGGTATGCAAGCTTAGAAAAAGTTTTTATGACTTGAAGCAGGTACCAAGACAATGGTACAAAAAGTTTGATGATTTCATGACAAATACAGGATTCCGTAAATGTCATGCTGACCATTGTTGTTACTTCAAGAAGCTTGGTATGTCTTACATCATTTTATTGTTGTACGTAGATGACATGCTTGTTGTAGGTTCCTGTAAGGAACAAATAGCAAATCTGAAGGAAATGTTGTCAAAGGAGTTTAAAATGAAGAATATAGGTCCTGCAAAGAAAATCCTTGGAATGCAGATTAGCAGAGACATGAAAAATAAGATGTTAAGATTGTCTCAATCAGATTACATCGAGAATGTACTTGAGAGATTTAATATGAAAAATGCAAAATCTACTCTTACATCTTTAGGGAGTCACTTCACACTTTCAAAGGAGAAAGAACATGCTACGAAGAAGGAGCATGAGTACATGTCAAAAGTATCATATCAGTCTGTTGTTGGTAGTTTGATGTACGTAATAGTTTGTACAAGACCATACATCTCCCATGCAATGGGAGTTGTGAGCAGATTCATGGTGAATCCTGACAAGGGAACATTGGGAAGCTGTGAAGTAGACTCAAAATTATCTGAGAGGTAAATCTAACATGACATTATGTTATGGGAACACTAACATTTCCATTTGAGGTTTTGTGAACTCAGATTTTACAGGAGATATCAGTGGCAGGAGAAGCACAACAAGGTATGTCTTTACCCTGGGGATTGGAGCCATTAGTTGGATTTCATATCTTTCCATCTCGACCATGGAAGCAGAATATGTGGCAGCAACAAAAGCTTGTAAGGAAATGGTATGATTGAAAGGTCAAATGAAAGAACTGAATAAAGAATGTGAAGATTGTCAATTATCCAACGACAATCAAAGTGTAATTCATCTTGTAAAGAACTCTATCTTTCACTCGAGGATTAAGCACATTGATGTGAAGTACCACTTCATTCGGACACAACTAGAAGATGGAAAATTTAAGTTGAAGAAGATCCACACATTAGCAAATCATATTGATATGTTCACAAAATTTGTAACAGTAGAGAAGCTGAAGACATGTTCAACTTCTATTGATCTTCAAGCATAGAAGACAAGGGAAAGCTCACACCAGGACTATTGAAGTTGTGGTGTGTCCACAAATTAGTCTTCAAGTGGGAGATTATTGAGATTTATCCTGTGAAGACTGATTAGTTGAATACAAGTGGAGAGCATTGCTGATGTGGCTGATCATTCTCATGCCTTCTGATTGGCTGAGAGCTCTTGGGTTGGATTGCTGAGGTGTCTGATTCGCCTCATGTATTTTGATTGACTGAGAGGTGTTGGATTGGATTGCTAAGATGCTTAATCCACATCCTGCATCCTGATTGGCTGAGAGTTGATGGTGGAGATTGCTCGATGCTTGATATTCTTTTGTTGTAGTATAAAAGGAGACATGTAGCACCACATATTGTATCCCAACATCATTCAAGCAATAGTAGAGAAAGTCTGGTGTGAGCAAGAGGAGTAGGCACATTGTCGAACCACTATAAATCCTTGTCTTGTGCGGTTGTGCATGTTTTCTTCTTCAATTGTGGTTCTAGTATTGTGGTGCATGATCAGATCCGTCCCCAACAGTAACATGTGACTGCCCTTGCAAAAAATTAGCTTGCATGTTCTTAGGTACCTTTCATGTCAGGATTAGGAGGTCATGGATGCACTGTTCTTATACAGATGCGGGGAGCATGGAGGAACTATTTACACACGTGCAAGGTCATGTTACATACTTATTCGATTCATAAACACATTTTTGAATAAAGCTAAGATTATTATCATTCAATTCAGCATTCATATAATCACATATTTCTCAAAATCCATTGGAATAAGATGTTGCATTTCTATTGTTGGCCCAAAGTTCAAGTTAAAAAGAAATGTTTGCATGATTGTTGTGAAAAACTGACAAGGACACAATTAGCTTAGGTACTCCACAAGATTATAAGGGTAAATTACAAAAAAAATCTCAAATAAGGATCTTACTTTTCAAATGGAAAAAAGTACTAAACTTTTGAGTTCATGGTTTAAGTCGGCATAAAAAGGTCACATAAGCTTATGGACTATGCGCTTACGATAAAAAATCAGACCAGAATCCTCTTTGCTACATTTGAACAATGAGCTGCATAACTAGGTTTTTTTTGTAATCGACTCAAGTTTAAGAAAGATTCTTGCATGAGGCATATGAGTAAAGAAGTTGGTTTTGCTATGGTATAGCTAGGGATGAGTAATGGGTTGTGCCATTGTAGTAGTTAATGTGTTGTGGACCAGATCGTGGCCTGTATTTTTTCATTATAGTCAACCCGAGGCCTGATTTGACTCAATTAACATGGATCGGGTTGGGACAGGATTGGCTCATTTAAATTAGTTTAGGATGGAAGCATGAAGAAAGAACAGATGTAACTGAAGGTGCATATACTAGTGATGTAATGATGATGATGAATATATACCACGAAGATTATGAATACAAGAAATAATGATTCGAAAGTAATGACGTGAAAGACGGATGGAAGAACATCTATAGGAGTAATAGCCATCATATACTGGAAGAAAAGGGAGATAGCAATGAAGATAGTTTGTTGTAAGAGACAGCATTTTGTCTACAAATATGGAAGAGACTAGTTGAAATATCTAGGAACCAATATACAATCAAATGGGATCATGGGTTGTTATATGGGCCATCTTATGGTATCCTCATTTAAATCGGGCAATAGGCTCATGGCTTTAGGCCGATGTCTCTTTTATTTAATAGGCCAATATTTCGGCCCAAGCCCGACCTTATATAGATCGCGGCTTGAGTTTATGCCAAGCTCATGGGTTGGTTCATGGTTTGGGTTAAGTCGACCCAACCAACGCCCATCCTTAGGTATAGGTAGCTAGTCCAAAACAACAAATTGCAATTGGAACTTGGAATATATCTGCCTCACCAATAAGTTAACGGAAGCAGTGGATGTCAAAAATCACAATATTAATAAACTCTGCTTGTAATTTTCTCTCCTTGGTCTTTGATGCCTTAAATAGACATTTTTATATATGGGACAGAATAACATAAACCGCCTAATCCATTGATTATGGATTTATTGAATACAATCAAAGATAACATGGCTTGCACATTTTACCTTGAAAACTACATATAATGTTATGGTTACCTGATTGTCGATGCACTAATTAAGATGAAGATAAGTATTTTATACTTGCAAGAGATAAAATAGTGTGGGATATGATTGATTAGACTATACTAATATCAATCATTTCCGTTTCTAAGATTCAACCATTTAACGAATAAAAGGAAACTCCGTGTCCCGGTGTTACTACATCGGTGTATCAAAATACTTGGGCATTGTTCGTTTGGAGAATAAGCATTGAAATAAGAAGTAAATTTCTCACCTACTGCAATTCTCAAGAGTACGGCTATTCCCATATGTATTCTATTATTTCACCTTATTCCACCTCTATTCATATCTTTATTCTACCTTACCTACCCATATTCATATCTTTCCAACCGAACAGAGAATAGACCATTATTCTCTTTATTCCTCATCATTATTCATGTTTATTCCCGAACCGAGCGCCCCCTAGGAATCAAAAGAACTAATTTTAAATTATGGTATAAAATACTGCAAGCATTATTGTGCAAAGAGACTCAAAGGAAAGCATGATAGAAGTAAAGAGCTTTGGATTTAAACTATGATATTCGAAATAATTTTGAGAACGAAGATCTTAAATATCATTTGCTTATGTGCATCAAAAGTAGACATGGATGCGGGAATGAAAGAGCTTTTTTTTGCAGAGTTGGACAAGGCTTCTCAAGAAATCCCATAAAAAGAAATAATTTGTTACTATATAGATTAAACAAAATATGTGGGAAAAGATGGTTTGAAGTTCTCAATTGTATATGGTGGTCATGTGTATGGATATAGAACTAAACACGGATTTTTTTGTTGATTTCACAATAATATTGGATCTTATTGCAATTATAATTTTTTTTTAGAAAAGAGAAGCTAACTCACTACTTCTGAGAATAATTTGGTATATATATATATATATATATATATATATGGTGTTGTGAAGATACCAAGGTCATTCCAAGTGATAGTTTCACTAGCAAATGCTATTTCTTAGTTTTGGATGTACAAAAACGGAAATTACAAAAGATATAAAAGCGCATACAACAACAACAAAGTCTTTTCCCACATTAAGTAGGGTCAGCTATATGGATTCTTTGCCTCCATTCATATCTATCTTGGGCTATTCTTAAAAAACTAAGATACATTTTTATAGTCTCATTCCAACACTTCTTGAGCCTTCCCCACCCTCTGTTAGCCAGCTCAGCATCCCAAAACTCGCATCTCCTCACCGATGCTTCAGCTGACCTCTTTTGCAAATAGTCAAACTACCTTAAGTGGCTTTCTCACATCTTATCCTTGATCGGAGCGACACCAACTTTCCTTCGTATAAAAAACGTATAGATAGAAAAAAACCCTTAAATGACAGGATCTTAAAAAGGAAAAAGGAAATTTCAAGAAGAAGCTTGTTTGAGAAGATGATTGGGATTTTGTTACAAATAAAGATGAAACATGGCTATAAATGGTTAGTTGCATTAGAGAAGTTTCAAAGAGGTGGTAAGTGTGTTCAAAGGAGGAGGGTCAACTTAGAAGGAAGCATGTGGTGAAACTGGGAAGTACAAGAGAGACTTAAATGGAAAAGATGAAGTTCCAAAATTTCTTCCTAAAAAGGAACAAATGAAAATTTGATAGAGTACAAGTAAGCAAGTAAAAGACGCAAGAGAGAATATGAAAACTTCATGGCATTTGTATTTGGAAAATTATTCTAAGGAAATTGTAAGAGATATTATAAGAGCAGCTAAGGTTATGGAGTGAATGATCAAATATTTTATGCAAGTTGTGTATATTAAGGATGTGGATGAAAGAGTAGCAGTAGTTAGTGCTGAATATAAAGCAACATGAAATAATTATTTTTATAGAATTTTTAATGTGGATGATATTGTTGAGATTATCCATGAAAGCTTGCGAATTCTGAAACACACATGAAAGGACACATGAGAGGACTGAGGTATGATGCTCTAGAATCATGATTATGTCTGAAAAAAGTAGTGGGGCTGAACAACATTCAGTTGGATTTTCGGAAGTGATGGGAGGTTTGACCTCGCACTATGAAAATAACTCGGCCAAGAGTAAGCTTGTCGTATGAGTAATATAGTGATCATATAACAAAATTTTGATTGCAACCTAAAATCACATGGATATGGAAACTATTCTCATATCATTTCGTAGACCACACAAGTAAGAGAATTATACATTTGATGTGAGTAGTCTTTAATGGAAGAGACCTCTTGATTCAAGTCCGATCGTCGATTGTCGCACATACGGGAACAACGATGAATCGTAAGCCTCCACAAACTTGAAAGATGATTCTCTCCATCGATTGTACACACCAATGATGATCCAGACAGATCACCTTTCTGTGATTGTCTCACGAAATTTAGTCCTTCTCGAGCACGAAGCACGGAGAAGAAGACAACTCTTTTCGCAATTGTGCATGATGCCAAAGGTAGTGGTAAACACCTAGGGTGGATGGTCAACTTTAAAGCAGTAAAAGGCACTTGAATTGAATGGATGGAAGGAGGCTTAACACTCCATTTATAGCCTATAGGTTGGACTTCCAGCATGGTTATGTTTGGTGGGATTTTTCTCCACAAAAATCTCATTTCAAATCCTTCACAAATTTGATCTTTGATGATCATGGAATTACCTCTCTTGATAATACCATCAATTATCTTGAGACAATTAGCAAATCATCTCCAAATTTCTTAGTTCAAAATAAAATATAAATCCAATCTACCCAATCTAAGTCTTATTAATTAAGAATATGTATCCAACTCATATTAACATTAGTTTATTATGTCAATCATATTCACATCATATTTAATAATAAATGTCAATCACACTCACATAAATTTTAATTACTACGAATGTATAATCACATTAATTAAATGTCAATTATGTAAATCATATTCACATATACCCATATAGCAATCAACAATAGTAGGCTTTCGTAATACCTTTTATCTTGGTCATCAATTTCTCAGGTGTGACTCCAAAACCAATTAGGACTCATGTATTGTATTTACAAAAACTTGGAGATCATATCAGGGAGATTGTATAGATCATATCTAGTGACTTGATATTTCGATTACATATAATATCATGATTCAAACCACTTTGAGTTATTTGGTCAAGTCAAATAGAAGCAATCCTCTAATCAAATTTAAACAATTTTAGATCAAGTTTCAACCGGATCCATAATATGATTTCTATGAATTGGGATATAATACAATGAAATCGCATCCATTTTAGCTCTAAGTGGAATAATTGAGATCCATTCAATTTGACCATTCCCTCATAATGGAAACATCACCGTATACAATCTATAACTCATTGATCTTGAGCATTCCCAATATTCATACATCCTATATACTTGAAGACTTTGAATAACTTGAAGTTCTATCCCGTATTTTATTGTCTCATTCAATGGTTTATCAATAGACTTCTCAATTGATCATTTAGCAGTAATATTAATCGTATACTTTCTAAAATCATATATAATATTCTCAAATTTTTATCATATTTCATAAACAGGATGACCATCGATGAAATTCGTTGTAACTGTAATATCTCATGAGTGAGCTCTTATTTTTTGGCTTAGTAAGTATGAACATGTATAACTCCTTTGGAACATATACATCTCACATTCCCTTGTATGCATACAATTCAGCGGTATATAGACCTTGTCAGGCCACAAACTTATTGATGTGTAAATATACACACTCAGATATATAGGTGTATATACGTCTCTAATCAAAAGATATGTGCTCATCTCATGATAGTATACAAAGAGAACATGTGTCAGGAGTATCGGTCAGATATTAATTCTCAAAGAACATTGCCATCTCTTCTCAGGCTGGAGATCCTTCTTGAATATCACTTTGTTATGTCAGTTGTATCCTCGATCTAACTCTTTAGATCTACAATCATACATCAACCTCTATGATCAAACTATTTAGATCAACGGTTGTATGATATCAAGACGGGCATTGTGTGTCTTCCCTATCCGCACTGAAGGACCTTTATCACTGGTGCAAAACTCATTATATTTTTTTCATATAATGGAATAATACGAGTCACAATAATTCTTATTGCATAATAACTCGTCATGGACTTACATGTCTAATAGGAAGATGACTAAATAATTTGAGAATAAGTATCTGTGTTACCTTTCTTTAAGAACAAAGGTGACAAAAAATGTGCAAAATAGTATCAAATTAAAGAGTTATATAATGAAGCTGTGGGAGATGATTATTGAAAGAATGTTGAGTCATGCTTTAACAGTATCAGAGAACTAGTTTGGATTGATTTCCAATAGGTATACATCTAGGGTTGCACTTCTTCTCAAATATCTGATAAAAGTTTTGAGATTAAGAGAGGAACCTTGTATCATGTATATTGATTTAGAGAAAGTTTATGATGTTGTACCTAAATATCTCATTCATAGGATTCTGCAGAAGAAGGATGCTTAGCTTGTATATCAACCCTATAAGAGATAGCTATGACCAAACACTGATTTGTGTGAGGGATATTGACATTAGCCTACACGAAGAATCAACCCAAAGTCATTGTTTTTTAACCTTTTATGGATGAATTAATGGAGCACATACACAGGATGGTGCCTTGAATTAATAGATGAGACAAAAGATGGGGTCAACAAGAAGCTTGAGCTATGAAGAGATGCTTAGGAGTTTAAGGGCTTTTGACTAAATAGAACCAATACAAGTACATGAAATGCAAGTTCAGTTGCCAAAAAAATAGAGATGTAATAAAGGTAAAGCTTGGAACACATTTCAATACGGAAGATGTATTGAAATACTTAGATTTGAGCTTTCAAAACGAACAACGAATTAATGGAGATGTTACTCAAATAATCAAATACATGATGAATGACATAAAGAGAAACTGCAAGCAATAAGAAGATACAATTGAAGGTTATATACTATAAAACTATAGTGAGACTTGTAATGCATTAAAATAGCATGTATTGAACAGTTAATTATCGACATGTGTGGAGAATATCGACAACAGATGTGGCGTACAAAGAAAGATCATATTCGCAACTAGTACAAGACAAAAGGTTGTTGTGACATCGCTGGAAGATAAAATGAATGAAACTTGGCTAAGGTAGTTTGGACAATGTTCAACGAAGACCATCTAGTGCTTCAGCTCGAAGACGTAAGAAGAAAGAAGAACCTTATAAGAGGAGTCCGGGAAGGCCACAGAGTCGTTGGAAGGAGAATTGAGAAATCATGATATTTATTGGATCTAATCTAGCTGACCCACTTAAAGTAGGGAAGGACTTAGCAGGGGCAGTCGTCTGACCAAAACGGCCGCAATGTTTTCTGTAACATCAAGACCGCTACAATCTATGTTAGCATTAGGCCAAACTAGAGGCATTTGTACCTCTGGCAGATGCAACCACATGGTGCATTGGCATAGAAGTTGACTACCAAAAGATATGAGGGGCATTGATAAACCTGATTTCCAGCCGAGAAACTCATCAAAAAGAAACAAAGATCTAGAATAGTAATAATTTTCGACTGGTGCTCAATACCAGGGTTAACTAACCATCAATAAATTTAACTGTTTCAGATACTGAAGGAAACAAAACAAAGAAAAGAAGATCTTCTGAATCCCAAGCTTTCTACTATTGACGTAAACATTTCAATTAAATGTTGACAGTTATGTCACCGGGTAGTTCATGTTTATACTGAAAAACTGAAAACATAATCAGCAATTAGCACAAAATGTATTCATTTTTATGATACGTACAATGTGCTGCGAGGAAGGCTGCAACAGGTATGCACTATACGTGGATGAAGGTTCGGCTCGTGCAAGTTGTATTCTGCTCGTTTTCCATCTTTAGGTCCTGTCTGGACCTGGCTCGGCTTTATAGCAGAATGATCGTTTCTCCGCAAGTCCTAGAAGTAGATATCTTCATAGTACTTATGACCTTGTTTTATCATAATCGCTATCAAAACCAATTTTCTCAGAGACTGTGAAGTCGCCGCCTTGTTTATCAGACTTGCTCTCATAGCAATTTCTTTCAGAAATAGTGGATTCATCGTGTAAAAAATCATCAAAATTGCAAAGTTTTAGACTGTCATCATAAATACCCCGACAAAATCCTTTAAGTTATCGGGCATGGATGCACATCCATATTCCTCCAATCCACCATGGATTTCTGCACCATCCCTGTTACTGATGTCATTTTCCGAATTAGGGGTCACCCTGCATTCGGACTGTTTATTTGATCATTGTTCAGGCATGGAAGTTTTGTCCAACTTGGCTGCACTTCCATTTCTCATTTTTTCCCAACCAAGTTGAAATCTTCTCTCTTTCAACCACGTGTAGATTGCACGTTGTCAAGACCCTTTTTTTTCTCTTCATCGTTCCTTGACGCAGGAGTTGAAGATCTCCGGCAAAATATATGGCAAATGTCATTAAGCTTAGCTGCTCAAGAAAACAAGAAGCAGAATTCCAAGCGCAGGACTTGCCTTCTTGCTCAAGCTGCCTTCTGATGCTTTGATGGAGAACCTGACCTTGCTTTCCTCCTTTTCAAGGAACTGTCCAATTAAATAGAGAGAATAAGAAATAAAGATACATAAGATATGCTCTTTATTGAGACTAGGTTCTAAAGATTTTGTCAAACCCTTCCAGGGTCGTGGAAATAGAAGACGCCATTTCAATTAGGAAGTGCTAAAAGATGGTCCTCTGAGTTGCAAAGCTATGCTAAGGAATAAAGCTCCAGGCTTATCTTAGTAATTAATGTTCAATGTAAGATATGATTTGCATTACATTGTAGCAAGTCTTTTTAAAATACTTGATATAAGTCATGTCAGAAAAGATAAGTAGGATTCACTCACACCTTATGTCATTCACCCAACGGAATAGAATCACAAATTTTTATAATCCAAGGGAGAAGAATGCTTCGACTCGATAATAGTATAAATTTATTTATTGGAGACAATATCAATAACAGGTAATGATAGAATTCATTAAATAGCTCTCCAAACAACAATTATAGATCACAAAATGAGTATCGTTAGAATCAAACGTACAACACACAAAGATGGAGATAAGGATTTACGTGAAAAACCTTACGCAGAGAGAAAAATCACGGGAGCATACAATCCCTAATCTCCCTCACTAGAGATTAGGGCTCTCTTCACTAAGTTAGAAAAACAAAGAGGGATGAGTATAATATATAGAAGGATGGGTAAACGGTCCCTCATCCAAAACTCTGTTTACCTTTATAAGTATGATAACTTAACACCACCCGCAAGTTGGAAATACATGTCCACCATGTCCAACTTGCCTACATTTAACTCAAATTGTACCGTAGGTAGTCCCTTTGTGAAGAGATCAGCAACCTGATCGGTAGACTTCGGGTAAGGAAAGCATAACAGCCCATCATCAATCTTCTCACGGATGAAGTGTCTATCAATCTCCAAATGCTTCGTTTTGTCATGCATTATAAGATTGTTGGCCAAATTTATTGCAGTTTTGTTGTCACAAAACATCTTCATTACTAAACTTGATGCCCAAGTCGTGGAACAGAATTTTTAGCTATAAAATTTATGTAACACCATTGACAAGAGCTCAATATTCCGCTTTAGCACTTAATCTAGAAACCACATTCTGCTTCTTACTTTTCTAAATAACCAAGTTTCCACATAGATGTACCATATAACATGAGATGGATCTTCTATCATCAATAGAGTCGGCCCAACCAGCAACATCATGATTTTTCTTAAACATAAGACCTTTTCCTGGTGATCCTTTTATGTAGCATACAATTCTATTTACATCATTAGCATGAGAGGTGGTAGGAGCATGCATGAATTGACTTACCACATTTACAACGTATGTAATATCCGATCTAGCACAGGATAAGATAGATCAATTTTCCCACCAATCCTTGTTACCTACCTCCTGCATCGTCAAGGTCACCATCCTCGTTATTCAGTTTATGGTTTTTATGAATAGGATTAGTGGTAGGCTGCATTTCAACATGCCACGGTCCTTTAATAAGTCCATAGCATATTTCTGTTGACTTAGATACATACCACCTGGAGATTGAGCCTTCTCAATGCCTAGGAAGTACTTTAACTTCCCCAAATTTTTCGATTCAAATTCACTTGCAAGTGTTGTCTTTATCTTAGAAAGTTTCCCTTCGTTATCACATGTAAGGATCATGTCATGGACATAAACCAAAAGAATAGATCTTTTCTCGCCATTCTTCCTTATAAATAGAGTGTGTCCACATTCACTTGAGTATATCCATTCCTAATCATGACCACACGGAGACGTTCAAACCAAGCTCTTGGTGACTGCTTTAATTCGTATAAAGATCTTTTCAATTTGCAGCACTTGTTGTCCTTTTCAAACCTAGGCGGCATTTTCATATACACTTCTTTTAAGATCACCATTTAAGAAATCATTTTTCACATCTAACTGATACATTTTTCAATAAAAATGAGTTGCTAGACAAATAATGACCCTGATCGTATTTATCTTGTCAACATGAGCAAATGACTTCAGGTAGTCAATCCATATTTCTGGCTATATACTCTAGCCACAAGCCGAGCATTAAATCTGTCGATGTTCCCATCAGCATCATATTTGATTGTGTAGACCCATTTAGAGCCAAAAGGTGAGCACCTTTAGAAGCATCAACAATATCCCAATTATTATTTTTAATCAAGGCATCCATTTCTTCCTTCATAGCAATGATCAATTTCAGATACTCTTTGGCTTCATCGATATTTTTGGGAATGTGATGAGCATCAGGAGAGGTAATAAAGCATCTATATCTCGAACCCATATTAGTGCAAGCAACATAGTCCTCCACTGGATAACAAGTAGAGGCTCGAACATTTCTAATAGTCTTTCTCATGGCAATGGGACGATCATCCAGTAATGAGTTGGCATTATCAATATGAATATCAAGAGAAAGTGGAACACTTGCAGAGTTTTCATGGACACAATCACCTGTAGGAAGGTTGACATCATGGTCAGAGGAAAGGTTGACATCATGGTTCCATATCATCTCTTCTTCGGTCTCGACGTTATCTGATCCCTTTCGTCTGCTATAAGTTTGTCCAAATCTACCTACTCTTTATCTTGCTATTTCCCTCCCCCACATGAATAGTCTTTTGTATGCCACCAAGAAAGCAAATTCCATTCCCATTTTTCTCAACTTTTGTACTCACAAATTCCCCTTACCGAAAGCGCTTAAAGAAGTAGGACTCACTCTCAAAGAAAGTAACATCCTTACTCGCATGAAGACGACGTGTCACAGGGTCATAACATTTGTATCCTTTTTGGTTCCTAGAATACCCAACAAAAATGCTTTTCGTGGCTCTTGGAACCAACTTATGCCAACTTGGTCTAGAGTTATGAAGAAAGCAAACACATCCAAAACTTGTGGGAACAAACTGAAGGGAGAGGTATCCAGTTGGATGACAGAGAAAGGAGTTCTCTTCCCAATTACAATTGTAGGTGTCCTACCGATCAGATAAGCAGTAGTCAAGACGGATTCTCCCCAAAAAATCTTTGACAAATTTCGCTGGAGGAGTGCTTTGGTGACATTCAGTAAGTAACGGTTTTTCCTTTCAGCAATCACATTCTATCATGTGTGTAACTACATGAGGTTTCATGAAGGATAACCTTCTCATCAAGAAAAGCATGTAGGGAACTTTCCAGGTACTCCATTGCATTATCAGTCCGAAGCATTCTTACTCTTGTTGCATACTGGGTGCTTATCATATTTATAAAGTTCTTTAAAGCAGCATAAACTTTACTTCTATGTTTTAAAAGGTACACAAACATACTCCGTGAAAAATCATCAATGAAGGTGATACAATACTTATGGTCACCCACGCTCTTGACACTTGACGAGCCCCCAAACATCAGAATGCACTAATTCGAATGCATAAGTAGATTTATCAGTAGAAGAAGAAATGTAGTTTGTGTTTGCTTTACAAATTGGCAAACCTCACATTGCAAATCATCTGCAGACAATCCAGAGAAAATCTCAGGCATCAGCTTATGCAAAGAGGAAATTTTTGATATGATCAAGATGTTCACGCCATTTTCATACTAAAGTGGAGCTTTCCTTTTCAAGGCGAGCTTTTATCACAGAGGCAAGGGCTTGACCCACTTTAGCTAGAAGGCGATATAATCCATCCTCAACTAACCCAATTCCAATCTTATTGTATGTCTGTAAGTCTTCTAGAACACACGAATTGTGATAAAAAATCAGCCCGCAGTGTAATTCTTTAGTAATCTTACTGACTGACAAAAGATTTATTAGATTATCAGAGATATGAAGTACATCGGTAAGGAGGAAACGGTCAACAACAGACATCGTTCCTTTTCCAGCAATAGTAACTGGAGACCCGTCTGGAATTGTAACTTTCTCTCTTCCAGATGATAACTTATAATCGTGAAACATTCTAGAATCACCTGTCATAAGATAGGAAACACCACAATCGATAATCCACTCAGTTTTGGTAGAGCAAACATTGCTAGTTTTTCTCGTATTAAAAACTGAACCATTATCTGTCGATTGCAAAGAGGCATGTTCTTTTGTAGATGTTTTCTTCAAGAAGGATTGCAACTCCATGACGGTATCCTTTGCCAAGTCAAGTTCTCTGGATGCTCCAAGCATCATAGGATCATTTTTCAGCGAATTCGCAGCCTTTAGACTTTAACTATCTCTAACAGCAATTAATCAGATACCTTGCGTTCAACAAAAAATAATTCAACGCAAATAAATTAAATCACAGCAACTATCATAGGTGATAGGGCAACCACTGGCTTTGACGGAGCAAGAAAAAAAATGCAAAAATGCAGCCCAAAATGCAACAACCAAAGGAGATAACAACGGAAAACGCCCCTCGCACAACACAATCCTTGGGGCTCCAATAACAGCGGCCCAAGTTCAGCCCTAGATGAAGCAACCACGGAGGATTATGTACGAATCCAGTCCAAGTTACAGTCCTTAGGATTGCACTCCAACACAAATCACAGTAGAACTCAGAATCCATCACTCTGCGACATTTTCTTGAACACCTATTGTGCAACTTGAACAAATCTTAGCCTCGGCAACTCGCTCCAAAATGTAGCAACCCCCAATCCAAAGAACGGATAGTGCACGAACTTATTGTCCAAAACACAACAACAAAATAGCGAGAATAGTAGGCACCTCAGAGGTTTGGACGTATGGACTTCTCCCTCCACGAGGTGGCTACAGGAGCACCCAGGTCCCACAAATATGTCACAACAGAGCAACCTAAGCCAACAGGACACGCAACGGACAAATCCGAGGAATCAGCGGCAGAGAAAACCACTACAGAACATCCTTTGTCATGGCTCTGATACCAAGTTAGAATCAAACGTACAAAAGATGGAGAAGGATTTACGTGGAAAATACTATGGAGAGGGAAAAATCACAGGGGCACGCAATCTCTAATCTCCCTTACTAGAGATTAGGGCTCTCTTCACTAAGTTAGAAAAACAATGAGGGATGAGTACAATATATAGAAGGATGGAACGGTCCCTCGTCCAAAGAACTGTTTACCCATATAAGTATGATAATTTAACAAGTACAATTCCAACAATTAAATTTTCATTGTTGGGAAAAGAGAATTCATTGTTTATTCAGAAAACCCTAGGCTCTCTTATATAGGGAGAGACCTTAAGGGTAAATTACAGAGAGGTCTATAGAAAATAAAGAAATAACAACAAACTCCATAAAGAGATAATAACACTACTAACTATTTCTACACTCCCCCTCAAGGTGGAGCATAGATATCTATCATGCTCAGCTTGGACGAACATCTCTGAAATGGTCCTCTGAGCAGTGGCTTGATAAATACATCTGCAGTCTGATCTCCTGAGCTCACATGTGCAGTAGATATCAATCCTCTCTGGATCAAGTCCCTAGTATAATGGCAATCAACTTCAATATGCTTGGTCCTTTAATGAAAAGCTGGATTGTTGGCAATGAACAATGCTGCCTGATTGTCACATTGAAGCTTCATAGGTAGAGGTACCGCTACATGTAGATCTTCTAGTACTGAGCGAACCCACATCATTTCCGTACTGGCTTGAGCCATGGCCCTATACTCGGATTCGGCACTGGACCTTGCCACAACAGTTTGTTTCTTGCTTTTCCAAGAAACCAAAGAGCCTCCAACAAACACTGCAAACCCTGAGGTTGATTTTCGGTCCTTAGGACATCCTGCATAATCTGCATCTGCACATGCTGAGACAGATAAGTCCGTGCCCTTTCTGAATAGCAGCCCTGAACCTGGAGAAGACTTTAGATACCTCAGTATCATGTGTATAGCATCCATGTGAACCTGTCTTGGCTGCTCCATAAATTGACTCACCCTACTAACTGCAAATTGAATGTCTGGGCGAGTTATGGTGATGTAGAGGAGTTTGCCCACCATCTCTCTATATCTCCTCTTATCTACTTCATCAGTATCATCATCATACAACCTCACGCTGGGATCCATAGGAATACTTGATGGTTTGCAACCATCCATGCCAGTCTCAGTCAGGAAGTCTGTAATATACTTCCGTTGGGTCATTACCAAACCCTGTGCATTCCTTGCAAATTCTAACCCCAGAAAGTATCTCAGGGTCCCAAGATCTTTTGTAACAAACTGACGGCCAAGGAATGCCTTCGCCTTTTCTATGCCCTGTGCATCATCTCCTGTAACAAGAATATCATCCACATAGACCATAATAACAACCGTACCTGCCGACGACTTCTGGACAAACAATGAGTGATCGGCATTTGACCTCTTGAATCCTTGTTGCTCAATCAGGTTGGACAACTTCTGGAACCATGCTCTGGGGCTCTGTTTGAGGCCATATATCGCTTTGTGAAGTCTACAGACCATATGCTTCTCCCCCTCAACAGTAAACCCAGGTGGCTGCTGCATGTAGACTTCCTCCTGCAAGTCTCCATACAGAAATGCATTCTTGACATCTAGTTGAGATATACTCCAATCACGGACCACAGCAACAGATAAGAGAATACGAAGGGTAGAATGTCTCGCCACTGGAGAGAATGTATCCATGTAATCCACACCATAGGTTTGCGTAAACCCACGAGCGACCAAGCGTGCTTTGTACCTATCCAAGGTTCCATCTGCATGGTATTTGACTGTAAAGACCCATTTGCAGCTCACAACGGATGCATCAGAAGGTGCAGGGACCAAAGACCATGTGCCACGAGACTGCAGGGCCCTCATTTCTTCTTCCATTGCTAATCGCCAGCATTCATTCTGCAAAGCTTCCTGGTATGTCCGTGGTATATCCACGGAAGACAAAGCTGTGGCAAATCTCTGAAAATCACCTGTGAGACGGTGAAAAGAAACCTGTGAAGCAAACGGATAAGCGGCACATTGCCGCTTCTGTTTCCGAATAGCAATCGGAACATCAAGATCATCATCTGTTGTACGAGATGGACTAGTGTCTACCTGTACTGAAGGATCCTGCACATGTACAAACCTGACCCGTCAGTAGTAACGCCATCTGAACATACCTGAGGCGGGATGATCGGCTGCTGTGTGGTCTGAGCAGGACCTGACCGGCGCGTATAGAATTTCGGTAACGGTGATATGATAGGCCGTGGATTGGGTGGAGGTGGAGGAGGTGGTGGGGGTGGTGGAGGTGGTGCTGGCGTGGAGACAGACACAGGGGAAGACTCAGGTGTACTCAATGTAGGTGGTGGAGGAACATAGATATCATCAGTGGTAGTGGATGGTACCATTCTGTCACCTGCAGGAGAGAAATACATGACAGACTCAAAGAAAGTGACATCGGCGCTCACAAAGTATCTCTTAGTTGTGGGATCATAATACCGGTAGCCCTTCTGAGTTCTGGAATAACCAACAAAGACGCACTTGACCGCTCTAGGAGAGAGTTTGTCAAGTCCGGGAGATAGACGATGCACAAACGCAACAGTACCAAAGACACGTGGAGTTAGTGAGAATAACTCCTTATCTGGAAAAATAATGGACATGGGTATCTTTTCACCAAGGACTGAGGATGGCATTCGGTTGACCAGATAACAAGCAGTAAGAACAGCATCGCCCCAGAAAGAAATAGGGGCACAACTCTGAATCAACAATGTACGAGTAATATCTAAGAGATGGCGATGCTTCCTTTCCGCGACACCATTTTGTTGTGAGGTATATGCACAAGTGGTTTGGTGAATAATGCCCTTTGATGACAGGAATTGTGAAAGTAGGCGTGTACAAAATTCAAGGGCATTATCGGTCCGAACATATTTGACATTTGCAGAAAAGACATTGAACACTTCATTAATCAAGTTTTTGATCACATTTCCTGCTTCAGATTTATTTTTCAAAAGAAAGACCCATGACACACGAGAGAAATCATCCACTACCACAAGATAAAACCTGTGTCCCTGATGATCGGGAACACGACTTGGACCCCATATATCTACATGTAACAACTCAAAAGGGGAGCTACTGCTCCGACTCAGATGACGTGGGAAGCTCGACCTGTGGTGCTTTCCCAACTGACACGCTTCACATTGAAACAAAGAACTAGGAGAGATCTGAGGCAGAAGATGGCGCATTTTCTGAAGTGGAAGGTGACCAAATCGGAGGTGCCAAATGTACGGAGAGACTGGTCCAGCAGAATGAGAGGAGACACCAGCATATGAATCCCGGACTAGCCGATATAAACGATTTTGCTCAGAGCCACAACCAATCACCTTGCCCGTGAGTATGTCCTGAAAAATGAGAGAAGACGGGTCAAATATGGCACGACAATTCAAATCCTTCGTAATCTGACTAATAGATAGCAAATTCATTGAGAACTCAGGAGCATGCAGAACATTCTGTAATTGCAAAGTGGAGGACAGGAAAATCTCCCCCTGTCCAATAAGGGGCGAATGGGTACCATCTGCTATCTGCACTGAACGTCCGGAAGGAATGTCCCTGTAGGCATGTAATCTACCTCTATCTCGGCAGAGATGATGTGTGGCTCCAGAATCAATAATCCAGTCAGATATATCATGAGATGTAATAGATCTACCTGAGGAGCTTGCGGCTGCGGAAGAACTGGTAGAGGCAGTGGCAGCAATATCTGAGGAACCACCAGACGAATCACCAAAAGCATGTGGCATAATCTCTCGGAGACGGGCCACAAGTTCGTCAAATCGACTATCTGCAGTAGAAGTCAGTGGAGATTGAGAGTGCTCTGCAATACGTGCTGATGCTGGAAAACCATGCTTCGAATAGCATGTCTCCTCCGAGTGTCCTGTGCGATGACAATAGGAGCATGTCTGACTAAAGCGACCACCCCTCCCCTGGGGTCCACGACCACGTCCACGACCACGGCCAAATGGTGGTCCACCTCTCCCACGCGAGACTGCCATCGCTGAAGGAGGTGGAGTAGAAGAGCTGGAGGAGACTGGAATGCGACTAAGCCGTCTGTAAACATCCTCGACTGGAGGAATAACTGCATCAGCGAGAATCTGAGATCGAGCTGCATCGTACTCTGGGTCAAGGGCCGCAAGTAGAACACCAACCATGGTGGCGTTTCGAAACGCCTTCTGCTGCTCAGGAGTTGCAGTCAGAGGGATGATACTGTATAACTTCTCGAACATCCCTCTTAGGGATGTATAAAGAGAATGGAGAGGTCTGCCGCTCTGCTTCATTGTGAATATGTCGTGCTGAAGCTGCAACATCTTCGTCTCATTTCGCACTTGCGAATATGTGGCGGCAAGAATTTCCCACATTGCCTTAGCAGTGGGCTGATGGAGGACGTCGTTGGCAATCTCCGTCGTCAAGGTGCCGGACAACCAGACCTTTGCATAGGAATCATCAGCCTCCCATGAGGCATAGATCCCAGTCTTCTCTGCGGGCTCATCCTCGGTAAGAATATGTTTCTTACCATTCGACTTCATAAGGCTCATGAACTGCATAGCCCAGAGCTCATAGTTAGACCCATCCATCTTGACTATTGGCGCAGGACCTTTGAATGCACCGGTGGAGGGCATATCAATTTTTGATTCTGACATACTGCCGCTTGGAGAAGAACTAGGATATGTAGACGTGATGCTGGATGTCTACAAAAACTGCATCGGATTTGAGTGCGTATGTAGACGTTACGCACTCAAATCCATAGAGTGGATGTGGAAGAAACTAGGGCACGCCTAACAAAAGGCTGACAGCCCTTTCAGCGGCTAGGGGCCGCTAGAAGACCTTGTGCGTGTTGCTGTTCACGCACCCGGAGGCCGTGCGCGGGCAGCAGATGGAGATGCCGCCTATTGGCGGAGGCCGCTGGGGGCTGGGATCCCCTTCGGCGGCTGGCAGGGGCTATTGGCGGAGGCCGCTAGAGGCTGGGATCCAACCAGATGGAGGGCTGGATCCAACCGCGGCGAGAGAGAGAGAGAAGGAGAAGGCGGCGGCGATTGAGGGCTGCCACTGGAGATGGAGAAGGAGAAGGCGGCGGCGATTGAGGGCTGCCGCTGGAGAGAGAGGAGCGGCGGGAGGGCGGCAGTTCCGAGAAGAGGGAGGCGGGTGGGGAAGGGGCGGCGGGAGGTAGGAGAGCCCTAGGGTGGCTCTGATACCATGTTGGGAAAAGAGAATTCGTTGTTTATTCAGAAAACCCTAGGCTCTCTTATATAGGGAGAGACCTTAAGGGTAAATTACAGAGAGGTCTATAGAAAATAAAGAAATAACAACAAACTCCATAAAGAGATAATAACACTACTAACTATTTCTACATTCATCATTATATGAAATGATAGCTGATTATAAAAAACAATATGGTAAATTATACAAAAGTCCCTAAACTATGCACCTTATTCAATGCCATACATGAACTTTAAAGGTAACAATTTGGTACCTATCTTAATATTTGTCTCAATGCGATTTTAAGCTATTGTGATTTAAAATTAGAAGATAAAACGATCAACTAAATTTCAGTAGTGAAGGATCACATTAAGAGAAATCTTAAAATGGATACCACATTGTTACTTTTCAAAGTTTATGTACGCCATTGAAATCGGGTGTATAGTTCATTGACTTTCTGCAATTTACTCAGAACAATATAAATTTATTGGAAAGATCACCAAGGCCCAGTTTAGATGAAGGATAAGCAAGTATAAGCAACTGAAATAAGGACTTGTTCTGGAACAGGATTATCTCCGTAAGTGTTGTTCCCACCACTTATCCTTCCAAGAGTTGGAAAAACTGTCCCTCTATTTAGCCTCCTCCAAGTGGAGTGTGCTAGTTCATCCCAACAGAGATCCTTAATTGAGATGTCCAGGATCTACTGGACCCGGAGAAGCATGGAGGGGTTTTCGAGTCTCAATGGTTACCTAAGATTGTCCTGCTACAAGAACCCAACTGGGAACAAAGTGACAAACAGAATTGCTGGAGCATAATGGTACCAGGTTGATGAGTTTCTTTGTGGTTGATGTTGTTAGAAGAGCAAGGGGAACTCAAGTTAGTTCACAGCAAAGTTTTATTTAACCAGAAATGACACATGTAACATTCCGAGCTTGGGTCTCTTGACAATTATCAGATAAAACTGACCCTAACACCTTGTTAATTCGAATCCAACTAGACTCGTTGACAACCATCCAAAATGTGTAAGCTCAAGTTAAGTAGTTATCTCCAACTCTTATAACTCATTCTCACACTTTGTGATTCACGATGTCCTCGTTGCGACATGGCCTATCATGTATTCCCAATAATAGTGATCGTCGCATACTCTTGTTAGCATTTCCTCCTATCTCTTTGTAAGAGTGGCTCCACCTCGCGGGTGACCATTTGCACTATTAGATGGAACCCACTTTAACATGATTTGTAACATCTCGAGCTTAGGTCCATACACTGTTATCGAGGAAAACTGACCATGAGAACTTGTTGGACTCGGGCTCGATTGGACCCGTTGACAACTACCCAAAATGCTTAAGCATAAGTTGTCAAGTAGCAATGGCCCACTATCATATGGCATATTACTTATTTCCAATAATAGAGGCAGTTGCATGCTCGGAGTAACATTGTCTTCCTATCTCTTTGTAGGGGTGGTTCTGCCTCCTGGGTAATCCTTTTCACATATTGTTATAAAATAGAAAGCGGAAGCAAAACATGGAAAAAGAATAAACATCACAAAAGAACAGCGGGATTAACGTGGAACCCTACTCCGTGAGGAGCGGGATGAAACCACGGGAGAAGCCCCTGAATTGGGCGTATTTGTCTATTGACTTTCTCAATGAGTACAGGAGGTCTGGGGCTCTTTATATAGCCTCCTCAGAGCCTCCAAGTCCCACCATTGGGCGGTATGGGACTAAACACAGGATGGGGTAAATGGATCTTCTCCAGGATCCATTTACCCACCTATTACATAAGTGACGCATGCTCCAAATACTCTAACACTCCCCCTCAAGCTGGAGCATGCAATGCTCAGCTTGGACAAACAGAAAGAAATTCAACTCACAATACATGACACTACAGACAATATCAACCCAACGCGCACAATTGCTGCAGTCGAGGACGTTGCTTCTCATGGCGTGCACGTGAGGAGGACGAACGGGGCTGGAGTGTCTATCTGGCTCAGAGAATGGTACTCTACTGTGGAGTCCCTATGATACCACATGAAAACCCTTGCCCTTAATGGCATAGGGAATAGTCCTCTGCTCTGGAGTCCCTATGGCTCACATGAAAGCTCTGGCCGACCAACAAGAATGATTGGCATGCGTCATCATCGAGTCTGAGTCTTGACCGGTCTGGAAAATATGATATCTGAATCTTGGAACAAGACCTGTGACTCTCTATATATACTCCCCCTTTCTCCCATACTGGTCGGAATGACATTGTTGACCACGTTGGGAGAAGATAAGATAATACATAAATATGGGAAAAATGAATATTCTCCAAAAATTTCTCTTGCGGCTTTTCTTTTTCTTTTTTTTGTAATACGCCGTCCATTTTTTTTGAACTTTTTTTTATGTATAAGCCGTTCCAACTTTTTTCCGACTTTTGCAACATTTTTTTCTCTTTTTTTTTTGAATTTTGCGTACGGCTTTTTCTTCGTGTACGCGCCTCTTTCATTTTTTTTCTATGCGTACGGCTTTTCAAATGTACGCGCCTTCTTTTTCTTTTTTTTTGTTTAACAATATAAGCGTGGTCCATTTGGACCCAAATGTACCTTAGTCCAAATGGGCTTTACAAAATCTCTCTCTCTTTCTTTTTTTTTCTTTTTTTTATAGAAGCACGGCCCACTGGGCCCTTTCCCTTATTTAGGGTGCACACGCAGGGCCGCCCCAATTGAGGGTTTCGCTTCAATCGCGCCGCTCGGGATTCGCTTCACACGCAGGGCCGCCTTAGACGTTGGGGACTTCGCCGCGGCGAGATCGGGAGGGGAGGAGCCCGCGCTCCTGTCGCCGCTGATGGGGAAAGGTCTCCGCGTGGCTAGGGTTCCGCCAACGCTGGGAGATGCCGCCTACGCTGGGACCCGCGCCGCCGCGGGGAGAGATGTGCACAACCACGGCCTAATTCGTTTCCCGCTAGGGCTTGAAGAGGATCCCGCTAGGGCTTGAAGAGGACTTTCACGATGGTGATTTCGAAGATGTTTGGCTCCGCCTGGAGCATCTGGAATTCGTAGCCGAATTTTTTTTTTTAATATCGCCAATATCCAGGAAAAGATGGAAGGACAGTGTGGCTTGACGCTGCCAGGAGTTGTGCGCGCCTTCGAGATTTGCCTGCTGCTGAAGATATGTGGTGGAGAACTGAAGAGGGCCGCCGCGATCTGAACAGGCACCGCCGAGATATGCGTCACAGGTCTTCTCGTTTAGGGCTGAGGGCGCTGCCCCCTGTGGCTTAGCGCGGGAAGCGCGCAGAGACTGGATGGGGTGCGCCTCCAGCGCACTTGGAAGTCAGAGGGAGTACGCCAGATCACGGGTTCAGAAACCCTAGATCTGTGATGCACACTGGAGCCTTGTGCGGCTGGGAAATGTGCTGGAATCTGGAGGCGAGGGCGCCGCAATGCCGTTGATTCAACTTGAACATGAACTCTAGGGTTTAAACAAATCCCTAGAACTCAAACTTTGAACATGAAAAGTTCTTTTAAAAAATAAAATCACCAAACTCGAATCTCGAACAGATGAAAAACATAAACTCCTCGAGAACCGAACCCGCTCTGATACCATGTTATAAAATAGAAAGCGGAAGCAAAACATGGAAAAAGAATAAACATCACAAAAGAACAGCGGGATTAACGTGGAACCCTACTCCGTGAGGAGAGGGATGAAACCACGGGAGAAGCCCCTGAATTGGGCGTATTTGTCTATTGACTTTCTCAATGAGTACAGGAGGTCTGGGGCTCTTTATATAGCCTCCCCAGAGCCTCCAAGTCCCACCATTGGGCGGTATGGGACTAAACACATGATGGGGTAAATGGATCTTCTCCAGGATCCATTTACCCACCTATTACATAAGTGACGCATGCTCCAAATACTCTAACACATATTAAAGAGAACATGCTCCGATATCAGTTTTAATGTCTTGGGCTTAAATCCTCAGACCATAATCAAGGAAGCCAACCTCAGGAACTTATTGGGTATGAGCACAATTAGACTCGTTGACAACTACCCTCAAGTTGTCAAGTAGTAATCCTCCACTCTTATAACCCACTCTCATACTTTGTGGGTTTTAAAGGTGGGACTATGTGCGGGGTGTTACTATGTCCCCTACTTATATCTCGAGATCTAAGCCTGAGATGTTACAACACATCAAAGGAATATAGTCATGTGACCTATTAGTTGTCTGCAAAGATCGGATGACTTCAAACTGGAGGTTTTGGTGGTGCATGAATCCATGGCAACGCGTTTATTGAATGAGTTAGAGTGGAGTTATGTAACGAAATGAAATTCCTACAAACTTCTTGGGTTATGTAGGGTAATTTCAACTGTATTCTCTCGGGATCGGATCGCCTCGACGAGGTTGTAACCTGATTCTTGGTTCTGACAAGTTTCGACTGCTTATTAGTGAGATGATACATATGAAGATCATAGATGCCATGAACTGCAAATACATCTGGACTAACTCTTCCTCCCACTCACTTTTGGATATATTCGTTGAACAATCTGAGTTGTTACAGCACTTCCAGTTGGCATCAATGTAGGGGTTGCCAAGAACCATATGAGATCACAAGCCTTTGTTGTGGGGCTCAAGGGATGGGCTCTCACCATCATCTTATTTCAAGATTGAAAGTCTTAACTATTAGAGCTAGGATTTAGATATTGGTTAGCGAAGCTGGAATATTACAAACTGTATGAGGTCGCAGCATATAAATTATTAATCAAACCAGCATTTTTGATGAAGTAGCTAAATGCGTGTAGAAAGCTGATCAAGCAGCAGCGGATGCAGAGAAATACAAGTGCACCAGCAGACGTTGATTTACTAGACAGGTGGAGGACTCAAGATCTCTTTCAAACTTCGGGGTGGTAAAGGGTGACGATTTGAAGGCGGTGATAGAAGAAGAAAGGAAACAGGAAATTTCATGGAGGTAGCAATCAAGGCAAAAAAGTATCTGTATACAAATAGGGCCACTCTTCCATTCGATAGCTAGTAGCAGAAGGCGGAACTTCATCTAATCGATGGAAGTCTTAAGATCTCTTGTTCTAGTGAAAGAATTGGTGGGAAAGGTTCTAATGGATTACTTCAGAGGCTCTAGCAAAAGAAGATTGTCGGGAAGGGGGCTACAAGGCTTGATCAGGTTCAGGTGAAGCAGTTGGTTCATGAGTTCTTCAAAGACAATATCCGGGAGGCAGTTTCTGAGCTTAAAACAAATGGGTCACCAGCTAGATGGTGTTCCAGTATTTCTTTTAGGGGAATTCTGAAAGGTGGTAAGAGTTGATGTGTTGAAGGTACGGGAGGAAATTTGTGGGGAAATGCTGACTTTCATCGTTTGAATGTAACCTTGATCTTTTTGATCAATAACAAGATATGGGACTCAGAATAGAGGATTTCCAACATATTGCATTGTCTAAGATGCTTACTTAATTGGGGCAAATCTTCTAGCTAACAAGTTAAGGTGTGTTCTTGGTGATATCAACCCCAGGTTTTGTGCCAGGACGACTGATGGCAGACAAGATAGTTGACCTCAAAGATTGTGGCAGACTTGAAGAAGATAATATTGGTGAAAATGTTGTGGAAAGTAGATGTCGCCAAGACTTTGACATCGTATATTAGAAATTTTTGTGGACTATTTACATAAGAACAGTTTCTCGGATTAATAGATTGGATGAAAAGATGTACACTACGTTCTTTTTTTGTCCTAATTAACGACCAACTAGGAGAGCATTTTTTTCAGCCTTAGATGGGCATCAGACAAGGATGTTTGTTGGCAGCGCTTTTGTTTGTTAGGGTGGTAGATGTGCTTGCACCATCAACGTAGCAACATGTTTCATAAGGATGTTTTAAGGTTATGTGGCACATAATCTTTCTATTATAGTGGTATAGTATGTGAACGCTACTATCTTCTTTGCATAGGGCAGGGTGAGAGAGATTGGAAGGTTATCAGCCATGGTGGACATTTTCGAAGGTTTTTCTTCTTCGAAGATTAATAGAGGGACATTTTTTAAGGTTTTTCTTCTTCGAAGATTAATAGCGAGAAATCAACAATTATGCCCTTTAAGTTAGACGACAGTTTAAGCGTGTGGCAGAGTATTGGGCAAATGCCCATAGGTTCTTTCTGATTACCTATTTTAGTTTGACTATGCTTAGTGCAAAGCTTTGTTCGGGAGATTGAAGGCATTTCCTTGAAAAATTGGAGCAACTGTAGTGTGATAAGAAGATGCCTATCAAGAAGAGGTTGGTTGTTAATGCTGAAGTTGATAGTATCGACTGTACATATGCTTGCCATGTCAATTCATAAGCTTCTAGATGGTATAGAGTAGAGCTTGGAAAGTTTCATGAGAAGATTTTCCTAAGCTAGCTTTAGTTTTTAGAGTAGGGGAGTTTAATGGGTGGTTTGAAGCTAAGTATCCAAGCATATGAATGAGGCATATGGGAGTCAGACTCAGAGATAAATAAGGCATTACTAATAAAATAAGTGGTCAAGATTTGGGGTGTTGGGGAGGATTTAGTGTATAATCTGCTAAGATGGGCGTAGGTATGACCAATCATCCGGATTCTACTAGGGGATGGTGGGGCACAATTGAGTTTCTAGTGGGGAATTTATTTGATGATCCCAATTGTGGCTCCTCTTCTTTGACTGATCCAAAGAAATGGGATATACGTCATGTTTTGGAAGGACAACTATCGATGGATGCTATGTTTACAGTAGCAAATTATTGGCCAGGACATGTAGATGAAGGGAGCCTTGGGGACCGACCTTCTCTTGCTTCTTCTCTGATCAATTGATTATGTTACATGTGAGCTTATAGGTGTGGATAACTTGTTTACCTTGAAAAACCACTGGGTGGGTGATGGGAAGTTTATCGCCAAACAAGAGTATAAGATGCATACTTTTGGTAAAAAGAATAATATTCACCTTTGGTCATAATTCAAAATGGAAAATGTTCAATTGGAACATGAAAACGTGACTGAATTGTGCATGAAGAAGTTGTTATCATCTTGATTTCATATCAATTGTATCATTATTTTGATGATGTTAGATCTTTGTGAGAACAGATAGATCTGAAAATTTCATGCAAGCTCACTCCAAGTATGAAGTACAAAAGCTGTGAACAAGTTGAACGCTTTGGATAAAGTGAAGAAGAAAGAAGACTTTTGTAATAGGAATATGTAAAAAGTCTCAAATATATATATATATATGTATATGTATATATATATATGTGTGTGTGCATGTATCATATAGACATATTAGGACGAAGCTATTATGATCGATCAATCTTTTTGATCTGATAGATCAATTGCCTCTGATTGATCAACTTAATTGACATGATCGACCTTACCGATCAACCCACTTGATAGGATTGATCACCCTTGATCGACCAACTGCCTTTTATAATCGCTTACAATTTGAATTCAAGCTCCCAACAGTTGAGATGATCGATCACCTTGATCTACATGATCGATCATCTTCCTCGTATGATCGATCATGTGTATCAAATCTTGATTATTTCTTTTTGAATTTGTTTCCCATAGCTATATTTTTTAGAGCTCAACTCTCATCAATATAAAGGAGACATTCCAAGGTAAAGACTCTCCCCCTCTCAAAGCTCTATTCGAGGACGTCTCTCGCGCTCTCTACTTCAAGATCACGTATTGAGAACCATCATCTACACGCTCAGTTTGCAATTCAATTATTTATTACAACGTGGATTTTCTTAGCATCATTATTCGCATTGCATATTTGTATTTGAGGCTTTATAGATTATTGTAATCTTTACATTATTGGTGTACTGTAGCATTTGGTGTTTGATCCATGGTGTACAAAGGACTTGGTGTTGGATCCAAGTTGTAGAGGAAGACTTTGGTGTGTGATGTAGAGAACTTGTAAATGGATGAGTTATCCGTAGGAAAATAACTCGAGGTAATGGAATAGTTGATTGACTCGATCAATCGGGAAATCCCGAGTCAGGTGACTCAGGTCGTAATTTTTACCTAGTGGGGTTTCCACGTTAAAATACATGTCTATTGTGGTTGTTCTTGTTCTGTGGCTTGTTTGTCTTATCTATGGTAAATATTACCAGTTATATATATTTAATGCAATAATACTTTATTTAGTGATCCATAATAACTCATATTCGGTATCAGAGCATGGTTCGTGTAGAGGACGTTACTGAGATCCGTATAATAGTCGTTATCACCAACACCAATGAAAGACAATCCAAGCAAAACCTCCATTGTTTGATGGTATTAATATTTTCTATTAAAAGATCCGCATGCAGATTTACTTGGAAAACATGGGATACGAGATATGTGATGCCATTCAGACCAAATATCAAAGGCCCAAGAGAATCATCACTACCAACAAGGAGAAGCTAGCAACGAACAACTCTAAGGCAATGAACAGTTTATTCTGCGGATTGAGCATGAAAGAATTCAACAGAGTATCCGTGTGCATATCTTCCTACGAAATCTGGAGCCAACTCACCGTGACATATGAAGGTACGTCAAAGTTGAAAGAAAGTAAAATCAGTCTTCTACAACAAATATATGAGCTTTTCATGGTGAAAGAATGAGAGTATCAGAGAGATGTATACTCGTTTCACGGAAATTATGAACGCTCTCCAAATTTTGGATATAGAGATAAAAGAAGCAGTACTCGTCAAGAAGCTTCTTAGATCACTTATTGCCGAGTACAGAACCACAACCACAGTGATCATGGAAGTAAACGACACGGAAATACTTCCTTCGGATGAGGTAATTGTACAGTCCCTTACCTATGAACTTGAGAAGGAATGGGAAATGAAATTCAATGCATATTCAAATGATCAAGCAACGTCAACCTCCAGTAAAGATAAAGAGGAAGAAATAGCTCTCATCACTCGATATTTCAAGAACTATCAGAAGAGGCAATGTGGATTGAAGAAAAATGGAAGGATGTGAAAAAAATTATTTGTTACAACTACAATGAAAGAGGGCACGTCAGATGGGAATGTCCCCTTCTCAAGCCAATAAAAAGAGATGATCGCACAAAAGAAAAGTCTTACAATATTTCAAGAGACCTCTAATACAAGCAAATATGAAGTCTATGTTGGATTTGTCGTCAATCACGATTCCAGTGAAGAGAAGGCACATGAGACAGTACGGTAAACTTATCTTATGATGATTTATTTACTGTTTTTCAAGAATTGCATGGCATTGTAGAAAAATTAATTAGTAAAAATAAAGTTTTAAAGAAATCTAATAATAAAGAAAAAGAATCTCACTAGAAAGACATTATTTCTTTAAAAAATCAAATTAGTACATTAGAAAACGACAATAAAAAATTAAAGGATGATCTCGCTAAGCTCACTCATGAAAAAGAAATTTTAGATAAATTGATAGGCACTCCCACACAAAACTTCACTAAATTTGGCATAGGATATAATCCCACGAACCATGATCATACATCTACTTCTTTTATTCCAAAAGAAAGAAAAGTTTGGATTCCTAAAAGTGGGGTTAGGAATTACAAAGCTAACCATGTTGGATCCAAAGAAAAAGGGATACCAGAAAAACTATATGTGGGTGGATGGAGATCAACACGAGAAGAGCCATCAAGAAAAAGATGCAAGAGAACTCCAGATCATGTGTGTCAGTATAGAAGAAGACCTCAAACAACGAGAAGTAAAGCCTCGATACGAAGAAACTACGTGCAGTAGGATAGAAGAGAGATCCCTATGGATCTTGGTACATCCTCAACCGATGGATGCCGATGTCGTCATCGTACCATGGCTACCCTCCTAGATTATATGGTACAATCTTTCCAGTTTATGATTTTTATTACTAGTTATGCATCATATAGTACATTAAAAAGGAGGAGAGTTTTTTTTCAAAATTATAAAAAAAAATTCAAAGAAAAAAATCATTAAGAGGGAGAAATATATTTTCAAAGTGGAGGCACGGAGGGGTGGAGGCTGATAAGTGGGGTTTTGAGTGTCAATGGGATATCAGGGCTCCTGTTGAGGACCATTACTCTAATATCATGCGGAAAGAAATGAATGAGTTGATTATTTGTAGCCATAGGAGTCCTTTATATAAAGGAGAAATCTTGGAGGCAAAATACCCAATGAGAAAATTACATAAAAAGGAAATAAGAATTACATAAATACTATTTCCTATTTCCCAGTAACCATGTGTAACAAGCTTATGGACAAGTACTTGATAACCTTCATGATTTTCACATAATTATCGGTGGCCTTCTAGTCCTTTGGCTACCCCATTACAAAGGTTACCTATTGAATTGTTTCACAAATATAGAGGTACTATTCAATTATCTTTCAATGGATATCCCATTTACGTACATCTCCCTTTATAATTAGGACTGCATGCTAACCACCTAACTCAATTTCCTTGGCAACAGTAGTCGCTTTTACCCGAGGTCTCAGTGGCCTCGATATAGATTCCCTCTAGGGCACACTCCCCCTACATTTTTGTATCATGGGGGAGCGCCCATCCATGGCCGAGGGTAGGTCACTTCCATGGATTCTTATAATCCACAGTCTAATAGGTATTATGGAGAAAACTGAATTAGGACATCCATAGGCATTGTAAAGATAAAATCCAAATGGTGAATACTATTTTGAATTGGATATACTTTTAGCAGCATAGAGATCCCCATTCAAAAGAGTGTTTCCTCAATAAAGACAAAGTTGGTTTCTCATGTTCGAAAGGACCAAGCATCTGCAGGGTCCTCGAGAAGTCTTTTGTCTCATAAGTATTCGATTAATGGGGTGATCCAGTCTTTTCAGATGTTGTATTGATTGGCTTATTTATGCTCGGTTCGGCTAATTCCTCTAAAAAGACGACAATCTCTTGAATTTGGCTTTTTAAGGAGGTTAACTAAAGCAGCGATGAAGGCTTTCTCATAGCATCGGCATGGATTATTGTGGGCCCTTTTAAAATCAATTAATATATCATGATTTCCTTTATAACCTCCCAATTAAGCCTCGATCTGGCAGGGACTTTAGATGCAACAAGTTGTGAGTCCGTAAAAGTTTGCAAATTCAATTCATTTCAGTAGTTTGGCATAATAAAGCCTTGTGAGGAGGGCTTCATATTCGGGTGTATTGTTCATCAAAGGGAGTTTTAGCCTTATTGCATACTTTTTTATATTCTTTTAGCCAACCCTACTTGACTATGGGAAAAGGCTTTGTTGTTGTTTTGGTGATTTATACCTACTTCATTGATTTAATTGAACCCATCGATGTGGAGGCTCCGCGAGATGTCTTGAAGGTGGAATAGATGAGGGTGAATTTAGCATAAGTCAAGATTGAATGACCATTTGACAAAGTTAGTGGAACGGTAGGAGATGTCGAATTAAAGGGGATCCATGGATCATCACAACCTGCAATTACCATCCTGGGGCAAATGGCTATCGGAGAATTCACCTCTGTGGCATGTCCATTAGAATCATAATTGGATGTGCTAGTTTGTATGGTCTTAGTACATTGTAGGACCCCTAAGAATTGATTTCACTAAAACTCAATTCATGTCCTAATCCAGTACTCAAATCAGGAAAATGAGCACTCTACCTTGTAGTACTCATTGAGACCTTTCCAACGAGCCCAAGAACACCGAAATCGAAGTTCGTATGCGAGGGATATGCACGAAATACAAACGGGCTACATCCATCAGGTTCGGATCTAGATCCGATTAGACTCAACCCTATATAAAGGGGGAGCCAATTGGGCCTGGTCAACCAGACTAGCCCAAGCCTCTGCCAAAGCTCCTCCCCTCTCATCGGAGCTCCTCCGCCGAAGATGATTTCCAACCACTAATCGAGGATCCAAGTACATCAGCTCGAAGAGCTCGACACAAAGATTGCCATGGACACGTCGATTTTCCACGAAATGTGGCAGAACTCTCGTTTTAAGCGAAGGAAGTTCACGGGAAACCATTCCCGTGGGTATGGTTTTAGCATCCTCTTGTTGTCGGATTCGCGGGCATTCCGTACCGTTGGTTGCCGGTTGGGTATACTACTTGTAGGAGGTGTTAGTTTTGGATTTCGATGAGATTTGTGTCAAAAATCGTATCGTATCACCTCGTATTTTTGTGATTTTCCACTGATCAACTGCTTGCATGTGAAAGATAAAAATATATTTGTGATGCAGGTGTTAGCAAGAACATGGAGGTGTAATTAGTTTTACAACTTCATCGGATGCTGCCAAAGTGATTTCGACCACTATCTAGGTATGATCGCTCATGCCAATAGATGATCGATCATGCATGATTGATCATGTCATTTGGATCGTCAAAGTTAGATGATCGATTATTCTGAAACTGTGACTAAATGGATCTTAAAAATAATGGAAATTGACTCTAAAGAGATTTTTGACTCAAGTAGGACATTATGTACATGGATTAACTATTATGGGTAGATAAATGACTGAAATGGATCCATTGTGAGTTAAATCGAATTAAAACATATGCGATGAGACTCGTTGAGTGAGTGCATCTTGAGCATCATTCGAACAATCGTGGGGCACCATGGATCTATGTATATCACGTTTGTTGAGATCTGATTGTTCTAAGACCCATGGATGACTTATCCCACGAGGTCTTTACTTTGTGCTTGGATATAATCCTTTATACATGGGTAGTGATATTAGACACCCCATCTCTATTAACATAGTTACTTAGATCAACGGACGACTATTTAATGTAGTTGATATTATCAAGTCATGGTGATCTTCCTTTAAGTGACATGAAAAAATGGGAAATACAAACTTACGCACATGTGTATATGACGGTGTATCAAGATCCCTCTATGAGTTGTCTATTAAACATGGGTTATAGTGAATGGACGGACCCAGTTAATATATGCATAAAGCTAGTGAATTATAATGATTTATGGGTGTTGGATTCCCAAAGAGGATACGAACCCGAATGAGGTTTATGGAGAGATTGAGTGAGAATGGAAGTAAGCCACTAAAGATTAGAGGAACCTAAAAGTATAAGCCCTAAGATAAATATAAATAAGTACGTATAAGGATTGTGGGAGTGTTGGGAACTTAGCTAGGAATTTAGGATGCGCGTACTTCAGATGCATGACTACGGAGGCCCTAATTGTAAAGTGATAATACTTTAGAGTCATAGCGTGAGACCCAATCAAGGTTCAGAAATGCAGTATGCGGCAATCGTTCGGTCATGCGGTATAAAGCAAGTAAACAGATATGCGGAGGAGTATACGGAAGTATATGTGGTTTATGCAGTTTATAATATTTTAATTTAAAATATTATAAAATAAACAATAAAACATGACTATAAAAAAAGTTAATGATCTAACAAAATCCAAAATCAAGAATTTCAAATATGATAATATAATCAATAAGATATATAAGCATGATATTATAAATTGATTGATTTTCAGTGTGTATTTTGAATTTAATGCATATATATACATATACAAATTTGGATTCAACAAGTAACACATGAATTCTATAAGAAAACCTTTAGGGTTCGTTTGGTTGCAGGGTTGGACAGGGTTGGGTTGGGTTGGGGTACCCCTGTGAATAGTAAACTGTGAGGAGGATTGGGAGGGTTGGAAGGAGGGGTACCCCGGGTAGGGCCAACCCAACCATGCCCAACCATGCAACCAAACGAACCCTTAATGTATATATAGATCCTATAGATAACAAAAGCTAAAGAATAATCATACGCATACAAATCATACATCCAAAATTATACACATATATGTATCTCCAACATACAAAATATATTGACACAAAATATGGGAAGATTGTATTTGCATAAAAATTTATTAGAAGCACAAAAATGTAAAGTGTCATATTGTTAGTCAATTATTTCATGTTTTATTTGAAGAATTAGAGTTAATTTCATTAGATAGAAAATTTAAAAAGCAGTAAACAGTTCATTAATAAGTGCGAGAACAATGGGGGAAAATGGATATGAAAAAATATCCTACATTATATTCCAAAATGCAACACATACGAGAATAATGAAAAGATGCATCAATGTAAATAATGATATAAGAGTTTTTTTGGAAAAAAATCGAGTTAATGTGTCATACTCATCAACATGTCATGGATTAACATGAATCCTATCAGATATGTGGCCACATATGCGGACCGCATATGCGTTTTGATCGCATATTGCCGCATATGGCATATGCGCTTCGGTCAAGTGATATGCAGCCGCATGGACCACATTTCCCAACACTGGACCCAACATGGGTCATGTGGAGATATATATTTATGTTTTATACGTATTCTCTATTCTCCATTTCCTTTGTTTGTCTTATATAATTTACTCATAGGTCTCTCTTCTATATAAGAGAGCCTAGGGTTCCTTGGAATAAACAAGATGCTCATTTCTCCCAACATGGTATCACAACAATGATCCTAGACCGGAGCCCTCATACACAGAAACCCTAACCCCATCGTATCGCCCTCTCTCTCTATCTCTCTCGAATGCACCATCGCCATACTCTCTCTCGGGTGTGCGGCCACCTCTTTCTCTCTCGGGTGCATCGTCGCCCCTCCTTCCCTTGAGTGTGATGCCGCCTCCGCCTCTGTGCGTAAGACACTCCACGCCCGCCACCGCAGGAACGCACCCTAGTGCGTGTGCTTTTCATGGGGATCTCGGAGCCACCATTAACGAATTCAACATCCGCATCGGAGTTCACTCTTGGTTGATGGGGAGGGTTGCTTGAGTCTACACATGAAATCATATCCCCTTACGTCTGCGTAGACAAAAATTCTCTAGTCTACAACCCTAGTCTTCTCTAGCCAGCAACATGTCAAAAAGCAAAGTTCACATCTCAACCACATACGCATTCCGTTGTCCAGCGTCGATAATCAAGATGGATGGGACATACAGTTCATGAGCCTTATGAAGTCAATGGGTAAGCAGCACATTCTTACCAAAGAAGAGCCAATGGAAAAGACGGGACACATGACTCATGGGAGGCGAACGATACATATGCACAAGTTTGGCTATCTTGTACATTAACACCAGAGATAGCTAATGATGTTTTGCATCAGCCTATTGCAAAGGTAATGTGGGATATTCTTGCCGCAACCTATTCACAGGAAAAGAGGGAGACAAAGATTTTACAACTTCAGCATGATATTTTTACCATAAAGTAGAACAGAAGGCCCCTTCATGCATACTACACGGCTCTACAAGGAATGTTTGAAAGGTGCCACAGTTTTATATCTCTCACAACGACTTCTGAACAACAGAAGACATATCAGAATACCACAATGGTTGGTGTTTTCCTAGCATCACTAGATTCACAATACGCGGAAGCATCTTCACAGATCTTGGCAGACGCTACTATTCCTCCCATGGATGAAGCCTTCTGCAGATTGAGCCAAATCAAGTTCCATCCCCTGCTTCAATGTTAAATTCATCTGCTATGGTAGCCTCCCGTGGAAGGGGTGCCTCTCAGTTTCATGGTTGTAGACCATGTGGAAAGGATTGAAATGAAAGGGGTCCATTACCATAGTCGTAGAGCTCTCTTGTATACGAGAAAAGCTATAAGGAAAAAATACATAAAGGGACAATGGAAAAAGAAAATTACAAGATAATAATAGAGAGATAAATATCTCAACATTCCCCCTCAAGCTAAAGCATATATATCTATCATGCTTAGCTTGGAACAACAATGATGAAAAGGCCCCTTTGCAAGAGCTTCGGTAAACACATCAGCAATCTGATCGCTTGAAACAACAAGAGAAGTAAATATGAACCCCTTTTAAATCAAATCACGAGTGTAGTGGTAGTCAACCTCAATGTGCATTTTTCTTTCATGAAAAGCTGGATTATTGGCTATGAACATAGCAGCTTGGTTATCACATTTAAGATGCATAGGAATAGGCACTTCAATAGTTAGGTCGGTCAGAACGAACTTAACCTACATCATTTATGTGCTTCATTGGGTCATGGCCCTATACTCTGATTCAGCGCTAGATCTGGCCACAACCGTCTATTAATTGCTCTTCGATGAAACCAATGAGCTGCCCGCAAACACGTGAAGCCTGAAATAGACTTCTTGTCCTTAGGGCAACCCGCATAGTCTGCATCTACACATCCTGAAACTGCAAAAGACGTGTCTCTCCTGAATAGAAGCCATGCACCTAGAGAAGACTTGAGATGCCTCAAGATCTTGTTGATTACATTCATGTGAGCATGCCTAAGTTGTTCCACAAACTAGCTAACCCTGCTGACAACAAACGATATATCAGGTCTGGTAACAGTGACATACAATAGCTTTCCTACTAGCTGTCTGTATTGTCTCTTATCCATCTCCGCAGAGTCATCATCATAGCCTAGCATTGGGATTCATTGGAGTAGTAGCAGGTCTACATCCTGTCATACTAGTATCAGATAGAAGATCAATGATGTATTTTCTTTGCATCATTACCATTCCCCGTTGATTTCTTGCAAATTCTAAGCCAAGAAAATACCGCAGATTGCCAAGATCCTTGGTCACAAACTGTTGTCCAAGAAAATCCTTAGCTACCTAAATACCCTGATTATCACTGCATGTAACAATAATACCATCCACAGAGACCAAAATAACAACTGTGCCTTGTTGGATTCTCTTAACAAAAAGAGAATGATCTGCAGTGGATCAGACAAGCCCTGTTGTTCAATCAACTCCGAGAGCTTCTGGAACCAAGCCCTTGGACTCTGCTCAAGGCCATAAATGGCCTTGTGGAGTTTACACACCATACTGGAGTCCCCCTCATTAGCAAACCCTGGTGGTTGCTGCATATAAACTTCTTCCTGCAAATCTCCATACAAGAAAGCACTTTTGACATCTAACTGGAAAAGTGGCCAGTCTAGACCACAGCAACGGTAATAAGAATACGCAGTGTAGAGTGACGTGCAACGGGAGAAAAGGTGTCCTGATAATCCACACCATAGGTTTGGGTGAACCCTCAAGCAACCAATCTGCCCTTGTATCTATCCAAGGAACCGTTTGCACGGTGTTTAATTGTAAACACACATTTACTGCCAACAACAGAAGCACCTGGGGGAGGGTGGAAGACATTCCACGTACCACGAGACTGTAAAGCGGCCATCTCTTTTTCCATAGCAAGATGCCATGGACCACTCTGCATATCTTCCTAATATAATCGTGGTACAAGGATTTAAATTTCCTAAAATTTTCGGCGAAATTTCGCCGAAATTTTGATTTCGAGAGGTCATGGGTATCGAAACTGCTACATATATCGATTTCCCGGATTTCGACCGAAATTTCGATAAAATTTCAACATATCGACCCATTTCGGTTGAAATTCATGGATTTCAATACAAAATTTCTTGGATTTTGACCGAAATTTCGATATTTCGACATATCGATCTATGTTGGTTGAAACTGATGGATTTCAGCAAGACCCCCGTCTGGTAGGGTATGGTACGACAGGAGGGTGAAGGATATGGGAATATCCTTAAGCGCATCACGGAAGCGTGAGGATTGCATCGAATGTGATCGAGAGCGACTAGTGGCACTAGTTGCACTGGGCAACGGAATTTAAAATTTTTCATGCGATGAAAACCACATGATCCAAGAAAACTTCTCGGATCGTTTCCTCTAAACCACAAACAAGTATTAGGGTTACCTATTGAAGCGTGTTTGCGATCGAATCACTAAACGAAGAGACCTCCTGTCTCAAGTCCGATCCGACGGAGGAGACGCTTGCGAGCGCGTTGATGAAACGGTGTTTCTCGCAATCCATGTTGATGATCCAAGCAATGAATCTCCTAATCTCGTCACACGAGATCTGACGTCTTCCTCACGAGCGAGGCGCACCGAAGGAGACGGAGATCCACGAGCAAACGATCCGGCAGCATATCGACGACGTTGCGGTGATGGCGACTCTCTCTAGGGCTCAATAGTGGACGGTGACAAGAGAGAAAGGGAGAGATGGTGTATAGAGAAAGAGAGAGAGAGAGAGAGCATTATCTTGTTGTCTCTTATTGTTGTAACTTGAAGAGCAAGTTGTGGCCTTTTATCTATAATATTTTGGGAGTCCAAATTGTAACATCCGGAATCCGCAAAACCCGAACCCGACCCGATTAGGGTCCGAATAAACCAATAAAGTTGTTGGTCAACATTAAACAACCTAAAACGATCTATTGATCGTGAATTAAAAGTCGTTCGGGCGAAATCGACTAAAAATCGATCGCATCGTAATGCGTGCCGCGGAAAAGCCGCGACGTAAATTCAGAAACCACAAAAAGAATCGAGACCATCATTAGATCCGATTCGACCAAACAAGACCAACGGAATCGACCGTTCGTCAATCAGATATCGTTTGATAATTTTAAATCATAAAATTTAACCTTAAACAAAAACCGTATCCGAAAATTTCGGGTATTCAAAATTCGATCGGAAG
Source organism: Ottelia alismoides (assembly GCA_037367405.1). Lineage (NCBI taxonomy): Eukaryota > Viridiplantae > Streptophyta > Magnoliopsida > Alismatales > Hydrocharitaceae > Ottelia > Ottelia alismoides. The sequence continues at coordinate 163,397 of JAZKJV010009871.1, read as the reverse complement.
TATATCAATATTGTACTCATTTTGATCGTCGTTTTGAGATGGTCAAATCGAGATATTGCGCGTTGAAATCTGTCGACCGAGGCACGAATACGGTCAGCTTGAAGCATGTCAAATAAGGAGAGATTTTGGCAAAAAATATATTATTAAAAACAGTAGCCTCTACTTGCAAATTTTCCCTATTACCACTTGGACTACTTTTCTCCACTTGTCAACAATTGAGGCCTTACTTCCCCTAAGTTCTATCAACAAAAACCTCCATAAATAGCCCAAAGCCCTTTCCCCTTTTTGCCTCAACGCTTCTTCTCAACCTCACAGCCGAAGGAGTCCTCTTCGTCATCCTTTGCTACTGCGGCACTGCCCAGCCGTGTGCTGAGCCAATTCCAGTTCTAATCAAGAGCCTCTTCATGCTTTGCTCTCCATTTTGGGAGATCTACAAGGTACACTCCCCTCTTCCCCCCTTATTTCTTGCCATATTTCTTAAAATCCATCCGAGCCCTATGATTCCTGTCAATTTCATATGAAATTGTTGCTGGAAACCCTCTCCAACAGCTATAAAAGATCCCTACTGCTCTCTACATCCACAACTAAAGTTGCAGGACTCCCTATTTCAAGTTTCTTCTGCTGGCCAGCAACCTTTTCTGCCCAACTGGAGTTGCTTTGAAGCCCTCCTGCATGTAAAATCATCTCCAAACTTGGAAAAATCATAGGTACAATCATACTACCCATCCTTTGCTGCCATGCATGTGCTTTTACCCCATTTAAATCCCTCTTGTTAAAAGTTTTGGGGCTGGGAAATCATGAAATGACATTTAATTTCTTGATAATCAGATTTTGTTAATAAGTTCTGTTGTTTGACAGTATATATATATAAGCATTCCATTCTATTACCTTTGATTTTCCATTTTATTAGGTGGTCTGAATACTATACATAAGAGTGTTGTTGTAAGAACATGGAGTAGACCATTCCTAAGAGAAATATTAACCACTTGTAGTCTCGCAAGCGTCCAACTTGAGTGGGTGGGCGTTTGAACACTATGTATCAATGTAATCCATTTGAATGATCCATGAGTGTAACATCATCCATTCCCAAAATTATGCTAAATGACAAATTGTGCCTGTAGATGAATTTAAGAAATGAAGTTCATGGATTTTTGCTTACTGGTAGGTAGGAGAAGAAATAATTCATTTGAGAATAACTAATGGGCATGGCATTTTTTTGGTGCAAAATGCTGAATATGAATATATGCACTTAAAAATAGAACGGACAGGGATATAATGCACAGCAGTATAAATTTTTAGTTTAGCCCACACATATGGTATTTTAGAAGAGAGTGAGAAGATCAAGAAGTTGGGTAGAGGAAGACGACGAATGGTAATTAAAGTTCCAAAAATTCTAATTCCAGATTAGGATGGAGTGTATTACAAATTCATGCACTACTAAAAATCTCAAGTAATTCCTGTAGTAAGAAAATGGCTTAATCCCATTTAGATATGGATGCAGAGTACCCATATATAGCTTGGGATACTTGATGCAACCCTTGAACAATTGCTATCCAAGATCAGTCTATAAGTTTTGTCATTTCAATCCATAGGAAAGCAACCAAAGGTTATAACCAGACTATAACTAGGCATACCTACTGCAATCTCATAGGGTAAAAATATAGTAGAGATTATATGCAATTCAGCACAGCAACAAATTAATAGGTACGATGCCTGCACCGACTTATCGAAGATCAATTGCCAGTTTTATAACAGAGGAACAGTTTGTCAAAGAAATTAAATGATACGCAGAAATTTGGAATCAAGTATTGTTGGATTCCATTCATGATATATGCATATGCATACAACACCTAATGCCATGCGAGAGTTCTAGGTATTCACCCTTAAATGGTGTGAATAAGCCAAAATGAAAGGGCAAAAGATGACAAATCTTCTCTTCTTTGTAAATCTAGTCACAATATGCTTACGACAGGTAACCAAATGAATAATCAATTTCATAAGAAAATCTTTTATATGTGATCTGCTAGCATTAGATCACTACAGATGGAATCATTGACAAGATAATCATATCTGTTAAATTGATCACATAGGAAATTAAAGAAGGATTGAGGAATCAAGTATGTTAGTGAATCAAGATGACAATTAATAGTGCCGGTCATGGTGATCCCTACACCTGACCGTGCGAGAGCGCGGTGACTCTCAACTGGGCGGGAGGAAAGGAAGCCCAGATAGGGCAGCGGCCGCCAAGTGCGCGGGTCTAGGATCCCAGTCCCCCTTCGGTTTTTAACGTGAGCTCACAGTGTTTTTACACCTCGTTGGGATCCCGACTTTAGACCATTCCGCTGACCCTGTTTTAGGATACCCAGGCGGGGGATCCTTGGTTTTCAGTTTTACGTGCGAGCTCGGTTGCCCGTTACCGGTCGGGCTGTTTTCTAGAGCGACTTTTCCGGGAAGTCTCTCTCACCCGTCTCAGTGGCGTAGTTTGGGAGTGTAGACCTATCCCTCCATTGGACCGTCCTTCCAATTAGAGGGCGAGACGGAAGAGCCTTTTGTTGGCTTCTTCACCGCTTGAGTTTTTCTTCGCCAACAGACTTGGCGATGTTACATCCAGATCATCCATATCTATATCTATATCATTTAGAGTTACATTTGAGACTGTTGCACTAAGGTTTGAAGGGATTGATTCTACATCCAGATCATCCATCTCTATATCCATACCATCTAGAGTTACATCTGAGACTGTTGCACTTAAGGTTTTAAGGGATTATAATTAAAATTGAGTAACTGGAAAAGATACTAATCTGATTCAAAATCCCTTTGAGTTAGTGGACGTGTTGGGAACTTAGTTAGGATGCATTACACAACACCGCATGCCTACGGAGGCCCCCCAACCCTAAGACATTCCCCAAGTCTTAGAGTCATAGTGTGAGGTTTCACAAGAACCAAGACCACATACTATCCACTAACTTAAAGGAGTAACTAGACTTCAGAATTTAATAAACCATTATATCTTCTCATCTTATCTTTCCCATCATCAAAATCCAAAAATATGATCTCTGAGTAATATGAGAATAAAATATCATACTTATGATCAATTAGTCACCATAGAAATATACTCATAAGGGAAATGTTGGGATAATGGCTGATCATAAGAGGTGCTTGCTAGAAATTTGGAAACCTTTTACATTTGCAAGTAGAAATAAATTTTAAATTTGAGTTGCTCATGCCTCTCTACTTGCTTTCTTTTGTAAATAATAAATGCCTGTTATTTTTATATAAGTTTTTGGGAGGTACCAGCAACCGCTGACGCCTTTTCTTCCTTGCACGCTTGGCAGGCAAACAGCCTGCAGTTCAGTAGCTATACATGGGTCCAGAAGATAAATTTTATACCCAACGGTATGGTTTATTTTGTGCCAGTTTTTGTTCAATTTACAATGTATTATGTTTCTTTCTCTTCAGTCAGATTTTGGGATATACTGTAGGTACTGTCAGACTTTGTACATATAAAATATATGGAAGTTAATGAAATGAAATAAGATTTTGGTGACCATTGTTCTATGTGTTGTGGTTATAAATGTTGATTGTGAATGTCATGTGGAAAATTATTCGCGCGGAAAATTTCCCCGTACTTTCAGTTACTTAATGCGATAGAAATGAATGTTGTAATGCAAAATGTGTGATTAACGGGTACCCGGATCCTAGGGGGTTCACAGTTTGGTATCAGAGCAGTGGTACCCCGATACGCACATTCGCAGTATTTCAATTTAGATCGCATTGAGTTTTCGGATAGCGACAGTCTTCCGACTTGTCATGAGTCTGAGAAGGGAAAATATGACATTCATATTCAATTACCACAAAAGTCACCAAATTCATTAATTTTCATATTATATCCCAAGAAGAGAAAAACATATATCATATTATCTGCGAACCATTGATTTTATAACTAAAAATGGTTCTCATGCAGAGCCATGTCATCCCGACCAGACCAGGAGATGACTAACCCACTAGCACACATACTGACCGCTCTTATCGAGCTTTCCACGTTTTATTTGATTCTGATGCGACGCATTCTTTTCTAGCTTTGAGACTACTAGTTTCTTTAGGTAGAGTCGCAGAGACTCTCTCTTCTCCATATCACATCCGAGGGCCAGGTGGCCAGTTGTTTGTCATTCTCTAATAGTCGGGCACTTGCCCATACTGATTGGCGGACACGAGATGCTCGCAGATTGTTTACTCCTACAGCTTGATGAGTTTGACTTGATTCTAGGCATGGATTGGTTATCCGCTTATCATGCACTTGTTGATTGCTTTAGGAAGACGGTTGTCTTCAGAATCCCAGATTTACCCGAGTTTACTTTTAAGGGTACTATACATGACTCCACCATGGAGTACATTTCAGTATTGCGAGCTCAGCGACTTGTTTATCAGGGTTGCGATTCTTACCTTGCATTTGTTCGGGAGGTGTCTGATCAGGAGCCGATGATACAGGATATCCGAGTAGCATCTGAATATCCAGATGTTTTCCTGATGAGCTACCAGGACTACCTCCTGAGAGAGAGATCGAGTTCGAGATCACATTACTACCAGACACCCAGCCGATCTCGATGGCTCCTTACCGTATGGCCCCAGCTGAGTTGCGGGAGCTAAAGATGCAGTTACAAGAGTTACTTGATTCGGGATTCGTGAGGCCGAGCACTTCACCTTGGGGTGCTCCGGTTCTATTTGTCAGGAAGAAGGACGGATCCATGAGGTTATGCATCGATTACAGGCAGTTGAACAAGAGAACGATGAAGAACCGTTATCCTTTGCCGCGCATCGATGATTTATTTGATCATCCAAGGATCTTCGGTGTTCTCGAAGATCGATCTTCGCTCAGGCTAACATCAGCTGAGGATTCACGAGTCGGATATTTCAAAAACAGTCTTTAGGACTCGCTATGGACACTACGAGTTTGAAGTCGTTTGGACACACCAATGCACCTGGGGCTTTCATGGATATGATGAACCGTATCTTCCGTCCATACTTGGACATGTTTGTAGTGGTATTCATCGATGATGTGCTCATCTACTCACGGAATGAATGGGATCATGCGAATGATCTACGAATTGTTTTGGACACATTGCGAGAGCACAAGCTATATGCCAAGTTGAGCAAGTGTGAGTTATGGTTATCCCAGGTCTCGTTTCTCGGGCATGTCATTTCTGGAGCAGGCATTGCAGTTGATCCTGCAAAAATAGATGCAGTTAGGTCTTAGGAGCAGCCCAAGACTGTCACACAGATTCGGAACTTCCTTGGGCTAGCAGGTTATTACAGACGCTTTGTCAACGGATTTCCACGCATCGTTCGTCCTTTGATACGGTTGACGCAGAAGGGAGTTCCATTCATTTGGGACGATTCATGTGAGCAGGCCTTCAGTACACTGAAGGAGAGATTGACTACAACACATATTCTTGCTCTTCTTTCAGGCATTCAGGACTATGCAGTCTACACAGATGCATCTGGAGAAGGTCTAGGAGCAATGTTGATGCAGAGAGGATAGGTGATTGCTTATGTATCACGACAGTTGAGACCGCATGAGCGGAACTAGCCCACGCATGATTTGGAGTTGGCGGTAGTTGTATTCGCCTTGAAGATACGGCGCCACTATCTTTATGAGGTGAATTTCGAGATTTTCACGGATCACAAGAGCCTAAAGTATATCTTTGATCAGAAAGAGCTGAATATGAGACAACGCAGATTTCTCGAGCTACGGAAGGATTATGATTGCACGATCTCTTACCATCCCGGTAAGGGAAACGTGGTAGCTAATGCACTTAGCAGGAGAACTCATACCGAGGGTACGGCGAACTGGCTATATACGTGGGATATGCTCGCATCTTTGACCGATTGGCATCCTCAGGAGAGCGCATCCATTTCTACTGTCGTGCCTCCACGATACAACAGTCTTTGGGATCGTATTGTAGAAGGCCAGAAGACTGATCCTTGGCTCCGAGATAGATACGCGCGCACTGTCAAGGACGAATTTGACGACTTTGTTGTGATGGAGTCTATTTTATGTAAGGCAGGACGGGTTGTTGTACCCCATGACGAGCAGCAACGCAGAGGTATTCTTGATGAGGCACACAGTTCACGGTTATCTATCCATCCGGGCAGCATGAAGATGTACCGTGATCTGTGTCGACATTTCTGGTGGGATGGAATGAAGCGCGATGTGGCGCTACATGTTAGCAGATGCATGACCTGTCAGATGGTCAAGGCTGAGCACAGGAGACCGCCAGGATTATTGCAGTCCCTCCCTATTCCCGAGTGAAGTGGGAGAGCATTTCTATGGATTTTGTCACAGGTCTGCCGAAGACACCAGGTGGCCATGATTCCATTTGGGTCGTTGTTGATAGGTTGACCAAGTCAGCCCATTTCATACCTGTCAAAACGACTTACACTCCATCCAGATTGGCCAAGTTCTATGTGCAGAATATCATTAGACTTCATGGTATACCACGAGAGGTGGTGTCTGACAGAGATTCGAGGTTTACTTCACATTATTGGCATCAGTTCATGTCAGCACTACAGACAGAGCTGAAGATGAGTTCTGCCTATCATCCGCAGACAGACGGGCAGAGTGAGCGCACCATTCAGACATTAGAGGATTTGCTCCGCGCTTGCACTTTAGAGTGGAAAGGGTCCTGGAAGGATCATCTACCACTGATTGAGTTCACGTACAACAACATCTATCATTCCAGTATTGGCGTGGCACCATTCGAAGCCCTATACGGGCGGAGATGCCTCACACCTCTCAGTTGGCGGGAGGTAGGTGATCATGCTCTTTATTCTGTAGATCTCCTGGAGGAGACCGCAAGAGCTGTTGATCTTGTGAGACGGAGGCTTCTGACGGCACAGAGCCGCCAGAAAAGCTATGCGGACCGTCGGAGAAGAGTTTTGAAATTTCAGGTATCCAATACTTTCCTCTTGCTCCTTTTGCAAAATTTGTTAACCCTATACTAATGGTATTCCCATAAATTATAGGTGGGAGATTGGGTATTTCTTCGTGTATCTCCCATGAAGGGAGTGCAGAGATTCGAGGTTCGTGGCAAGTTGGCGCCACGATATGTTGGACCCTTTGAGATTCTGGCTCAAGTAGGGAAGGTTGCTTACCGAGTAGCCCTTCCTCCACATCTTTCATCCATCCATGATGTCTTTCACGTATCCAACTTGAGGAAGTATGTACACGATCTTTGTCACGTCATCAGCTACGAAAATCTAGACATGGAGCCTGATTTGACATACGAGGAGAGGCCCGTCCAGATACTTGATCGTACTGTGAAGAAGCTTCGCAGCAAAGAAATTCCATTGGTCAAGGTGCTGTGGCATCGACACGGTGTCGAGGAAGCGACGTGGGAGACCGAAGTCAACATGCGGGCACGATACCCGCAACTTTTCTGATGTAATCATCAAAACAAGCTTTTGTAATTAGATATACGTTCAAATATATGGCTTGTTTTCCCTTTGAGGTTTTTATGGGTTCAAAACCCTTTGAGGTTTTTATGACCATATGAAATTCAAGACACCAAATGACCTTAACTCGAGTCTCGAGGACGAGACTCCCTTTGAGGTTTTTATATTTGTAACATCCGGAATCCGCAAAACCCGAACCCGACCCGATTAGGGTCCGAATAAACCAATAAAGTTGTTGGTCAACATTAAACAACCTAAAACGATCTATTGATCGTGAATTAAAAGTCGTTCGGGCGAAATCGACTAAAAATCGATCGCATCGTAATGCGTGCCGCGGAAAAGCCGCGACGTAAATTCAGAACCACAAAAAGAATCGAGACCATCATTAGATCCGATTCGACCAAACAAGACCAACGGAATCGACCATTCGTCAATCAGATATCGTTTGATATTTTTAAATCATAAAATTTAACCTTAAACAAAAACCGTATCCGAAAATTTCGGGTATTCAAAACTCGATCGGAAGTATATCAATATTGTACTCATTTTGATCGTCGTTTTGAGACGGTCAAATCGAGATATTGCGCGTTGAAATCTGTCGACCGAGGCACGAATACGGTCAGCTTGAAGCATGTCAAATAAGGAGAGATTTTGGCAAAAAATATATTATTAAAAACAGTAGCAGACTGCTGGAAATATCCAGCAGCCTCTACTTGCAAATTTTCCCTATTACCACTTGGACTACTTTTCTCCACTTGTCAACAATTGAGGCCTTACTTCCCCTAAGTTCTATCAACAAAAACCTCCATAAATAGCCCAAAGCCCTTTCCCCTTTTTGCCTCAACGCTTCTTCTCAACCTCACAGCCGAAGGAGTCCTCTTCGTCATCCTTTGCTACTGCGGCACTGCCCAGCCGTGTGCTGAGCCAATTCCAGTTCTAATCAAGAGCCTCTTCATGCTTTGCTCTCCATTTTGGGAGATCTACAAGGTACACTCCCCTCTTCCCCCCTTATTTCTTGCCATATTTCTTAAAATCCATCCGAGCCCTATGATTCCTGTCAATTTCATATGAAATTGTTGCTGGAAACCCTCTCCAACAGCTATAAAAGATCCCTACTGCTCTCTACATCCACAACTAAAATTGCAGGACTCCCTATTTCAAGTTTCTTCTGCTGGCCAGCAACCTTTTCTGCCCAACTGGAGTTGCTTTGAAGCCCTCCTGCATGTAAAATCATCTCCAAACTTGGAAAAATCATAGGTACAATCCTACTACCCATCCTTTGCTGCCATGCATGTGCTTTTACCCCCATTTAAATCCCTCTTGTTAAAAGTTTTGGGGCTGGGAAATCATGAAATGACATTTAATTTCTTGATAATCAGATTTTGTTAATAAGTTCTGCTGTTTGACAGTATATATATATAAGCATTCCATTCTATTACCTTTGATTTTCCATTTTATTAGGTGGTCTGAATACTATACATAAGAGTGTTGTTGTAAGAACATGGAGTAGACCATTCCTAAGAGAAATATTAACCACTTGTAGTCTCGCAAGCGTCCAACTTGAGTGGGTGGGCGTTTGAACACTATGTATCAATGTAATCCATTTGAATGATCCATGAGTGTAACATCATCCATTCCCAAAATTATGCTAAATGACAAATTGTGCCTGTAGATGAATTTAAGAAATGAAGTTCATGGATTTTTGCTTACTGGTAGGTAGGAGAAGAAATAATTCATTTGAGAATAACTAATGGGCATGGCATTTTTTTTTGGTGCAAAATGCTGAATATGAATATATGCACTTAAAAATAGAACGGACAGGGATATAATGCACAGCAGTATAAATTTTTAGTTTAGCCCACACATATGGTATTTTAGAAGAGAGTGAGAAGATCAAGAAGTTGGGTAGAGGAAGACGACGAATGGTAATTAAAGTTCCAAAAATTCTAATTCCAGATTAGGATGGAGTGTATTACAAATTCATGCACTACTAAAAATCTCAAGTAATTCCTGTAGTAAGAAAATGGCTTAATCCCATTTAGATATGGATGCAGAGTACCCCTATATAGCTTGGGATACTTGATGCAACCCTTGAACAATTGCTATCCAAGATCAGTCTATAAGTTTTGTCATTTCAATCCATAGGAAAGCAACCAAAGGTTATAACCAGACTATAACTAGGCATACCTACTGCAATCTCATAGGGTAAAAATATAGTAGAGATTATATGCAATTCAGCACAGCAACAAATTAATAGGTACGATGCCTGCACCGACTTATCGAAGATCAATTGCCAGTTTTATAACAGAGGAACAGTTTGTCAAAGAAATTAAATGATACGCAGAAATTTGGAATCAAGTATTGTTGGATTCCATTCATGACATATGCATATGCATACAACACCTAATGCCATGCGAGAGTTCTAGGTATTCACCCTTAAATGGTGTGAATAAGCCAAAATGAAAGGGCAAAAGATGACAAATCTTCTCTTCTTTGTAAATCTAGTCACAATATGCTTACGACAGGTAACCAAATGAATAATCAATTTCATAAGAAAATCTTTTATATGTGATCTGCTAGCATTAGATCACTACAGATGGAATCATTGACAAGATAATCATATCTGTTAAATTGATCACATAGGAAATTAAAGAAGGATTGAGGAATCAAGTATGTTAGTGAATCAAGATGACAATTAATAGTGCCGGTCATGGTGATCCCTACACCTGACCGTGCGAGAGCGCGGTGACTCTCAACTGGGCGGGAGGAAAGGAAGCCCAGATAGGGCAGCGGCCGCCAAGTGCGCGGGTCTAGGATCCCAGTCCCCCTTCGGTTTTTAACGTGAGCTCACAGTGTTTTTACACCTCGTTGGGATCCCGACTTTAGACCATTCCGCTGACCCTGTTTTAGGATACCCAGGCGGGGGATCCTTGGTTTTCAGTTTTACGTGCGAGCTCGGTTGCCCGTTACCGGTCGGGCTGTTTTCTAGAGCGACTTTTCCGGGAAGTCTCTCTCACCCGTCTCAGTGGCGTAGTTTGGGAGTGTAGACCTATCCCTCCATTGGACCGTCCTTCCAATTAGAGGGCGAGACGGAAGAGCCTTTTGTTGGCTTCTTCACCGCTTGAGTTTTTCTTCGCCAACAGACTTGGCGATGTTACATCCAGATCATCCATATCTATATCTATATCATTTAGAGTTACATTTGAGACTGTTGCACTAAGGTTTGAAGGGATTGATTCTACATCCAGATCATCCATCTCTATATCCATACCATCTAGAGTTACATCTGAGACTGTTGCACTTAAGGTTTTAAGGGATTATAATTAAAATTGAGTAACTGGAAAAGATACTAATCTGATTCAAAATCCCTTTGAGTTAGTGGACGTGTTGGGAACTTAGTTAGGATGCATTACACAACACCGCATGCCTACGGAGGCCCCCCAACCCTAAGACATTCCCCAAGTCTTAGAGTCATAGTGTGAGGTTTCACAAGAACCAAGACCACAGACTATCCACTAACTTAAAGGAGTAACTAGACTTCAGAATTTAATAAACCATTATATCTTCTCATCTTATCTTTCCCATCATCAAAATCCAAAAATATGATCTCTGAGTAATATGAGAATAAAATATCATACTTATGATCAATCAGTCACCATAGAAATATACTCATAAGGGAAATGTTGGGATAATGGCTGATCATAAGAGGTGCTTGCTAGAAATTTGGAAACCTTTTACATTTGCAAGTAGAAATAAATTTTAAATTTGAGTTGCTCATGCCTCTCTACTTGCTTTCTTTTGTAAATAATAAATGCCTGTTATTTTTATATAAGTTTTTGGGAGGTACCAGCAACCGCTGACGCCTTTTCTTCCTTGCACGCTTGGCAGGCAAACAGCCTGCAGTTCAGTAGCTATACATGGGTCCAGAAGATAAATTTTATACCCAACGGTATGGTTTATTTTGTGCCAGTTTTTGTTCAATTTACAATGTATTATGTTTCTTTCTCTTCAGTCAGATTTTGGGATATACTGTAGGTACTGTCAGACTTTGTACATATAAAATATATGGAAGTTAATGAAATGAAATAAGATTTTGGTGACCATTGTTCTATGTGTTGTGGTTATAAATGTTGATTGTGAATGTCATGTGGAAAATTATTCGCGCGGAAAATTTCCCCGTACTTTCAGTTACTTAATGCGATAGAAATGAATGTTGTAATGCAAAATGTGTGATTAACGGGTACCCGGATCCTAGGGGGTTCACACAAATGGTGGACGGTGACAAGAGAGAAAGGGAGAGATGGTGTATAGAGAAAGAGAGAGAGAGAGAGAGAGCATTATCTTGTTGTTTCATATTGTCGTAACTTGAAGAGCTAGTTGTGGCCTTCTATCTATAATATTTTGGGAGTCCATGGATCATAATCCATGGACTACACAAAATCAATGGATGAGATTGATTTGTACTTCTTTCAATGGCCAAGATTTTGTTGTAAAAACACAATAATTAATTTAATTTAGATTAAATATATATTGATAAATCAATATAAATTAATCCTAAAATTAAATCAATCAAACATGGAGATAATTGGAAGGAGGCTAGCCTCCTTCCATAAGATGGGGGGACGGCCACCTATTCCTAATAGGAGTTGGTGGTCGTCCACCCTCTTATTAGGGAAGGTGGATATCTCCTCTCAATTCATGAGATTAAATTATCTCATAGATTTCTCCAATATTTGCAACAACTTTTGTTGCAAATTATTTCACAAAAATAAATCCAATTTATTTTGTGAACATTGCAATCATGCCATTGAAAATTTGTGAATCGCATTCACAATCTAAAATAAATTGTGATTTACATTTTCAATTAATTATCAAATGTGAATCCAATTCACAACAATAATTAATTAACAAATATAAGTCATATTATGCTCTCTAATATACTATAAATCACATTTATAATATATATGAATAATTTGAATAATGTTAATTCATATCCATGATAATTAAATCACATTAAATTATCTTGGATCTCTATTCTCATGTGCCCAAATAATATGAATCACATTCACATTATTCACATCTTTGATAAGTAAATCACATTTAATTATTTAAGATAACTCTCCTTATAATATGAATCAAATTCATATTATTCATGATAATTAAACCACATTTAATTATCAATTTTCTCAATTCTCGGATACATATATTGAAGGATATGGTTAGATCCTTAAGCGCATCACGGAAGCGTGAGGATCGCATCGTATGCGATCGGGAGCGACTAGTCGTACTAGTCGCTCGATGCAACGGAAATTAAAATTTTTCATGTGACGAAACCACATGATCCAAGAACATTTCTAGGATCGTTTCGTCTAAATCACAAACAAGTAATAGGATTACCTTTTCAAGGGTTGCGATCGAGTCTTTAAATGAAGAGACCTACTGTCTCAAGTCCGATCCGACGGAGGAGGCGCTTACGAGCGTATTGATGAAACACGTGCTTCTCGCAATCCATGTTGATGATCCAAGCGACGGATCTCCTGATCTTGACACACGAGATTCGACGTCTTCTTCACGAGCGAGGCGCACCAAAGGAGACGGAGATCCACGAGAAAACGATCGTGCATCATAACGACGATGCTGCGGCGATGGAGAATCTCTCTAAGGCATCCATGGTGGACGGCCTCATGAGAGAGAGAGAGAGAGTGGGCGTGTAGAGAGAGAAGGAGAAAGAGAGACTTATGTTCTCTTGTGTGTATCAAGAAGAGAAAAAGGGTGCCTCTCCTTTTATAATATTTTGGGATCCATGGATCTCAATCCATGGGAAACACAAATCCAATGGCTCTCATTGATTTGTGTTTCTTTTAATGGCCAAGATTTGTGTTGGTAAAAACCAACAACAATTAATTTAATTTAGATTAAATATATATTGATAAATCAATATAAATTAAATCCAAAATTAAATCAACAACATATGGAGATAATGGAAAGGAGGCTCCTCCCTTCCATATAGGAAGAGTGGACGGCCACCCTTTCCTTTAGGGATTGGTGGCCGTCCCCCCTTTCCTATTAGGAAAGGGAGAATCTCAATGCAATCTCAAGATTGCATGATTCCATATGTCTCTAATTATTTACAACAATAATTATTGTAAATTATTCTACAAAATAATTCATAATTATTTTGTGAATACTTCAATCTTGCCATTGGAAATTTGTGAATCATATTCACAACCCAAAATAAAATGTAAATTACATTTTCAACTTAATTGTCCAATGTGAATCCAATTCACATTAACATTTAATTAACAAATGTAAATTACAAATAGCTTTCTCTTATATATTATAAATCACATTTATAATATATGTGATTAATATGGATAGTGCTATCCACATTATTCAATATCCATGATAATTAAATCACGTTTAATCATCTTGGATCTCTATTCTCGTGTGCCCAAATAATATGAATCGCATTCACATTATTCACATCTTTGATAATTAAATCACATTTAATTATCTTAGATAGCTCTCCTTATAAATCAAATCATATTAATTATGATAATTAAATCACATTTAATTATCAATTTTCTCAATGCTCGGATACATATATCAACAATGAAATTATCCTGAACTTTTTCAAGGATAATGCGCTTTCTCCGCGGATACTTGGAGATAAGGACGGGGTGATTGTATTGTTCCACGTATAGTGACTTGGATATTGAGATCATATCTCAAATCCAGATCGCAGACCTCCCATAGATACTTGATTAAATCAAGACTGCAAATATAATCTTCTCATTGCATCCGAATCATATTCAGATCAATGTCCAATATTTGGACTAAGATCAGATTACTTCTCTACTGAGAGGAGTCACTAAAATCCAGACCCGTTTCATCACTCCCTACGAATGGAAGCGTCATGGTTATACAGCCGTTTGTGATCACATCACCCTTAGGTATTCCTAATATCTGTACATCCTGCATACCGGAAGACTCAGAATAAACCCGAAGTATTAAATCAACTTTATATTGTCTACTTCATGGTATCAGTAAGTTTCTCATTCGATCATTGGGAGTTGGTATCGATCATATACTTTTCAAAAGCATATATCATACCTAGGTCTTGATCATATATTTCCAAAAGTATATATCAAACCTACAAATTCAGTCAAGCTTCCAAAGCGAGACGACCGTGCACGGAATTTGATTCTTCCCAATATCTCATGAGTGAGCTCATGCCTTCCGGTTCAGTAAATGAACCTGTATGATCCCTTTGAGAATTCGTATTACTCATATGCCATTATATACACACCAGCGCGCCGGTGTATAGACCTTGGTTAGGTCATCAACCTATTGATCTGCCAAATGTACATACTCAGACATATAGTAACACATCTGTCTCCGGTCAGAGGATGCGTGCCTATATCATGACAGCATACAACATAGGACTTTGGTTATCTCGATCTCGTTAAGTCAACTCTTTGACCTAACCAATCTGAGACCTCCGAATCTCTATTCCTATGCAGAGGACCTACATCAAGAGGTCGGTCAAATATCAGCCTAACTGAGAAAGGATTGTCATCTCCTACTCAGGTTGGAGATCATCTCTTAACAATCATTTGACCGTGCTTGATGAGTCCTCAATCTAACCCTTTAGATATTCATCCAAGCACCAGCCTCTATGATTCAATAGTTGAATCAACAACTGTATAATTATTAAGATGGCCATGGTAATAACCCTAATTGTACTAAGGGACCTATTATGCAAATTGTTCATTCTTCATTTCAGATCAGGGAATGATATGTGCAATAACATTTATTGCATAATGGCTCGTCGTGGGCTCGCATGTCTAACATATATCAACAATGAAATTATCCTCGAACTCTTTCAAAGATAATGCGCTTTCTCCACGGATACTTGGAGATAAGGACAGGACGATTGTATTGTTTCGCGTATAGTGACTTGGATATTGAGATCACATCTCAAATCCAGATTTTACGGACCTCTCATAGATGCTTGATTAAATCAAGTCCGCAAATCTAATCTTCTCATTGCATCTGAATCACAATCAGATCAATGTCCATCATTTGGAATAAGATCAGATCACTTCTCTACTGAGAGGAGTCACTAAAATACAGACCTGTTTCATCACTCCCTAGGAATGGAAGTGTCATGGTTGTACAATCGTTTATGATCACATCATCCTTAGGTATTCCTAACACCTATACATCCTGCATACCGGAAGACTCAGAATAAACCCGAAGTATAAGATCTATTTTAACTGTCTACTTCAGGGTTTCATCATTAAGTTTCTCATTTGATCATTGAGAGTCGGTATCGATCATATGCTTTCCAAAATCATATATCATACCTAGGTGTTGATCATATACTTTCCAAAAGCATATATCAGACCTACAAATTCAGTCAAGCTTCCAAAGTGTGACGACCGTGCATGGAATTTGATTCTTCCCAATATCCTATGAGTGAGCTCATGTCTTCCGGTCCAGTAATGAACCTGTATGATCCCTTTGAGAGATCGTATTACTCATATGCCCTTACATGCACATCAGCGTGTCGGTGTATAGACCTTGATTAGGTCATCAACCTATCGGTCTGCCAAATGTACATATTTAGAAATATAGTAACACATATGTCTCCGATCAGAGGATGTGTGCCTATATCGTGACAGCATACGACATAGGACTTTGGTTATCTCAATCTCGTTAAGTCAACTCATTGACCTAACTTATCTAACATCTCCGAATCTCTATTCATATGCAGAGGACATGCATCAAGAGGTCGGTTAGATATCAGCCTTTAGAGAAAGGATTGACATCTCCTTCTCAGGCTAGAGATCCCCTCTTAATAATCATTTGACAATGCTTGATGAGTCCTCAATCTAACTCTTTAGATATTCATCCAAGCACCAACCTCTATGATTCAATATTGAATCAACATCTGTATGATCATTAAGATGGTCATGGTACATAAACCTAATTGTACTAAGGGGCCTATTATGCAAATTATTTATTCTTTATTTCAGATCAGAGAATGATATTTGCAATATCATTAATTACATAATGGCTCGTCGCGGGCTCGCATGTCCAACAGAGGGTACATACATCGATCATTCAACTTGGGAGCTTCCTCCCCTTTTGGTTTAAGCAATAGAGAAGGAAAAACTCTATAACTCCTATGTATTTGATATAGCTTGTTCGTTTCATTCGTTTATCATTTATCTTCGTAAATAGATATATCCTTTATCGTAAGTATGTAATTAATTCTATAATTCATTCGAACTTTGTCTGTGACGGTTATTTCTATGAACAAAACATTATTTAATTAATCATTATCTACATTTTAGAATAAAAAATGCTTGTCTATTTTTATGAACAAAAGACGTTTTCTAAGTATTGTTAACTTAGTTATTTTGATTTTCATTTCCAGTATCTATCAGTCAACTCAATAATATGTCTGATATGACCGATATGGTGTGATATAAGGCATACATATGAGAGATGTGTATGAAATAAATGTGCATTTGTAAGCTATTGTTGTTTTAAGATCTTAGATTGGATGATATTAGTTTTCAGTATGTATCACTCAAGAATCAACATTAACATAGATTTGGTCGATATGACCGATATGTGCGATATAAGGGGTATATATAAGCAATATAAGTGATATAAGTGTGTATTTGTAAGTTATTTATTATTGTAATAACTTGGAAGCTCTTAATTTGCAAAAAATGATCGAAAAATGACTTTTTTGAGTCATTTTCGACATTTTCACCGAAACGGTCGAAATTTCACCGAACTTTCGATTTTGAAGGGGGCCGAAACGAAATCGAAATCAAGATTTCGAACCTTGTGGTGGTATCTGCACAACTAATAAGGCAACTACAAACTTATGAAAGTCCCCAGATAGCCATGTCAAGGAAACATGAGAAGCAAAAGGATGCATAGTGCATGCACGCCTCTACCTACATAAAGCAATAGGCACATCCAAGTCCATTGTATCATCAGGAGTATCATTTATGACATCCTGCACCTCAATCTGCATACTCAAATCACCATTGCCATTAGTGGAACTCAAATGCTCAGAACATACCTTGGGTGTGCTGGATGATGGAGGAAGCACATGAGCACGAGGTATGTGCCGATAAACCTGAGGAAAGAAAGTATGTGTGGTAGGAGGTGGAGGAGGTAGAGGTGGAGGAGGTGGTGGAGAAGGTAGATGTGATGGTGGAGGAGATGGTGGGAGTAGCGGTGTTGCAATGTCGCCTAGAATCGGTAAGAAATGAGATAGAGGCATATAAACCTCTTCTTCACTTTCTGAAGGAATGAGCTTGTTACTAGGAGAGAAATACATAATGGATTCAAAGAAGGTGACATATGCACTAACATAGTACCTTCGTCGAGCAGGGTCAAAGTAACGATACCCTGTTGGGTCTTGGAGTACCCAACAAACACACACTTGAACATTGTATGAGAGAGCTTGTCAAGACCTGGAGACATCTGATGAACAAAAGCAACGGATCCAAAGGCACGAGGTGTTAGAGAGAAAAGATCAGTCTCGGGAAACGTAATTAAAAACGGGATCTTCTCCCCAGAATCGATGAAGGCATACGATTCACCAAGTAACACGTAATGAAAATCGTGTCCCCCCCCAGTAAGAATGAAAAGCCCAACTCTGAATCAGAAGAGTCTTGGTAATATCCAAAAGATGGCGATGTTTCCTTTTAGCCACCCCATTCTGTTGAGAAGTATACGCACAAGATGTCTGGTGCACGATACCATAGGATCTAAGGAACTGAGAAAGTTATGTACTGCAGAATTCAAGTGCATTATCAGATGGTATAAACTTGACATTCGCAGAAAACAGATTCCTTATTTTATTAATAAAGGACTGAATAATAGGACATGCATCAGACTTGTTCTTAAGAAGAAAAACCCACGACAATCTAGAGAACTCATCAACAGCAACAAGACAAAACCTATGCCCCTGAAGATCTGGGACACGACTGGGACCCCAAATATCAAAATGAAACAATTCAAAAAGACTATGACTACTTTGACCTTGACAACTCTGGAATGTGGACCTATGATGCTTCCCACGCTGGCAGGCCTCGCATTTAAAAGTAGAGCAAGGAGAGATCTGAGGAAGAACGTAACATACTTTTTACAGAGGAAGATGACCAAATCGAAGATACCACATATACGAAGAAACAGATCCACTGTGAAGAAAAGAGGCACCAGCATAAGGAGACTGCACCAATCTGTAGAGACCTCCTTGCTCACGACCAGAACCAATCACCCTGCCTAATAAATAGTCCTGAAACACATAAGCAGAAGAGTCAAATATGGCACGACAATGTAAATCCTTGGTGATTTGACCTTTCCTGCACATAAATAGCTATTTACTAAAATTATTTTTGTATAAATGTTTGTAAAAATGTGTTGTGTAAAAGGTTTGTAAATATTTTGATATCAAAATTATGTATATAGTACAGAAACGAGAATGGCGAGTCGCAGGGCAGTAAAAACTGAAGTTCGTAGAATTGATGATTTGGAGGATGTTAGAGAACTCGTGTCTGAGGAGCTAGCCACAAGGGCATCAGCACAGAAGATTGTTGTAGAGGAGGACAAGAAGTATGTTACAAAATGGAAGCAACAATCTAGACAGTGTTGGCTCAGGGAGAGTGATGCAAACACTACATTTTTCCACCGCGTGGCAAGTGGAAAACGCCGATACAACCTGATACAATCGGTAATGGCGAATGGTATTAGGGTAGAAGGCAACCGTGAGATGGGAAGGCTTATAGTAGATCATTTCCATGATTTCACAAGAAGGCGGGAGAGTAAACAATGGAGGTGGACTGGTCTGGGGGCAACCAGCATGTCTAAGTTCATATAGAATTCAGGAGCATAAAGAATGTTCTGAAGCCGCATTGCAGGGGTTAATTGCACCTCCCCCTGACCAATAATGGAGAATGTGTCCCATGACTCCCATCTGCTATCACGACTGATCCGCCTGACTGAGTTGGGCTATATGTACTAAACTATCCTCTGTCACCACAGAGATGATGGAAAGCTCATGTATCCATAATCCACTCTGATAAGTCTGCCCTGTAACAGCTAGTAAAAGTGTATGTTGTACCTGATGTAGATGTAGAGGCTGAGGCTGCTACCTCTGGTGATCCTGACGGAGAGCCAGTTGACCCAGAAGAAGGCATTATCTCCCTGAGCCGTGCTATTAACTCATCAAATCTCTGATCAGATGCAGTTAAAGAACTACTGCCCTGCTAGATCTATTCTACAACACGAGCTGAAGCGGGAAACCCGTGCTTAGAATAGCATGTTTCCTCAGGGCTCCCCCTACCACGAGATGATGCCATGGCTGAGGAATACAGAGACAACATAGCCACCTGAAGATATGGAGAGCATGCTCAGCCTACGATATGCCTCCTCCATTGGAGGTATGGTGGCATCAGTAAGAATATGTGCTTTAGCAGCATCATATTTTGAGTCAAGTGCCGTTCCTTGAGCTGCTCTGGTGTGGCAGTCAAGGGAATGTAATCATGAAACTTCTCAAATATACCCCTTAAAGAATTGTAACGGGTACGGAGAGGGCGACCATTCTGCTTGAATGTGAAGATGTCGTGTTGAAGTTGCAGAATCTTCGACTCATTCTTTGTTGGAGAGTATGTAGCAGCAAGAATGTCTCCTATAGCCTTGGTCGTGGGCTGACTCAATATATCATTGGTTATCTCCATGGACACCGTCCTCGAAAGCCACACACATGCATAGGCATCATCAGCCTCCCATGAGGCATTAACCCCAATCTTGTCAAAAGGTTATCCTGTGTGAGAATATGCTTCTTTCCATTGCATTGCATTAGACTCGTGAACTGCATGGCCCACAGTTCATAATTCGTTCCATCCATCTTCACGATGGGTATTGGACCTTTGAAGGCACCCAGGGATGGAACATCTGCTTTATTGTCTGACATGATGACAACAATCTTCGAGACTGAGGTTGCAAACTGGATTAACTATGTCTACACAGACATATAGGAAGACGGTTGTGGGTATAGACTCATATCACAACCTCTCCCGTCTGCTAAGGGCTTCCTGAGGTACCTAGGATGGGTTGAGAGAGTTAAACCTACACCACAGGAACCAATGTGACGTCACGGGAAGCGGCAAGGGTCGGGCAACTGCGGTGGATGCCGCTGCTACAGGAGACGGTGATGGCGACGGGCTACAGCGATTGTTGCCGCTGCTCCTTCGAGATGGTGACAGGTGCGTTAGTCGCTGTTGCTGCGTCCTTGTGGCGGCAGCAGTGGCTGCGTGAGGGAAAAACTAGGGTTTTGGTGGGAAAGGAATTTTAGGGCCTAGACACCGGTCTAGGACCGTCGCTCTGATACCATGTAGATAGGATTGGAATGAAAGGGGTCTATACCGTAGTCCTAAAGCTCTCTTATATAGGCGAAAAGCTCAAAGGAAAAATTACATAAAGGAACAACGGAAAAAGAAAATTACAAGATAATAATAGAGAGATATAAATATCTCAACAACGTAGTAGAGGCCATGTTCATCCACCCTGCACCTACTGTTACCGCTCTTGTCATATAGAGGATACATGCCTACTCTAAGAATGGTTTTCCAGCATCCACACGTGTTACGCAATAGGGTACCTCTCTAGTGTTGTCTTCCTCCGAGCAGAGATATGATGATCCGGTTTCCCATCTGAGGGATATTATGCATCCTGCAAATTCTGGTGACTACTGCATACAGACATATTCCTCCAGGACAAACTGTTGTCATAACCGATGGGACTCATTCCTCAATCACGAGATAGGGGGAGAGTAGTTTGACGCCATCCTTACGTCTCTAGAATGTGTCGCATGCCACATATTTTTCTATGAATTTATTGTCCATCAGTAAGATTACTAAGGATTTGAACTATCATGCTATATTTGATCCATCGACTCTTGCATTTTAGGACATCCTAACTGGCAAGGTGATTGGTTGTGGTTGTGAACAGGGAGGCGTCTACAAACTGGTTCAAACTCCATGTGCTGGGTTATCATCTCAATCCTCTAGCTTTGCTTCTCCGTTCACCTGGCATATGCGTTTTGGTCATCTTCCCCTCTAGAAGTTGAGTATGTTCTTCCCCAGATCTTGCTTCGAGTGTCCTTCAATTATGAGGCATGTCATTTGGGAAAGCATCACCGATCTGTCTTTCCCAGTCGTCGGAGTCGAAGTAGTAGCTCCCCTTTTGAGTTGTTCCATGTTGACATTTGGGGTCTGAGTCCGGTTCCCGATCATCCGGGCCGCCATTTTTATTTAGTTGTTTATGATTTCTCTCATATGTCATGTGTGCTTTTGATGAAAAATAAGTCCGAAGCTTGAAACTTAATTCAAAGATTCATCAATAAGTTCGTAATATTTTTTCTACCAATGTCAAGATTGTGAGGATTAATAATGCTTTAGAATTTTATACTCATGTTCTCCTCACATGGTATAATTCATCAAAGAACATATGCTTACACGTCCCAGCAAAATGATGTCATCAAAAGAAAACATCACCATATTCTTGATGTTACTTGTACTCTTCTTATCTATAGTCATGCTCCTCGCTCGTTCTGGGGGGATGAAGTCCTTACAGCATGTTATCTTATTAATCGCATGTTGTCGTCTGTCTTGGGAGAAAAAGTTCCCTTCTCAATCATATTTCCAGAGGAGTTATTCTCTCTAGGTCCTAGGGTTTTCGTATTAATTGCCTTTATCCACAACTTTTCTCCTAGAGTTGACAAGCTTTCTCCTAGATCTGTCAAATGTGTGTTTGTGGGATATTATAGGACTCGGAAGGGATATAGATGTTATGATCCCGTGTACATGAAGTACTATATCAACGCAGATGTCACATTTTCTGAGTCCGTGATGTATTTTTCTCCGACAGTTGATCGATTGACTCTCTTAGACTCTGATAATGAAATACAAATCCCATCGCCACCTCCATCATCACCACCACCTTCATTGTCACCCTCACCATCCCAGTTTCCTACGTCATCGTCACCATCATCCCCTACCCTACCACCCATTATCCATGTTCCACCATCATTACAGTCGACGACTAGCTCCTGCTCATGTTCATAGCACATCATCCAGTGCATTCAAGCTATGTCCTGAACACAATGTCTCTAACGATGGATCTGGAGATGTATCTCAGCAAGAATTATTGCAAGAGGATGCCGTACAAGAGATTGTTGGTAACAAAACAAGTGATTTTGATGTGCATATTGATATTCGGAAGAAGAAGGCGTTCTTGTGCCTCGTATCCTATTGCTTCTCAAGTGCCATTCGATCGTCGTACAAGAGAGTTCAGGCGATTTATTGTTACTCTGTCTACTGTGGACATCCCACGGAATTACTAGAAGGCCTTGAAGGATAGTCAGTGGCGCAAAGTCATCGAGGAGGAGATGGGTGCTTTACAGTCATATGGTACATGGACTTCGGTACCTACGCCTAGTGGGTCGTATGTTGTGAGTTGCAAGTGGGTTTTTACTGTGAAGCATCATGTAGATGGGAACCTTAGTAGGTATAAGACCAGACTGGTCGCACGCGGTTTTACTCAGACATATGGAATCTAGACACCTCTCTTGTTGCCTGAGACTCTACCCTATGAGCTCTCCTATCTGTTGCAGTGGTACGTGATTGGCCCTTATTCCAGCTTGATGTTAAAAATGCTTTCTTGTATGGTGATCTTCAGAAAGAAGTCTACATGTAGCAGCCTCCGGAGTTTGCTGCTGAGGGGAAGTATCAGCATGTGTGTAGACTCCATAAGGTAATATATGGCATTAAACAGAGCTCAAGGCTTGGTTTCAGAAGCTCTCAGATTTGATTGAAAAGCAGGGGTTCAGAAGGGCGAATGCATATCATTCTCTCTTTGTACAGAAAATCTCTAGAAGTTCAGTTGCTATTATGGTATATGTTGATGACATACTGGTTACAAGAGATGGTAGTCAAGGGATAAAAAAGACGAAAGAATTTCTAGGCAATCAATTCGTCACCAAGGATCTTGCACCCTAAGATATTTTATGGGGTTAGAGTTTTCCAGGAATCAGCAGGGTCTTGTGATGACCCAAAGAAAGTATGGCACTGATATGCTAAGTGAGACAAGCATGCTTGGATGTCGACCTGTTACCAAGGCCCTAAATGTCAGTTTCGGTCACCATTTCGGTGACCGACTGAAACGGAATTTCGGTCGAATTTCGATCAAAATTTCCATCATTTCGGTAATTTTTTGTACTAGGGCCCCCATATTTCGATCATTTCAGTCATTTCGGTCGAATTTTGATTTCGATAGGATATCGATATTCGATAGAAATTCGATCGAATTTCGTTGAAATTTGAGGCCATGCCTGTTACTACACCTATGGATCAGCATGAGACTGTATGATGATGATACAGATAAAGTAGACAAGAGAAGATATAAAGAGTTGGTGGGAAAGCTTCTCTATGTAACCATCACTAGACCCGACATCTCTTTTGCAGTCAGTTGGGTTAGTCAGTTCATGGAGCAACCTCGTCAGGTACACATGGATATTATACATATGATATTAAGGTACCTAAAATCATCTCCATGTGCAGGGTTGCTATTCAGGAAAGGAGAAGCTATTACTATCTCAGCATGCGCAGATACAAACTATGCAGGGTACCCTAAGGACATGAAGTCAACATCATGATTTGCCATATTTGTTGGAGATTCACTTGTTTCTAGGGAAAGTAAGAAAAGGACTGTGGTGGCCAGATATAGTGTTGAATTCAAGTATAGGGATATGACACAAGCAAGCACATAAATGATGTGGGTTCATGTAGTACTAACAGATCTACACATAGATGTCCTTCATACATTGCTGAAATGTGATAATCAGGTTGCTCTATGCCTAGCGAACAATCCTACATTTCATGAAAGAACGAAACATATTGAAGTTGACTGCTACTATATACGAGACATGGTTCAGAAGGAATTTATTTATACTTCTCATGTCAGCTTAGGAGACCAAACGATCTTCACAAGGCATTACTCAGAGAACCATTCCAAAAGTGTTCATCCAAGCTGAGCATGATTAACATCTATACTACATATTGAGGGAGAGTGCAGATATATATATATATATATGTTTTATACTTATTATCTATTCTTCATTTCCTTAGTTTTTCTTATGTAATTTACCCATATGTCTCTCCTCTATATGAGAGAACCTAGGGTTCCTTTGAATAAAAAAGTTGCTCATTTCTCCCAACCTAAGGTTCTTGCCACTTGATTGGCAGCACCGAAGAGAGGAGCAGCAGTACTCCAAGCTGTTGTTTGCAGCCAAAAATGAAAGGATTTGGAGCTTTGACGGCTGGAGAAAATAGAGATAACATTGGGGTTCTTTTGGTGATACTTATAAGGGAAGAGGAGGCCTTATCATTTGCCAAATGAAGAAGCTTAGGGGCCAAATGGAGGAAGAAAGGGGAAGCCAAGTGGCTGCTGCTGAACAATCTGTTGAGCAAAATATTTATTTTTATTTTTTTTAAACTAAATGTTCTCTTTTATTTGAAAAGAAAACAAAGTTGTCCGCAATCACGCCTCAAGTCTCGGATTCTGATGTATAATGGCGCGTTTTGACTGTCTCCGAATGATCATCTGTATAATATTCACGAATTTTGTATTGGGTATGATTTTCAAAAATTCTCAAGATACGGCTTTGGTTTGTGACTAAATTTTGTGATTTTAAAATATCAAGTGACCTTTGATTTAAGAACGGTCGATTTTGTTGGGTTTTTTGTCGACTCGGATTTTTGAGTGGTCTTGGTTTGTTTTGCGGTTTTCGAATTTGTGACACAGTTTTTTCGATGGCATGCTTTACAATGCAATCGATTTTTGATCGATTGATTGCAAACAACTTTTGATTTATGATCTATTGATCAATTTAGATCATTTAATATTGATTGATGATTTTATCAGATCAAATGGACCCTAATCGAGTCGGGTTCAGTTTATTCGAATATGAATGTCACAAATATAAAAAGCTCAAAGGGAATCTCGTCCTTGAGACTCGAGTCAAGGTCACTACGTGTCATATTTGGATGTGATGTATTGTCTACACTATGCAATGCAAATGTTTTTGTGGGTTTTATATATTTTTTATTTCAATTTTAATTTTTAATTTTGTATTTTGGTTTTCTTTTTGCTGATTTTGTATTTTCTTTTTATATTTTGTATTTTTATATTTTCTTTTTCAATAATAGGATATATACACAACATAAGATAAGAGGGGATAGGGTATTTATAAAAATAGGTCAAAATACTCAAAAATCAGGAAATAAAATCTTTTTGGTCTTTTTATATTTTTAAGATGTTTTTGTGATTTTTGAGGATTTTTCTAACTGTTTTTGGTATTTTTAAAAATCAGAATATAAGAAAACAGTGAACAACAAGGCTGGCCAAAATTTAAACGGGAATGAAAAATATCAAACAGTAACAAAATTTTCCCAAATTGATTTTAAATTAAAGGCAACAAAATGGGGAAACTACAGAACCCGAGTTTTCATTTTTTTTGGAGTTTTCTATGATTTTTTAGATTTTTATGAAGTTTTTAGAGGTTTTCAAATTTTTAAGGTTTTTACTTTTGAAATTTTTAGTGGTTTTTGGACTGAAACTAAAGATGATAAGTGTTTTGAATCCATAAAAACATCAAAGGAAAAACAAGCCATATTATTTCAACATGTATATAATTAAATAGGCTTGTTTTGACAATTACCTGAGCATATCTTCTTCAGCCTCCCATGTCTTCTTCAGCCTCCCATGTCACCTCTTTGACACCATGGCAGTGCTATAGCACCTACGAGAGATTATGTTGATAATGGATAAGTCATATTGAAATGGATTAAGAGAGGATGATCATATTACTTGAAATTCCAAATCTCTACCCCTACAGTCTGCATAGCTCTTCTAGCGGCTTTGTGCCGTCAAAAGCTTTCGCCTCACAAGGTCAACAACACTCATGGTCTCCTTTAACAGATCTACGGAGGAAAGAGCATGATCACCTACCTCACGTCAACTGAGACGTGTGAGGCATCTCCTCCCGTATAGGGCTTCGAATGGTGCCATACCGATTCTGGAATGATGGTTGTTGTTGACTTGTTGTATGTGAATTCTACTAAAGGCAGGTGGTCCTTCCAGGACCGTTTCCACTCCAAAGTGCTTGCACGTAGCAAATTTTTCAGTGTCTGAATGGTGCGCTCGCTATGTTCGACAGTATGCAGATGATATGTGAAACTCATCTTCAGCTCTGTCTTTAATGCTGACATGAACTGATACCACTAGTGTGATGAAAACCTCGAGTCTTTATCAGAAACCACCTCATGTGGTATAACGTGTAGCCTGATAATATTCTGCACATATAGCCTGGCCAATCTAGATGGATTGTAGATCATGCTGACAGGTATGAAATGAGCTAACTTGGTCAACCTGTTAACGATGAACACGGAAATCGCCTCTTTAATAAGACGATAATTGTAGTTGTTGGGAAAAGTGAATGAGTTGTTTATTCCATAATCCCTAGGCTCTCTTATATAGGAGAGTAGCCCATGGGTAAATTACATAAAGCATACAACTGAAAATAAAAATAACGAAGGGATACAGAAACGACTATATGCGTTAACACTCCCCCTCAAGATGGAGCATAGATATCAATCATGCTCAGCTTGGACGCACACTTCTGGAATGGGCCTCGTAGTAATGCCTTGGTGAATATATCAGCAGTTTGATTCTCTGAGGTAACATGAGATGTAGCAATGAACCCCTTCTGAATCATGTCACGTATGTAGTGACAGTCAACCTCAATATGCTTGGTCCTCTCATGGAATGCTAGGTTGTTTGCAATGAATAAGGCAGCCTAATTATCACATTCCAAGTTCATAGGAAGCGGTACATCAAGACATAGATCTTTAAGGACAGCTTTCACCCACATCATCTCTGTGCTAGCCTGGGCCATAGCCCTATATTCGGATTCAGCACTGGACCTAGCTACCACTGTCTGTTTCTTGCTCCTCCATGAGACTAGAGCATCTCCAACATAGACTGCAAATCCTGAGGTGGACTTCCTGTCCTTGGGACATCCTGCATAGTCTGCATCCGCACATGCTGAGATAGAAATCTCCTTTCCCTTCTTGAATAGCAAACCTCCTGCACCTGGAGATGATTTGATATATCTAAGAATCATGTGTATTGCGTCCATATGGACCTGACGTGGTTGCTCCATGAACTGGCTCACACGACTCATTGCAAATGATATATCAGGTCTAGTGATCGTGACATACAATAGTTTGCCTACCAGTTCTCTGTATCTTCTCCTGTCCACCTCCTCTGTGTCATCATCATAGAGCTTCATGCTGGGATCCATTGGTGTCGTAGCAGGCCGACACGCAAGCATACATGTTTCACTCAACAAATCTGTAACATATTTCCTCTGCGACATTACTAATCCATACGGATTTCTAGCAAATTCCAGCCCCAGAAAATATCTAAGGACTCCAAGGTCCTTAGTGACAAATTCGGTTCCCAGCTTTTCTTTCGCCTGCTTTATGCCCTGCTCATCATCTCCTGTAATCAAGATGTCATCTACATAAACCATGATTACAATAATACCTCTAGCAGTCTTCTGTACGAACAATGAATGATCAGCATTGGAGCGTTTGTATCCTTGTTTCTCAAAGAGGTCTGAGAGCTTCTGAAACCATACTCTGGGGCTCTGCTTAAGGCCATAGATAGCCTTATGTAATCTGCATACCTTGGAACAGTAGCGGTGAGACAGGTATATGCGGTGGTGGTGGTGGTGGTGGTGACGTTGATGACGGCATTTGAGGTGGTGGTGTCATGTATATGGCATCAGTAGGTGGTAGCTGCTGGTCTCCCGAGGCTGAAAAATACATAGCAGATTCAAAAAATGTAACATCTGCACTGACCATATGCCGTCGACGCAGAGGATCGAAACACTTGTACCCCTTTTGAGTTCTGGAGTACCCAACGAAAACACACTTGACAGCCCTAGGAGAGAGCTTGTCAGTACCAGGCGACAACTGATGGACAAAGGCGACCGAACCAAACACACGAGGAGTAAGAGTGAACAGATCCTTCCCGGGATGGATGAGGGAAAACGGAATCTGTTCATTCAAGACAGAAGAAGGCATACGATTGATTAGGTTACATGCAGTGAGAACTGCATCACCCCAGTAAGAGTAGGGAACATGACTCTGTATAAGAAGTGATCTTGTGACATCAAGAAGGTGACGGTGTTTCCTTTCAGCAATTCCATTTTGTTGAGATGTATGAGCAAAAGATGTTTGGTGAACAATCCCTTTTGAGGAGTAATAATTAGCAAGGACATTGGTACACAGTTCTAAAGCATTATCACTCCTCACAAACTTCACGGATGTGGAGAAAACATTTTGTATTTCATTCAGAAAATGGATAATGATATTTCCTGCTTCAGATTTATTTTTCATCAAAAATACCCATGACACTCGAGAAAAATCATCCACAAATACTATATAAAACCTGTGTCCCTGATGATCAGGTACACGACTCGGACCCCAGACATCAATATGAAATAACTCGAACTTGGAGGTACTACTCCGATCTGGACGACTGGGAAAGGTCGACCTGTGATGCTTTCCCAACTGACACGCCTCACATTGGATAGGTGTGTGAGGAAGACCATAAGGTAACATGCGATGCAATTTCTGAAGCGGTAGATGTCCAAAGCGCAGATGCCACAATAAAGAAGATACTGGTCCAGTGGGAAGGGATGAGGTTCCAGCGAATGGGGTCTGATTCAGGCGGTAGAGGCCTCCTTGCTCATAGCCACGACCAATCACGTTGCCCGTATGGATGTAATGAAAAATCAAAGAAGATGGATCAAAAATTGCCCGACAATGTAGATCCTTCGTAATCTGACTAATTGACAACAAGTTCATTGAAAAATCAGGTGCATGTAGCACATTCTTGAGCTGCATAGAAGATGTCAATCTAATCTCCCCCTGACCAGTGATGGGGGAATGTGTACCATTGGCGATTACTACTGTTTGGCCTGGAGGAATCTGAGTGTATCCTGTAAGTAAACTCCGGTCGCCACATAGGTGATGTGTAGCGCCCGAGTCCATAATCCATGGTAATGTATCTGATCTACTACCGATGAATGCAAGTATGCTACCTGAAGCACTGGTCGACGCAGAGGCAGAAGCAGCAGAATCAGATTGACTCTCAGTAGTCGGTGCTGGACCAGATGGTGGAATAATGCCCCTCAGACGGGCAACTAGATCGTCGAGCTGCTGATCCAGAGTAGCAGCAGATGGAGGCTCTATCTCTTCAGCAACTCGTGCAGATGCAGGAAATCCATGCTTCGAGTAGCATGTGTCTTCATTGTGTCCAACGCGGTGACAATAGCTACATGTTGGCCTAGTACGGCCACCTCTTCCACGGGGTCCACGTCCACGGCCCTGGTGATGAAATCCGCGACCCCTGTTGGCTGCCATGGCTGAAGTATTCTGACTCGTGGCCGTGGAAGGAACTGTGATCCGACTCAGTCTATGGAAAGCTTCCTCCATGGGAGGAATAGTAGAGTCGGCCAAAATCTGTGATCGTGCCGCCTCATGCTCTGGATCAAGTGCAGCCAGGAACACGCCTACCATAGTCGCGTTCCTATATGTCTTCTGCTGTTCAGGCGTGGCTGTCAGGGGCATGAAGCTGTAGAGCTTCTCGAACATCCCCCTCAGTGATGTATAGAGAGAATGTAGAGGGCGACCATTCTGCTTGATAGTGAAGATATCATGCTGGAGTTGCAGAATCTTTGTCTCGTTCTTCGCCTGTGAATATGTAGCCGACAGAATGTCCCACATATACTTCGTCGTGGGTTGATGTAGAATGTCATTGGCAATTTCAATTGCCAACGTACCGGATAGCCAAACTTTGGCGTATGCGTCATCAGCCTCCCAAAAGGCATTGGTTCCAGTCTTCTCAGCAGGCTCTGGTTCGGTAAGAATGTGCTTCTTACCCGTTGACTT
This sequence comes from Ottelia alismoides, assembly GCA_037367405.1. NCBI lineage: Eukaryota > Viridiplantae > Streptophyta > Magnoliopsida > Alismatales > Hydrocharitaceae > Ottelia > Ottelia alismoides. Next base: position 132,828 of record JAZKJV010009871.1, on the reverse strand, counting down.
CATCATGCTCATGAACTGCATTGCCCACAGTTCATAGTTGGTACCGTCCATCTTTACAATACGCGTTGGACCACGAAAAGCGCCAAGGGATGGAATATCTGTCTTGCTTTCTGACATACTGGAGACTGAAGACTGGAATGACTGATAGAGAATGAGTTTTGTCTACAATGGCATAGACGGGTTTAGTTGCACGTGTAGACCTCAAGCAACTAAACCCATGTAGGTGACGGTGTGCGCTTTAAGGCTTTAGCACACACGCACGCGTAGGATGCACGCGTACACTCAACCTGCAGAACGCTCAGACACAGGAGGGCTGGAGCACGCTATGCGTGCACTGGTATTGCATGTTGCGCGCACTGGTTGCACGCGTTACGCGCACTGGTTGCACGCACAGGAGATCGGTACTTCACGCGCACTGGTTGTGCGCACAGGAGATCGGTGCGTGAAGCTTCACGCGCAGCCGCACATGAAACCAGAGCAGCAGCACAGGAGATCTGTGTGCGGGAGTGATGCTCACTCGCTCGGGAGAACGCGGGGAAGGGGGGGTTGCGCACTCGTACTCGCGCAGAGGATGCTAGCGCAGAGGTGCAGCGGGGCGCAGCCGCGCGTGCAACAGAGGAGGAGGCGGCGCCGATCAGAGGGAGAGAGGAAGGAGGCGGCGCCGATCAGAGAGAGAGGCCGGCGGGGTGGGGTAGGGCTAGGGTTAGGGTTTCGAGAACTCCGGCCTAGGACTGTCGCTCTGATACCATGTTGGGAAAAGTGAATGAGTTGTTTATTCCATAATCCCTAGGCTCTCTTATATAGGAGAGTAGCCCATGGGTAAATTACATAAAGCATACAACTGAAAATAAAAATAACGAAGGGATACAGAAACGACTATATGCGTTAACAGTAGTATATGAGACGAAATTTGGTCGATCAAAAACCACACTTTCGAATATGTGGAAGTTAATTTACTTGGCAAGTATACCAAGGTCGAACATAGGGACACGAGTCTCTTAGTCTATTTATCCAAAATTATTGTTTAATTAATGAGTGATTATTTTCTAAACCTAGGTCTTCATGTAGATGTGATATGCAAAATAGTATGTAAATAAAATGATGCAAGGAATGAAACAATTGATGCAGATAAAATCACAAGAAATGATGCATGTATTTTATTTGATTTTTAGATGCAAAAAATGAGATGCATGGTGAAGAATATGCAACAAATGTTATGCATTGCAGTCAATTATCCTTGGAGGTAGTATTCGCTATTTAACTTGGTTCCAAATGACATTTCCTACACTTGGAGGAACAACTCCTCTCGCTTTAGAATTGACCGGTTCTTGGCTAATGGGAAGTCTTTGGAGTCCTTTCCCCTTTACTCTGTTTCATCTCGCCCCCAATCTTTCTCGGATCACTCTCCTATAATTTGGGACTCTGGCGATGGTATTCGCCCTCGTGGGTTGTTTCGGTACGAGAAGTGTTGGTTGTTGGAACCTAATTTCAAACAAGTCATTCAGGACCATTGGACCCAAGTTCCCGTCTCCGGTTCCGCGGCGTCTAAACTTGATCAGAAGCTTGCTTCGCTTCGGAGGGTGCTTGCGGACTTCAAAAGAAACTCCAGGCAGGCGCGTCTTGCTGTGCGCGCTGAGGCGGAGGAGATTATTATGCAATTAGATTCGCTGGAGAATGAGCGTGAGATCTCACTTGATGAACTTCGGGAGCGCAATTCCGCTCACGCTCGGGTGCAGGAGGAGGACAAGAAAAGAACAATTGAATGGCGTCAGCGCTCACGGTTAAAATGGCTTAAAGAGGGCGATGCGAATACTGCCTTCCACCGGGTGACGAGCAATCGAAAGCGTTATAACATGATGCGGTCCCTTTCTATCAATGATGTTCATATCGCCGGGGAAGGAGAGATGGGGTGCGCCATTATGGATCACCTGAGGCGTACCTCATCAATCTCTTCCCCGCGTAGGTGGCGTTGGCTGGGTCTTGGCGCTTCCTCTATCTCTGATGCGGACTCCGCGACCCTTATTCGTTCCATCTCCTTGGAGGAGATTAAAGCAGCAGTGTGGGCTTTAAATCAAGATTCTTCCCCGGGGCCTGATGGGTTCTCAGTTGCTTTTTATCGCGACTTTTGGGAGATTGTTGCGGGGGACGTCATGGAAGTCATTTCTGAATTTTGTTCGGGTAACTCCGGCTTTGATCGCATCAATCGGGCTAATATTGTTCTAATTCCTAAAAAAGAACCGGCGAGGCATATTGAGGAGTTTCGGCCTATTTCGGTCTCTAATGGAATCTACCTTATCGTGGCTAAAATTTTAGCCACACGTCTGTCTCGGGTTCTGGATGGCCTTATATCTCCTGTTCAAGCAGCGTTCATAAAAGGGAGGCAAATCGCGGACTGCATTGTCGTGGCATCTGAAATGGCGGCGGATTGGAAAAAAGAAAAAAAGAAGGGGGTACTATGGAAGATTGATTTTGCTAAGGCTTATGATTGCATCGAGTGGAGCTTCCAGTGGTCCGTTTTGCGTAGATGGGGCTTCCCAAACTTATGGATCTCTTGGATGCGTAGATGCGTCTCCACTGCATCGCTCTCTGTGATGATCAATGGTCGGTCGGTTGGTGGATCCTTCCAGCCGCGCAGGGAGGTGTGTCAGGGCTGTCCTCTTGCGCCCCTCCTCTTCGTTTTGGCCTCTGATGTGCTGGCGCGCATGGTGTACCGCGTAATTGATGCGGGGCTTACTAATGGGTTCCGCAAGGGGGATGCTTGCATGCCCTTGATCCAGTTCGCTGACGATACGATTTGCTTCATTGAGGGCGGTCCGGAGGAGGTTTCCGGTATGGCCAACACTCTTGCTCTTTTCTGTGAATTATCGGGCTTGTCGATTAATGTCTCCAAATCCAACGTGGTGCCTTTTGGCTTGTCGCCTGCGGAGGCGGAGGAATGCGGCCGGCTGCTCGGTTCTTCGCCTGGGAAGTTTCCTATTGCTTATCTTGGTATTCCTTTATCGGCGAGTCGGGCCAGAACTAAGGATTGGCGTGTTATTACTGAACGGGTGGAATCACGCCTTGCCGGTTGGCGGGCGGCCTTGCTTTCTCGGGGAGGGCGACTTATCCTTCTCAAATCGGTGCTCTCATCTATACCGGTATACTTCCTCTCTGTTCGAAGAATGCCTGCGGGGGTCCGCTTGCGCCTGGAGCGGTGTATGCGACGTTTCTTGTGGGGGCGGAAGCAGGGGAATGGTAGGGGCACGCATCTGGCCGCTTGGGATGTTGTGTTATGCCTAAACGCTTCGGTGGGCTTGGTGTCCGGAGATTGGATCTGGTAAATGACGCCCTTTTACTCAAATGGGTGAGTAGACTCTGGGGAAAGGGTGATAACTTTTTCACCAATGTTCTAAGGGTGCTCTTGGGCAGCGATTGGTTCGGGCTGCAGCGGGGGGCCTTGCAATTACATTATTCTCCGTTTTGGCGCAACATCTCAGCCGCTCTGCAGAGGAATGTGGCGCTCTTCACCCCGGTGTTGGGGACGGGGGAATCCTTCATGTTTTGGCTGGATGACTGGTCGGGAGGTGGCCCTCTTCAGGTGCGTTTCCCAAGATTGTTCGCGCTTGCGTCGAATAAGCACGCATCTGTCGCGGAGTGTTGGGCGGATGGATGTTGGGGCCCTCGGTACTCTGCGAACTTCTCTGTGCAGCGAGTGGATGATTTCGTTATGATGATGGTGGCTCTCAGTACTGTTGCTATGCCTAATTTGCAGGGGGATCATTGGCGCTGGAAGGACGGTTGCTTCTCCACTCGGAAGGCCTACCGGGCTCTGCTCCCTTCTCCACCACCTACATCTTCTCTCCTTCTGCGTGACTGTGGTTTCTTCTGGGGCTTGCGCTTGCCGGAGCGCATCGGCATCTTCCTTTGGTTACTTCGCCAAAGGAGGCTGTTGACTCGTGATCGTTGTGCCAAGTTTTTTCCACAAACCAGTGCTTCATGCCCTCTATGTTGCGATGAGGACGAAACCGTTGATCATCTTTTCTTTGGATGCCCCCTGGTTGCAGGTATTTGGGACGATTTTCCCTGGGCTCGAGCGGACAATATCGAAGGCTTTTGCGAGACTCTTTGGTCGAACAGGGACAGGGACAGGCGTGATCTCTTGGCTCCTATCGCGCGGTTGTGGTGCATTTGGCTTGCCAGGAACGAGGTTATTTTCTCGGGGCAGCGTTTCAATAGTGAAAACGTCAATATTTCGGGTACTCGATTTATTTCCGATTGGTGTACTCGATAGGTTAATGGCCTATCCGTGGCGGCTTTTCTTCTTGTATTCGTATTCGTCTTCTCTTTCCTTCTATCCCACCTTCCCTTTGTAAGTATCTCTCATTTTTCTCTTTTTTAGTTATATATATTTTTGGGGCGACCACCAACGAGTGTATCCCCCTTCTTTTGAGCCTCAAAAAAAATATCCTAAAATTATCAAATTAATGAGCAACAATTAATATTCAATTTCAGAGGCAAATTAAGCACAAAGGATAACAATGGCAATATAAATAATGAGCAGGAGACACTATAGATCATCAAAAATTAGCACATTGAATTAAGTGTCAAATCATGAAATAAATGATGCCATTAGAAAGAGGGTAAAATTATCAACAAAATGAAACTGAAATCAACTGAAATGGAATCTGAATGCTTAAGATATGAATGAAACAGTACAAAAGCATAATTGTAATAAAAATGCATTAAAAATAAAAGATAAATATTCACAAAAATGCCCCTGGAGGGGCATTTTTGCAATAAATGAAAGCCGGAAGGCCCCTTCACATATTTTCCTTTGCACGTAGGAGCATTTTTGTAATTGTCAGAAGTCGGTGGGGCTTTTGTGCAAAATTCCCAAGCACGCACATGAAGCACGTGTCTGGGAACATCTTTGTAATTCGAAGAAAACGCCAGGGGTGACTTGCAAATATCCTAATCCCTCACGTGCATGGCACGTGAGGGGGCTAGCACATTGAATTAAGTGTCGAATGATGAAATAAATGATGCCATTAGATAGAGGATAAAATTGGCAACAAAATGAAACTAAAATCAACTGAAATGGACTCTGAATGTTCAAGATATGAATGAAACAGTGCAAGAGCATAATTGTAATAAAAATGCATTAAAAATAAAAGATAAATATTCACAAAAATGCCCCTGGAGGAGCATTTTTGCAATAAATGAAAGACAGAGGGCCCCTTCACATATTTTCCTTTGTGTGCATGGGTATTTTTGTAATTATCAGAAGTCGGTGGGGCTTTTGTGCAAAATTCACATGCGTGCACGTAAGACATGCGCCTGGGGACCTCTTTGTAATTCGAAGAAAACATCAGGGGTGACATGCAAATATCCTAGTCCCTCACATGCACGACACACGAGGGGGCTAGGCTCGGAAGACAGTTCCGATTCGACGGCACGTGGCATCTGATGGTGTTTCGGAGAATGACTCGGAGGATGGCTCGGTGTGTCCGAGCCTCCTTGCCTCAGAGGGGAGGCATGGCCGTGTCTGGACCCGCCCGATCGTGAGGATCGGACGGCATCTGTACGTGGAAGTTCCTCCCTCTTCCTCCTCACGCAAGGCGGAGAAGACGGGGCTCCATCGACTTCCTTGGAGCTCTACCAACGTCCCTTCGCAAACCCGAGGATAGAGAACAGTAGTTGAAGGCCTCGTGAAGGAGCAAGAAGTGAAAGGAGGGTCCGACCATGGCTGGAGGGGCTGGTCGATGAGGCGTTGCTGGAGCCTGGGCTCGAGATCGACGATGAGTGAAAAGCTCCGACCATTGAAGACATATGTACCTGCAAGCTTTAGTATATCCGAAGCGGGATGTATGCATACGAGGTGAGTGAGATGGGAGTCTGGCGGAGGTGAAGAAGGTGGTGGCTCGGTGGGTTCCGAAAGGTGATGAAATGGATGGGGGCTCTGACAGAGAGAAAGAGGATGAGCGGGGTGGTCGACGTGAATGAAGGATGAATGGCGAAACTAGTAGGTTGGTCGCTGAATCGTGAAGGTGGATGAATGACGCAAGATAATGTGTAGAAAAATGAGGAAAAATAATAATAGACTACCTTGGAGGATCAGGGAGGAAGAAGATGGACAGAAGGCATGGGTTGGGCTTAGGGTTGGGCATTGGGCAGGGCCGGCCCGACCCGGCCCAAAACCCGACCTGTATAACCCGTCCCAAACCTGAACTCGAAATTTAATGGGCGGGTCATGGGCTCTAAAATGAGCCCATATTGATTATCGGGCCGGGTTTGGGCCTGAGAAGGCCCAAACCCGTTAGCCCGATAGCCCGACCCATTCTAAAGCAAGTATATTCATATCTTGTACGGTATAATTATATCAATTATATTCATGTTCATTCCAAATACCATGTTCTAACTTTAATATCCTTATTCGAGTGTAAAATAAATGCTTAGATACATTAATAATCATATTCATTAACGTGGATTGAGGATATTATTACATTAATATACAAGATTATTACATTGATATGCAAGAATGGAATCTGTGTCCTCAAGTGTTAGAGCATGTACAACTGTAAGTAACCAATCTGTATTAGGTCATAGTGCCCGCATCTACAATAGAATATGTAATGGTGAATTGAATGGTGGTTTAAGTCGCCATATTTTTACCACATTTCTATTTCCAACATACAACTAATGTTAAAATCACAAATTAGTTAGCATGCTTGTAGTTTTAAACATGCACACATGCATAAGAAACAACCGCACAAATGCAAGAAGAATGGAAGACATGATATTGGTATACATAGGTGTTAAATTGGGTCGGCCCGACCCGAACCCGACCCATTTTGTTTGGGCCGGGTTTGGGCTTGGGCCTAATTTTTGAAAATAAAATGGGCCTAGGCCCGACCCATTAACCCATATACTTAAATGGGCTTGGGCCGGGCCAACTCAAACCCGACCCGACCCGGCTCGATGCCCAACCCTAGTTGGGCTTCATGTGAAGCTCGGTTTGTCACTCGAATTTGATCAGCCATGTCAAAGAGCTTAGTGGTGCCTAGGATGGTCGGGACATGGCCGGAGAGGCCATAAGTCGACACATGGGAAGGAGTTCGTCATCACCTCGACTAATCGCCCCTCCGTTGTCACCAGAGGGGAGAAGGAAGCTAGGCCTTCACCCGTGGAATGGTGGACAAGGAAGAAGATGGGCAGAGGAGCAATATTGGTAGGTGGTTGTGGTCGGTTATAGGTGATGGAAGCGGAGATGCAACGGGTGAATTGAAGTGGAAGGGGATGTGGGTTGATGGTCTTGATGGTCTCACGAGGATGGCTGAGGTAATGGCTATGGGGGGAGGGCACTAGGCTGTGGAGAGGGGGATTGGAGCAATGGCAGAAATGGGAGGGTACGGAGCAAGCATGAGGCGTAACAGATGGGGGAGGAAGAACTGAAGGAGACGAAGGGTTTTGGACCGTTGGATCGCTCGATCCAACAGTCAAAAGATAGGCGTTGAGCGAGGGTCGAGATCAGATCATGTGAGGAAATCAAGCGGTGGGGATCTGAGCGGAGGTGGACGGCTAGGATGGACTGATGGCTTTCATCTGAAGGTCAGGAAAAAGGTGGCTATGTGGACGATGTTGGAGTGCGGGATGAGAGGCAATCGTGTGGTGGAAATGAAAACGGAAGTGGATGGTTGAGATTTGAATCAGGAGGGTGGATCCAAATGGTGAAAGGAAGAAGGTGAATGAGCGGTGGAGATGAAACGGTCGGAAGATGATCGAGCGGTTGTGAGCGAGGGCGGGTGGATGTGAAGGGTCGAGTCACGTGGCTCAATCAGAGAGAGCCACGTGGCTCAATCAGAGGGAGCCACGTGGTCCAATTGAAAAATTAGAAAATAGAAAAATCAGATAAAATCCAAATAAAATACTTAGAAGCTTAATTACAAAAAAGTCAAAACATGAACGTTGTAGATCTCAATGAGATCTACAAGTTTCAAGTTGACCAAAAAGTCAGTAGAGATCAATTGTAAAAGGAGAATTTTTGCAAGTATTTTTAATGACTTAAAAACACTTATTTTAGTGGTTTTGTATTCTTCTTTGTATTTTTAATTCTTTTTAAGGTCAAAATAAATATATATACAATAATAACCCATTTTTAAGGATTTTTAAAAATAAAAAAAAAAATAAAAAATGTTAGTAAATAGATACAATAATTAGTGTCAATTACAACTATAAGAGAAAGGATTATTCCAAAGATGCGGAATTAATGAAGACTTCTCATGAGATTCTTATTTTTCGAAGATAATGATGGTCCAGCAGGGATTCATCATACCCCTATACTTAAACTATGCTCATCCTCGAGCATCTAAAGAATGAAGAAGCTGGATCAATTCATGATAATGAATGTGAATTTTTCAGGCTCAATTTATCGAAGACCCTTAATTTGAGTAATCCTAAAATTCTGGACACAACCATGCTCTAGTCAAAAGAAATCCAATATCTCTAATTATCAAACTCTTTGTTCGTACATAAAATATAAGGATATGATAATTAGTGTAATGCAATCATGAGAGTCGAGTCAAGATGTCACCCAAGGTTCCAATCCGAGAGACTCTCCTCTAGACCGAATCCTCAACACTAGGGAATAAGTCTGTTCTTGCTTCAATCAACCGTGTCATTAGTTTGTCAGACTTGAAAGTGTAGATGGAAAGCCAGATGATGGAGGGCATAGGATTATGTATATTTTTCTCTCCCTCACATTGGAACAAGGTGCCTCTCGAGTGTCTTATAACTCGACACATGTATATTTTTGGTTTCTTGATCAATGTGTCCGTTAAGAGAATTCGAAGTCGTTTGCACTTGTTTTTCTGGGAGTACACTGGGGTGTATCTTTTGAGTATCTAAAATACATTCGACAACCAGACTTATATTACTATACAACGCAGAGCCCTTTTTTGGTGCTAGCCCGATTCCTTAGTCCTAATAGCATTTGGTCCAAGTGGATACTTTGAAATAGTTGGTAACGCAAGCATTGGTGGAAGCTTATAGAATTTGTAATTGTAATGATAGAGCTTTTCTTTGTATGAGAGAACTTCTCTCGAATTTTCATTTCATTGTTTGGCTAGATCCACTGCTTTTACCAAAAGTTGGCGCACATTGATCAACAATTATTTAAGTTTAATCACACTCTGGCACATAGGTAAATATCAAAGATAACATGCAAACTTGTTCATATACTGGTTAAGGTTTTGCTGACACTCAGGTTTCTTGAAGTCTTCATTGATTTTATCCCATCCTCGAGTATCAATAAATCGGGTTTAAACTCAAATCATCAATCCCAATTCCTCAACTCAACTCATCTCATCAATCATGCAGTTGTGAAAGTGATGTGTTGGTCATATTCTTTACAAGGTAGAGATGAAGAGTGCAATATAGCGCTCAAATCTTTCAAACTAGGGAAGTGTGGATTATTAAGTTCAAAATACTAATGACTAAGCTTGGCTAACTCAGTCTCTCAAGATCTCAGAAATCAAGTGTCTTGAAATCCTCAAGTCTTGAGTGACAGTGAATATGTCAGGAATACACCAACTCCAGAGTTAGTGAATTTTGTAATTTTTATCTTTTTGCACATTTTTCCTTTTTTGATTAATTCTTCAGAGAGATACTGACTGGTCCAAGCTCATATGAATAGTTGCATCTACTTTCAGCCAGTATGGGTGTAAGTGTAAGTACGGACTGTTAGACGGCTACCAGTGTTACTTGAGAACGGAGCCATAGACAATGTCCTCTAAATCACCCACTTTATTAAGGGATACTGTAATTCCCTTACTAAAGAATAGCTACTCATTTTTAAGCCTAGTACTCAGAGCCCCTACCAAAGAAATTTTTTAATTTTTCAGATTTTTATAGAGTTTTTTTAAAAAGGTTAATCTTTTATTTACAAAAAGTTAATCTCCCAATTTTTAAAAAGATTTTGTCAAAAAATTCAAAAACCAGTTCACCAGCATACCTAAACCCTAGCACGGAAATTTTCAAAATTTTTAACATACGAGTTATGGCTAAAGTACATCTATAATAATATATGGTATACCCCTTATACCTAACATTTGTTATGTCCTCGTAGCACAAGTGATATGAAGCCATAGCTCCGGTTAAATACAAGGTGATATAGCAGAACTGCCTCGGATGTCTCCCTATATTTAGGTCAAAATGACCGAAGTATAAGAAGACAGATAGAGGAAAGATGGAAGGGTCGGGTTCCCCCTATACCTATGCTAAAAATAGTCTAAGTATTGGATATGGAATTTTGGTTGGGGGACCCGTTGTTGGTTAGGGTTAGAGGGGGTATTTATACAAATGTCTGGTCGCTTGGAGATGGGGGAGGGGAAGAGTGGTGAATTTTTACAGATGAAGATGTGGGGGGTGTACGTACTGTGATGGATGTGCGCAGGGGAGGTGTGTATATGTGTGAATATATAGAGATGGATGTGTGTGGGGGGGAGGGGGGGTAGATCATCAAGTGATCTACTTTTTTCCTTTTTTTACATACACGAGCCCTCGAATAAGGACCGCTAGAAATGCACAAGATACATATTTTTTACAACAAAATATATGAATAAAATGTTGACGAATTTTCCTTGAATCCTTCTTGATTTTCTTTTGTGGCTCCTCACAGTGGGAGCTCCCAACTCCACACCTCCATGTAGATTGAGCGCCCTTGATCTTTATGAGCCCTGCCACAAAAGAAATAGTCAAAAAAATATCAAGAAAAATTATCAACAAATGATGCAAAAACGAAGGATGAGAAGACCTAAAATTTTGAAAATATCTACATCAAAGACAATACAATAAAATTCAATGAACAAATAAAGATGAGTCGTTCTACGGAAATGGTGCCATTTGATAAACTCGAAAATCACTTCTTTAATAAGATTGATAATTGTAGTCTATGAGACTAAATTCGATCGATCAAAAACCACACTTTCGAATATGTGGAAGTTAATTTACTTGGCAAGTATACCAAGGTCGAACACAGGGACACGAGTCTCTTACTCTATTTATCCAAAATTATTGTTTAAATAATGAGTGATTATTTTCTAAACCTAGTTCTTCATGCAGATGTAATTGCAAAATGATATGCAAATAAAATGATGCAAGGAATGATACAATTAATGCAGATAAAATCACAGGAAATGATGCATGTATTTTGTTTGATTTTTAGATGCAAAAAATGAGATGCACGGTGAAGAATATGCAGCAACTACTATTACATTGCAGTCAATTATTTATAAATACAAATATACCCTAAAATTGTCAAATCATTGAGCAACAATTAAGGCTTAATTTCAGAGGCAAATTAAGCACAAAGGATAAATAATGGCATTACAAATAATGAGCCGGAGACACTATAGATCATCAAAAATTAGCGTATTGAATTAAGTGTCAAATCATGAAATAAATGATACCATTAGATATAGGATAAAATTACCAACAAAATGGAGCTAAAATCATCTAAACAGAGTCTGAATGCTCAAGATATGAATGAAACAGTGCAACAGCATAATTGTAATAAAAATGCATTAAAAATAAAAAATAAATATTCACAAAAATACCCCTAGAGGGGTATTTTGCAATAAATGAAAGCCGAAGGGGCCCCTTCATAATTTTCCCTTTGCGTGCAGAGTATTTTTTTAATTGTCAGAAGTCGATGGGGCTTTTGTCCAAAATTCTCGGGTGCGCACGTGAGGCATGCGCCTGGGGACCTCCTTGTAATTTGAAGAAAATGCCGATGAAGATCTGACGCCACTATCTCTATGGGGTGAATTTCGATATTTTCACAGATCACAAAAGCTTGAAATACATTTTTGATCAAAAGGAGTTGAATATGAGACAATGCATGTGGCTTGAGCTACTGAAGGACTACGACTACACGATCTCTTACTACCCCGATAAGGGAAACGTGGTAGCAAATGCGCTTAGCAGGAGAGCTTATGCTGAGGGTACGACAAACTAGTAATACACGTGGGATATGCGTGCAACTTGGACTGATTGGCACCTTCAAGAGAGTACATCCATAACTATTGCCGTACATCCATGATTCAGAAGTCTTTAGAACCACATAGTAGAAGGACAGAGGATAGATCCTTGGATTCGAGACAAATACATGCATGCGTCAAAGACGAATGTAATGATTTTGTTGTGACAGAGTCCATTTAATAGAAGGCTAGTTGGGTCATTGTACCTAATGATGAGCAATTACGTTGAGATATTCTTGATGAGGCATACAGTTCACGATTATGTATTCATCCTGGCAGCATAAAGATGCACCGTGATCTACGTCGACATTTCCGGTGGGATGGGATGAAGCCCGATGAGGCCCAACATGTTAGCGGATGCATGACCTGCCAAATGATCAAGGCTGAGCATAAAAGACCATCAGGATTATTACATTCTCTTCCCATTCCCGAGTGGAAATGAGAGTATCACTATGGATTTCGTCAGGGATTACCTAGGGCACCATGTAGTCATGATGCTATTTGGATCGTTGTTGACTGATGAATCCCTACTGGATCATCATTATTCTCTCTTTTTATCCTCGAAAAATAAGAACATAATGAGAAATCTTCATTAACTCCGCATCTTTGTGAATAATCATATCCCTTGTAATTGCAATTGACACTAATTATTGTATTTATTTGCTAACATTTTATTTATTATTAAAAATCCCTAAAAACTAGGTTAATTATTGTATATATTTATTTTGAGCTTAAAAAGAATTAAAAATACAAAGAAAATACAAAACCACTAAAATAAGTGTTTTTAAGTCATTAAAAATACTTGCAAAAAATTCTCCCTTGTACAATTGATCTCTACTGACTTTTTGATCAACATGAAACTTGTAGATCTCAATGAGATCTACGACTTTCATGTTTTGACTTTTTTTGTAATTAACTTTCTAACTATTTTGTTTGGATTTTTCTCTTATTTTTCTATTTTCTAGTTTTTCAATTGGGTCATGTGGCTCCCTCTGATTGAGCCACACGGCCCAACCCTTTACATCCACTGGCCCCCGCTTACATCCGCTCGATCATCTCCCGACCCATTCATCTCCACCTCTCATTCATCTTCTTCCTTTCACAATTGGATCCACCCTCCTGATTCAACTCTCAACCATCCACTTCCACTTTCATTTCCACCGCCCGATTGCCTCCCATCCTGCGTTCCAGCACCGTCCACATAGCCTCTTTCTTCCTGACCCTCAGATGAAAGCCATCAATCCATCCTAGCCGTCCGCCTCTACTCAGATCCTCACCGCTTGATTTCCTCATCTGATCCGATATCGACCCTTGCTCAATGCATATCTCTCGACCGTTGGATCGAACGATCCAACGGTCTAAAACCTTTCGCCTACCTTCAGTTCTTCCTCAACCATCCATTACGCCTCACGCCAGCTCTACACCCTTTCATTTCTAGTCGTTGCTCCAATCTCCCTCTCCACAGCCTAGTGCCCTCCTCCCATAGACATTACCTCTGTCATCCTCACGAGACCATCAAGACCATCATTCCACATCACCTTCCACTTCAATTCACCTGTTACATCTCTGTCTCCATCACCTTTAAGTTTGTAACCGACAACCGCCACCTACAAATATTGCTCCTCCCCATCTTCTTCTTTGCCCACCATTCCACATGCGAAGGCCCAGGTTCCCTCGCCCCTCCGGTGACAGTGGAGGGCAAGGTTCAGAAATGCAGTATGTGGTATTTATTCGGTCAGGCGATCCCAAACGAGTAAGAGGATGTGCGGAAGTATATGCGGATGATGCAGTTTGCATTATTTTAATTAAAAATATTAAAAAATACAATAATAAAATGTGATTATATAAAATTTTGATGATCTTACACATCCAAAATCAAAATTTTCAAATAAGATAATATAATCAATAAGATATATAAGCATGATACTATAAATTGATTATTTGTAGTGTATATTTTGAATTTACAAATTTGGATTCAACAGGGAACACATGAATTCTACAACCTTTAATGCTTAGATAGGTCCTATAGATAACAAAGGATAAAGAAGAATCATAGGTATACAAATCATACACCCAAAATTACACATATATATATTGATCTCCAAGGGACAAAACTTGTTGACAAAAGATATATGGAAAATTTGTATTTGCATATAAAATTTATTAGAAGCACAAAAATGTAAAGTGACAGGATGTTAGTCAGTTATTTCATATTTTATTTGAAGAAAAAGAATGAATTTCATTAGATAGAAAATTCAAAAGGCAATTAGGAACAATGGAAAGATATGGATATGAGAAAATATCTTAGATTATATTCACAAATGCGACATATACGAGAATAATGAAAAGATGCATCAATGAAAATGATGATATAAAAGTTGCTCGGAAAAAAATGGAGTTAATGTATCATCAACATGTTATAGATTAAACAAAAAAGACATGAATCGTATATGCAGGTCTCTTGTTCAGATATGCGGCCGCATATGCGGCCGCCTATGCTGCTTATGCGTATTGACCGCATGTTGCCACATATAGAATATGCACTTCGGTCAAGTGACCGAATATGCATATGCGGTCGCATATGTGGCCGCGTGGACCGCATTTCTGGAGGAGGAGCAATTAGTCGAGGCGATGACGACCTCCTTCCCAGGTGTTGACCCATGGCCTCTCCGACCTTATCGCGGCCGTCCTAGGCACCGCTGAGCTCTCCGACATGGCTGATCGGATTCGAGCAACGACCCGAGCTTCACATGAAGCTCAGCCCAAGCCTTCTGTGTACACTTCTGGAATAGTCCTCTAAGTAGGGCTTTGGTGAAGATATCTGTCATCAGGTCTCCAGAGCTGACATGGGAAGTAGGAATGAAGCCATTATAAATCATGACTCGTGTATAGCGGTAATCAATCTCGATATGTTTTGTCCTTTCATAAATTGTAGGGATATTTGCAATGAATAGGGCAGCCTGATTGTCGCATGACATAGGAAGAGGAACACCTATGTGTGGATCTGCTAGTACTGCTCAAACCCACATTATTTATGTACTTGTCTATGTCATAGGCATAAATTAAGATTCAACACTAGACCTGGCCACTAGAGTCTATTTCTTGCTTCTTCATGAGACGAGAATCTCTAACAAATATAGCAAATCTTGTCGTGGACTTCCTGTCCTTGGGACACCCTACATAATCTGCATCTGCACACACTGAAATAGTGATGACGTCTCCTTTTCTAAATAGCAGCCCTACCCATGGAGATGAATTGAGATATCATAGTATTATGTGTATAGCATCCATATGTACCTGACAAGGTTTCTCCACGAACTGGCTAACCCGGCTGATAGCAAATGAGATGTTGGGTCTAGTAATAGTGATTAGTGACATAGAAAAGCCTTCCCGCTAGTTCTCTATTTCTTCTCATGTCTACCTCATCAGTATCATCATCATATAGCATCATGTTTGGATTCATAGCCATGGTAGCAGGTCTACATCCAAGCATGCATGTTTCACTTAGCAGATCAGTAACATATTTTCTTTGGGTCATCACAAGCCCTTGATTTCTGGCAAATTCCAATCCCAAAAAATATCTAAGGTTACCAAGATCCTTGATAATAAATTTACGATCCAAAAATTCTTTCGCCGTCTTTATCCCCTGTAATGACATCAACATACACCATAACAGCAATTGTACCTCTAGAAGTTCTTTGTATGAAAAGAGAATGATCTACATTCGATCTTTTGAAACCATGATTTTCAATCAAATCTGATAGCTTCTGAAACCATGATCATTGGCTCTGCTTAAGGCCATATATTGCCTTATGAAGTCTACACACCTGTGAACACCCCCTCAGTAGCAAACCCCGACAGTTGCTGCATGTAGACTTCATCGTGAAGATCACCATACAAGAACGCATTTTTAACACCAAGTTGAAACAAGGGTTCATCTCGAACCACTGCAACAAATAAAAGAATCCAGAGGGTAGAGTAATGAGCAACTGGGGAGAAAGTGTTAAGATAATCCACCCCGTATGTCTGAATAAAACCTCGTGCGACTAGTCGGGCATTGTATCGATCAATGCTCCCATCAGCATTATGTTTCACTGTAAACACCTATTTGTAGCTGAATATACACTCACCAACGAGGGCAGAAACCAGACTCCAGGTACCTAACGACTGTAACGCCGCCATCTCCTGCTCCATAGCTAAACGCCATCAAATGCCCTTCAATGCTTCCTGGTAGTTCCGTGGTATGTCCATGGCCGACAAAGCAATAGCGAATCTCCTGAAGTCACCCGTCAAACGATCGAAGATGACATGAGAAGCAACCGAATATGAAGCATAGGTACGATTTTGCTTCCTAATAGCAATAGGCAAATCAAGATCATCATCAGCCTCACCAGTGACCTGAGCATCAACCTCCTGCAAGGATGCCTGCTGAGAAATATCTTCAATCTCATCGTTAGAAATAATGTATTCAGAACAAACCTGAGGCATGCTAGATGACAGACTATGAACATGAGCTGCTGAGCAGGCCGTCGACTGTAGTGTAGTGGTAGGGGTAGAACCGGAACAACGGGTAGCGTTGGTGGTGGGGCAGATGGAGGAGATGGAGGGGATAGTGGCGGTGATTGCGGTGGTTGACTCATCGGTAGAGGGTGCATGTAGACCTCATCATCTGAATTGAAGATGTCAACCTGACACCTGTAGGTGAAAAATACATAACCGACTCGAAAATGTGACATCCGCGCTAACATAATACTTCCTATATAACGAATCATAACATTTATACCCCTTCTGAATCCTGAAGTACCCGACAAAGACACATTTGACAGCCCTAGGAGAGAGCTTGTCAATCTCTGGAGTCAACTGATGGACACACGCAACAGACCCAAAGACATGAGATGTAAGAGAGAACAACTCTTTGTCTGGAAACATAAGCAAAAAAGGTATCTTCTCCCCCAACATTGATGAGGGCATACGGTTCACAAGATAGCAAGCCGTAAGAACCGCATCTCCCAATAAAGAATGTGGGGCACGACTCTAAATAGGAAAGTACAAGTGATGTCAAGTAAGTGACGATGCTTTCTCTCAGCAACACCATTCTGTTGAGAGGTATATACGCGTGATGTTTGATGAAGAATACCATTAGATAAGAGGAACTGAGAAAGCACATGAGTACAGAATTCTAGAGCATTAGCAGTCCGCACAATTTTGATAGATGTAGAAAAGACATTCTGTACTTCTTTAATAAAGTTTATAATAGTATTTCCAGCTTCAGATTTATTTCTCAACAAGAAAATCCAAGACAAATGGATAAAATCATCCACTACAACTAAATAAAATATATCCCTTAAGGAATATGACTCGGACCCCAAATGTCAACATGGAAAAACTCAAACGGGGAGCTATTGCTCCGACTCTGACGACTAGGGAAAATAAACCGATGATGCTTTCCCAACTGACAAGATTCGCAGTTGAATGATGAGCGAGATGAAATTTGGGGAAGAACTTGATGCATATTCTGGAGAGGAAGATGACCAAAGCTCATATGCCATGAGAAGGAAGAGACCAATCCAGTGGAATGAGGGGATAGTCCAGCATATGGGGTATGGATCCAATATTCATGAAATCGGCCGCACGGGCCGCATATGCCTGTGTGGCATGCAGACCGCATCGATTTCATGAATCAAAGAATAATGCACCATGTCGCATATGCGACCCGCACATACCCTGCATATCCCACATATGCCCCACATACTACTCCAGCATCTCCAACTTTCCAATCTTCTCATCCAGGTCCTTAACTCCATAGCCTTGTCTCTTCCTTCATTCAATTGTAAGAACATGACATACATTTCTACATAATTGCAATGCATTATACCATTATGTATATGCAATGTTTTATATTTTTCTCATGTATTATTTTTACTAATATATGCAATGTATCATCGAATAATTTTATATATGCGATTGAGGTTTTGCTCATGTAGATGTAGTGCATGCATATGTATTGAAGTTTTGTTATTACGAATCATCTAATATGTGAAGTTTTTATGGTAAATATTTTTTGTGATTAAATATGAGGCAATTAAAAGCATATACACACCTATCTAACATGAACTGTTTTTCTTAGATCTTTTTTAACTCCACTTAGATACATAAATTCAGTGGTAATGTTATTCATAGATATTTATTTAGTTTTAAATTAAAAATTATAAAATCACGTAGAACCGCATATGCCCACGCATACCGCTTATTCAGTATTCGATGACACGTCCGAACGCATACGCATACCGCTTTCCTGAACCTTGTACGGACCAGTTGATAGAGGTCGCCCTGCTCAAGTCCACAACCAATCACCCTGCCTGTAAGAATGTCCTGAAATATAAGAGACGATGGGTCAAATATAGCTCTACAATGTAAATCCTTATTAATCTGACTAATAGACAATAAGTTCATAGAGAAATTAGGAGCATGAAGCACATTCTGTAATCGCATAGAGGGGATCAAGCTAATCTCCCTGTGTCCTGTAATCGGGGAGTGCTGCTATAACCATAGTCCTCCCTAGAGGAACCATTCTATATATGGTGAACAGATCTCTATTTCCACACAAGTGATGATGTGTCGCACCGGAATCCATGATCCATCTGTAATATATGAACCATGGCAAGAAGTAAAGGCATGAATGCTACCTGAGGTACCAGCTCCAACATTGGCAAAAATGTCTAAGTTGTTCTCTGAAGCAGCTGAAGAGGAGCTAACTGGGGGCATGATGTCTCAATCTAGAAACAAGTTCATCATATCTCTAATATAATGAGGACGGAGTTGCATAAGGGATGGTCTGCTCTCCTACAGAGGATGATGTAGGGAAACCATGCTTGGAGTAGCATGTATCCTCTGAGTGGCCAGAGCGATGGCAGTAGGTGCAGGGCTGGCTTGGATAGGGATGGCGAGATCCACAACCTCCTCTACCACGAGGTTCACGACCACGAAACTGAGAAGAGCATCCTCGACCACAGGATGCAGCCATTGCTGACGAGTTTGACATGGAAGTCGGTGAAGAAACATTGATACGATTGAGTCTGTGGAAAACTTCCTCCATGGGAGGAATAGTAACATCTGTCAGTATCTGAGAGCATGTTGCCTCGTATTATGAGTCAAGAGATGCCAGGAAAACACCAACTATCGTGGCATTCCGATATGTCTTCAACTGCTCTGGGGTAGCCGTGAGAGACATGAAACTATGAAGCTTCTCAAACATCCCGTGCAAGGCGGTATAATGAGCGTGAGGTCGTCCATTCTGCTTTACAATAAAGATATCATGTTGAAGCTGCAAAATTTTCGTCTCATTCTTTACCTGTAAATACGTGACAGCAAGTATATCCCGTATTGCTTTGGTAGTGGGCCGGTGCAAAACATCATTCGCAATCTCCGGTATCAAGGTACCAGACAACCAGACTTGAGCATATGCATCATTAGCCTCCTATGAGACATTCAACCATGTCTTCTAAGTCATCTCTTCCTCAATAAGAATATGTGTCTTAACCATTGACTTCATTAGGCTCATGAACTGCATGGTCCACAACTCATAATTCGACCTATCCATCTTGACTTTTAGCGCTGGACCTCTGAAGGCACACGTGGTGGGGATGTCTATCTTGCACTCTGACATGTTACTAGTTAAAGAAGACTAGGGTCGTAGACTTGAAGAAATAATTGTCTATACTGACATAGGGGGATTTGATTGCATGTGTACACTTAAACTACAACCAAATACATTAACCCGAACCGAACCGAGGTGCGGGCTAGATAGTCTACACACATAAGCATGTGAAAGAGAGACAGAGAGCCCGCACGTAGCACTGCGAGAGGCCGAAGGGACTGACAACATCACAAGGAGGGGGTGACGGTGCCTCGAGATATGCATCGACGACGGTGGCTCCTCAAGAGAGAGGAAGCGGTCGCCGCTGCCGGCAACTCGAGAGAGAGAGAGAGGGAGCGACCAACAACGACAGCTCCTCGAGAGAGAGGGGGTGGCTGGTGGAGGTCTAGGGTTTCTGGGGTACGAGAGCTTTGGCCTAGGACCGCCGCTATGATACCATGTTGGAAAAAAATATACAAGTTATTTATTCCATGGAATCTTGAGCTCTCTTATATAGAGGAGAGACCTATGGGTAAATTACATAAAACTGACGAAGGAAATTAGAATAGGAAAAAGAGTATAATAACTACAATATATCTCTAGAGAAGAAAACTTCAAAAATCTGATTTCTGATTATTGGACTTCTACGATATGCAACGGTTCTATCGTTGCACATCCGACGTAGAAACTTGCTTCTTTATGAAGGAGACTCAAGAGGGGAGAAGGGTGGTGAGGGTGGTCATTGAGGCTACAGTTACCATATTGGATGGGATCGAGGATGACAGGGATCTGGTATCGATAGAGCTTAATGAACGGGCGACCGCTCAGAAGGTTATCAAGCTTGATGACAGGAAGTGTGTGGTTGAATGGAGAAGAGAGCAAGGCATAGATGGCTTAAAGAAGGAGATGAAAATACCATCTACTTTCACAGGATTACAAGCGGAAGGCGTCATCTGAATTCTATAAGATATGTGATAGTAAACGAAAGAAGAGTGGAAGGAGATCGAGATATGGGCATGTAATCGGAGGTGTAATCGGAGGGGCACTTTAGGGTGTTTTATTGACGCACAGAGGGTAGATCTTGGAGATGGACTGTCATGAGGACGTCATAAGTCTCCAGTCAGCATGTGAATCATATGATACAGAGTTTTACTATGGAGAAGGTGAAGATAGTTGTTTGGAACATGAACGTGGATGGGGAACCTGGTCCTGATAGCTTCCTAGTATTCTTTTTTTTTAAGAATTTTGGACTCTAGTTAGTAGAGAGGTTGTAATGGCCGTGGAGGAATTCACAGTGAGAAACTCAGGCTTTGACAAAGTCAACAAAGCGCTCATTTGCCTTCTCCCAAAGAATGAGGTTTCTGAACATGTAGACTATTTTCATCCAATTGTTCTTTTTTTAGAAACAATTGTTCTTTCCAATGCCAATTACCTGATAGTTGCGAAAGTCTTGACGAACAGACTTAACGTTGTTCTGGACCACATTATTTCCATGTTCCAATCTGCTTTCATCCCGGTAAATAGATTGGTGATAGTCTAGTTGTGGCAACGGAAATTTTAGTAGAGTGGAAAAGAAGGTGCAAAAGATGTATTCTATGAAAGGTGGACTTCTCCAAAGCTTGTGATACTTTTGATGGGTGCTTCTTATGGTCAGCACTAGTGCGTCGTAGCTTCCCGCAGCAGCCCCTATGGCGGCACGGCGACAGCCACCATTCGCGTCGCGCACAACCCCCACTGCTACTGTAGCTATGCCGCCTACTGCTGTTGTAGCCCCACGTGTACTTGCTGCTGCTGTAGCCCCGCCGCCGCGAAGCACGGGCAGATACCCTAATCCAACTAGAAGCAAAGCAAAACTCCAATCAGGGGCAAGAGGAGGAGGCAACTTGTTCCCCCAAATCACCATCACTCCTGACAGGTTATAATCATCTTCTCTCATTTCTTCCCATCTCATTATAATTGATTTTTTTTAGGAAATATGCTTCATTTGCATCTATAAGACTACAACCACTATGCATAACATGCCTATCATCATGTTGTATGATATACACTAGATCGTGAGATATTTACTCCTGATTATGTGTTCTGATAATCGTGTATTTAACCTTTTGTTCTTTCAAAAAGCATTTGATTTGAGATAATAGCATTAGATCCAACCAACTGTGGATGATGGCTGAAGAAGAGGCACCCGTCATGGGAATCAATTTGGGCACAACATACTCGTGTGTTTCCATATGGAAGAATGTGTTTCCATATGGAAGAATGGGAAGGTTGGAAGAATGGCAATTGTTTCCATATATAATTAAATTCTTCTATATTAAATGACTACAACAACAACAAAGCCTTTTCCCACAATTAACATTATATTTTTTTGGACTTATCTTTACCATATGTCGGCACTCACCGAATTATATCCACAAGAAGTCTATCCCCCAAACAAGATAGATAATTACATCTATGTCAGCTGGCATATTATCTTAAGATCAATTGCTTTGGATATGATTGCATGTTATTTGTGATTTCTTCAAATGCATTGAGATTTATCATTAAGTGTTGTCTTCATTCTTATAATGGTATTCATCCTGATATGTAATATATAACATTGGTGAATAGGTGTGGTCCTTGAGTAAGAGATGGACACTCGGTCTTCTGATCTTGTGACAAGTAGTGGAACGATGACGGATGCCATGTGCTTTATTCAACAAGGATCTACAAATCCAGGATGGAAGTTCGGTTATATGCTTACAAAGGATGATCAGAATACAATTGTTTGTAAACTTTGCAGCAAAACCATCAAAGGTGGAATTTATAGACTCAAGCAGCATGTGGCTCATATTCATGGACAAGTCTTTTCTTGTCCCAAGATTGATGAAGAGATCAAGAAAGAAATGAAATAATATTTTGGTGGAATACTAAAGAGAAAGTCTAAAAAATGAAGAAAATCGATAATCTAAGGAATGATGTCGATGTAATGGGAGGTGATGTACCAACAATGGGCTCAGCAAAAGAGTCTCGCATGCTTGAGTCAATGAATGTGACAGTTGATCAACGACAGACGACAATCAAGGATGCATTTTGTAAAGATCAAAGGGAAAAGGACATCTCATAGTATGACGTTGGGCTTACAAAGCAAACAATCCATTCAGTGTATTTCAAACGAAAGATTGCCATAAAGTATTTGAAGCAATTGGGCAATATGGTTCAGGACTCAAACCTCCAACTCGTTATGAGATGTTCGTTCCACAATTGAATAAGGCGGTTAAGGATTCAATTGCCTTAGCACCACATAGAAATATGTGGATAAGTATGGAATGTTCTATCATGACTGATTCATGGACTGATATCCGTGGTAGAAGTATTATGAACTTGTGTTGTGAATTGTTCACTAGGTACAGGTTTTTTGAGATCTGTAGACTCTTCTAATGAGCCACATACCGTTGAATACATTTTCAACTTGGTAGATGAATGCATCCAAGATTTTGGAATTATAAATGTTATCCAAGCTGTTACAGATAATGCATCTGCAAATATGGCTGCAGGGAGGATGATGGAGGCAAAGTATCCAAAAAAAATTTGGAGCTCATGTTTTGCTCATTGTCTTGATTTGGTGATAGAAGAGATGGGGAAAGAATCAAAGGTGAAAAGTGCAATCTCTAAGGCAAGGACGCTTATGGTCTTCATTTATAGCCACAAGAAAACTTTAAGTATGATGCGTAAATTTACACAAAAAAGACATCGTCAGACCTGGGCAAACTAGATTGCAACCGCATTTCTTACATTACAAAGTGTTCTCGAGAAGAAAGACAAGTAGAGGCTTGTGTTCTCTTCAGATGAGTAGAGAGATTGTAGATGGTCGAAGACTAGGAAAGGAGAGGCGGCAACATCCATTGTCTTGAGTCCAACATTTTGGAATCAAGTTAATCTAGCATTGAGGGCTTTTTCTCCATTGGTTCAACTATTACTTGTTGTTGATTCTGATGTAAAACCATCTATGGGATTTGTGTATGGAGGATTAGTGGAAGTAAAGAAAGAAATAATTGATTCCTTTAATGGAAACAAGTTGTTCTATAAGCATTTCATTGATGCCATCAATTTGAAGACTAAAGGACGGATTGATTCACCCCTCCATCTTGCAGTGTATTATTTGAACCCCAACTTCTATTACAAAGATCATGTTGAGAATGATGTTGTTGTGAAAAAAAAGTCTTCTTGACTGCATTGAGAAGTTATATCCAGATTTAGATCAATAAGACATCATTACAAGAAAGGAGTTGGTGATTTACAAACATAGTCAATGATCATTTGGGAAGCCATTAGAAATTAAGCAAAGATCAATAAATGATGACCATTTTGATTCAGGTGAATCCCTATCAAGTTTTTCAATATGATTTTATAGTCCATATTGATGAAATCTAATTAATGTTGAACATGAAACAGCTCATTGATGGTCATTACATGGAGGTGAAACCCCAAATTTGCAAGCAATAGCAATGAGAATTCTGAGTTTGATCCCGTCATCATCTGGATGCGATAGAAACTGGAATGCTTTTGGAGCAGTAATGAATTTTATATTTGTATATTAACATCCATTATACATTGACTTTTTAGTGTATAACATATATATGTGTATGTATTTTAGATTCATACACAGAATAGAGCTAAATTGAATCCCAAGAGGGTGAATGATTTAGTATTTGTTAGATTCAATTCATTGATTAAGGATCGCAATGAAAGTAAGACGGATCCACTTTCTTCAAAGGATCACCAGTACGCAAAGGCATGGATTTCAAATGTACCTTGTGAAGAAGATGAAGTATTTCCTGACACAGGATTTACATGGGATTCAGTTGCCGAGGCATGCGAAGCTGAAACATACTTGAGCCAAGGAGAAGTAAACATGTACATTTGAGAGCTTCAAGTTCATCTGGGCAAACTTTGCATGACGAAGCTGATAATGAGGGAATATTTGAGGATGAGGATGAGGATGGAGATGAAGAGCCAGTGTTGCTTGATGACGAGTCTCATGAAGAATGACATTGGTTTCATTATATTTTTGGATAAATGAATGCCATGCCTTTTTGTGTTATCCATGACTTTTCTGGAACCATGCTATAAATTGTAGTTTGTAATTATTTATGTTGTCTATTTTGACATTTGGCTATGGATTCTACTTGTTTATGTTGTCTATTTTGACATTTGGCTATAGATTCTATTTGTTTATGCTATCTATTTTGACATTTAGATGGAAAATCCTTGAATTTGACAATATTTGGTCTAGATTGTGAATATGTGATTATATTTTTATAATTTATTTATACTTTTTTATTAGTTATATATGTAATAAATTTTTATGAATTAAAATGCAAAACTGCATAACACGTTTAATTTTCGTTTAAACTCTCGTTCACCATTTAATCAGTAATTAGTGACCCTACCAACTGAATATCGCATACTGCTTTTTGCAACCTTGGGTAGGCTAAGAACTTCTGAGTGGATCCCCCTCATTGAAAAGATGGAGGCAAAACTTGCAAGCTGGAAGGGGCTATGTTAGAGACATGTGGATGGTTGGTGCTACTGAAGGCAGTTCTTTCGGTAGACCTGGCCAACGGGCTGGAGGCCCGCCCGCCCAGCCTGCCTAGCCCGCTCATGGGTCGGGCATGGGCTTCGAGATTTAAGTATGGGCCGACCCGGCCCGTCCCGCAAAAAATAAAAAATATATAAATATATGTCAAATTATACATGTATTAATATGATATGCTTTAAGTTTTTCATTGGTGACACTAGTTTTAAATAAAAATTCAATAGTTTACATGTCAAGTAACATGTAAACTACGTATATCAGTTATATAAAGTATAGTTGGTATTAATAAAATCATCTATATGTATTAAATACCATTAAAAATCAATGGAAAATGAACAAAATGGGCCATGGGCCGGCCCATGGGTGGGCCTTGGACAAAGGTTTTTTAACCTCGGCCCATTCGGCCCGGACCATGGGCCGGCCCGGCCCGCAATTTGGCCAGGTCAATCTTTCAGCAATCTCGATCTTCATCATGCCATCGCACCTTTTATCATATGGAATTCGAAAGCGCATAGAAATAATTATGAGGATATTTTTGTTGGTCCAATTCTGAGCAGAATAGGTAAGGAATACACCCCTGATCAGGGGCAGAGCCAGGAATTTTTTATAGGTGGGGCCAAAACATATATATACTATTTATGTCCAAATCATAAAATGGAATTGTCTGATTTGTGTTCGAATAATAAGGTATGTTATGAGGCCAATTATATGATTGAAAAAGTTAATTAAAAATATAATAAAAAATGGCAAAGTGGACTTTGGACTAATAGTGATGTCGAATCATCGATGTGCCAACGATGAAGCTGTGCTGAGTCGCTAACATGCAGGACTGCTTGGACTATGAAATCGCACCAAGTCAGACGTGATGAACTACCGTGAAGGCAGAGTTAGTGGGGGCAAGCGTTACCTGAAGAACGCGTGCTTGCTATCGTTCTAACATTGCTAGATCTGTGGTTTTCCATGTGAGGTCATGGAGAACAAGTTTTTGTGAACGGTAAGGATGATGTTGGATTAGTTTCAATATGAAATAATAGGACAAGGGGGAGTGGAAGGCTGGAAGTAGAACCATTTCCTGAAAATTTAGAAAAATGAGGGATAGGGATTAAGCATGCAAACAGATATAAATATATCTGTATCTGACCGCTACCATATCTGTTTTATACGTATTTTGACATATGTATCCGTTTTAAAACGTATACAGATATGGATATCACTTTGATATCCGTAAACCTCCCTATATATATGTATTTGTCCATTTTCAAACATAAATATACTTGTAGACTTATTTAAATAGAGGTTAATGGGGCAGCCCCCTTGGGGCAGCCAACATGGCTGCCCCCGTGCCGTTTTCGGCATTTTTTTTAAATATCGCCATGTATATTCATCCATGTATCCCTCTTATGTGCTATTCGAATTTCGTCAGAAACAGAGACTCCTACGGCCTCCATCCAGATAGTCATTTTTAGCGGTAATAGGATTTGTTAAATCGACACTATCTCGATGGAGGCCGTAGGAGTCTCTGTTTCTGACGAAATTCGAATGACATATAGGAGGGATATAGGGATGAATATATATGGTGATATTTTTCAAAAAAAAATAAAAAAAACATCAAAAAATGGGGCGGAGCAGCCATGTTGGCGGCCCCCTAGGGGCAGCCCCATTAAATCCATTTAAATATATATAACATAATTTTATACATTCTTTCACCTATTTGGTATAATTATTATGAAACAGATTTAATACATTCAAATGGTGTGCATCTATCCAATACATGTATATTTAAGATAATATATACAATATTTTTAACATTATTCAAATGTGATATTACATATGTATCCAGCTTTTAAGGATATAATAATATAGTTTTCATATCCGTCAATATCCGTATCTACATCTGTATTCGTATTAAAAAATAGACAACGGTATAATAATACCTATATCTGTATATGTTTCTTTGCATTTTTAATAGAGATGGCCGGCTTTTACAGAAATTTGGAAAATGGGGAAAGGAATTGTGGTGATATATTATTGAAATTTTAAAAAAAAAGGAGAAAGGAATTGTTGTCCTTTATAGAAATTTCAAAAAATGGGAGAAATACTTCTAGAAATGGAAAATGATAAGACCTATTTAATAATTTACCCATTTGGGAGGGGGGGCCATGGCCCCTACCCGCCCCCCTCTCCCTCCGTCCATGCCCCTGATTGACTGGGAAACCGCTACTCTTCTTAACCCACTCAGAGGCCTGGTTATATCTCGCTTGGAACAATGAATAAGGCATTTCTTCTGAAGTGGGTTGCTCGAATATGGGGAAGTGGTGAGGATCTTTATTACAAACTTATTCGAAATTTGTATGATGTACAGGTGCAGAAGAACTTGGTACACAATCATTCTGCTTATTGTTCTACCTTTTGGAAAAATTGTTCTGTGATATCACAGTTTCGTGAACTCTTCCACTCGTCTTTGGGAGATGGTGCTTCTTTTGATTTTTGGACAGGCAATTGGACGGATTCTGGCATTCTTCCATCAAGATTTATGTGTCTCTTCACTTTTTCTTCCTCTCAGGATGTCGGGGTCATGGAGTGTAGGGATGGTGGACTTGCCCTCTTTCCGTTTAGATTTTTCAGACCAACACCTGAAGGAGTTTAAGCATCTTCTGGATTCACTGAGTCAGATCTGCAGTCCATCAGGAGGTAAGGACCATTAGAAGTGAAGGGTGGAGATTTTTCGATTAGGCGTGCTCAGAAGTCTGTTGATAAACCCCCAACTTTGTTTGATGCCGTCCTAGTTCACGAGTTGAGACTGCAAACTTATTTGGGAATTGAAACTACAGAGCATGATTTGTGACTTCATATGGTTACTACAAAGAAGGCATATTTTGACTAAGGACCATTGCTCCAGACTATTCATGGGTGCCACTGATCTTTGCGCTCTCTGCAACACTGAAATTGAATCCATTGAACACATGTTTTTCCGGTGTAATAGAACTTGCTCCATTTGGCGGGATGCTAGTTTCAAAGCCTTGAGACTTTTGGGGATTCTCTGAATGTTGCAAAACTTCGGCCCCATGAAGAAGCGTTGCATCCAATACCTACTCTATGGTCCATTTGGTCAGCCAGAAATGGTACAGTCTTTGACGGTGATCGGTTTTATTATGAGAATGTTTTTCCCATGCTGACTCTCTTTGAGTATTGACTTATGTAAGTATTTCTTCTCATCTCTTTTTTAATATATCTGGGGCAAACACCATAGTGTGTTCCTCCTTTTTTACTTTTAAAAAAACTTCTCAAGTATGTTATAAAAAAAAATATTGATAAGATTAGAAGAGAATTTTTATAGTTTAGGAAGCACCTTCGGGACTCGCAGGCTCTAAAAAAGGGCAAGGTTGCTTGGAAAAAGATCTGTAGGCCTTGGAATCCTTCAACAATGCAATGATTACTAATCGCCCATCTGAACTGTTGGAGGGGGGGAGTTCCACTATAACCGAGTGTGTTCCACCTCCTTTAGAAATAAACATACTCCTCTGTAGGCTCCTTTATAAACCAGGGGACTGCTGCTGTCTAGAAGTCCATGAATATGGGTTCATTTGCTATTAGAGTTGCAACCAACAAACTGCTATCGTCTGGTAAACACTATACTCTGGATCGACACAGTTGGGGACCAGAAATGTTTGAAAGATTTATTTCCAGACCTATGGCCATACTTGAGAAATAAGCTGTAAATGGGCACGATGGTCTTAGCAAACTAAGAGAATCTAACAGCTGGGTATCATCATTGGAGTATCGCGTGGTACTACGACTTTAGCCCCAACTCATGCAACTCAAGGAATTAACGAGGAACATTTAGTTAGCTAAAAATAGGGACTGTGTGACTCTGCCAATTAATAGGGATCTGATTAGGATCAAATGTCTCAACAAAAACCTTTATCACATGTTCCAACAGGGAGAAAGGGAATCCCTTTTCCACCCCTGTTTTTTGAAGCCAGCATTCCATCCTCCAGTCGTCCTGTTCCTCTGACTACTATTGAACAACAAACACATCACCCATGAAGTTCATGAAATATGGCAAGAGCAAGGCCCGAGTCATTGGTTGTATCCTATGCAAAAATGGTCCGGAATCCTAGGAACATATGATCCAATGTTGTGGACATGACTTTTATTTTCAACGATCTGGCTCTCCCGACTGAAAATCAAATCATCCCTGAGTTCTTTGCAATAATTGATGCTAGAGCCAAAGAGCCTTTCCCTGAAACAAAATCAGATATTGTTACTGCTTGGTGGTTTCTCTGGAAGAAGGGATGCCATCAAATTTTCGATAGTGCTGACTCAGAACTCAACTCCTATATTGGAGAGAGAAACACCTTCCTTTGGAACCATAGCTAAGCCAGGTTTCAAACATTTCTTCGTTCTCTCTGACCACCTATAACATCTGATTTACTCCATCCTCAATTTTCTCAGGAACTGAATCCCTGCATTATTCTTAATCGCAACAGCTGGACCATGATTTTGACCCCTGAAGTTCGTCAATCTAAACACGAACTGGCAGGTTGGGTTTTTCCCTCACAACATGAGATTCCTGAGCGTGAAAGATTTTTTGTTGTTGCCATTTTGAAAAGTGTTCTAAAATATGAATGTGAAAGCGAATATCAGAGAAAAGAATAAAAATATTTAAGGAACACAGGATTTTAACGTGGAACCATACTCCTTAAGGAGCGGGATCAAACCACGGGAGAATGCCTCAACGGGTTGATTATGCATTGCACGTTGTCATCTAATATAGGGGGTTTGGGGCTTCACAGACCCTCCAAGTCCCACCACTAGTAGATGTGGGACTAAACTCATGGAAGTGGTAAATGGATCTTGGAATGATCCATTTATCCATCTTACATATGACGCATATACTCCAACACTCCCCCTCAAGTTGGAGCATGCAATGCTCAGCTTGGACAAACAGAAAGAAATCTCAACTCATAATACAAGAAACTACAGACAATATCAACTCAACGCACACAACTGACAATTGGCGTCGAGGATGTTTCTTCTCATGTCGTGCAGGTGAGGAGGAACAAACGGCCTGGATTGTGAGTTAAACTGAATCTCCTCGTCGGAGAGCATGTACTCTGTATTGCGCCTGTCAAAGTCACTACAACTGAAAATGAGTCTTCACTTGGAGAACTCTGGCCCGCCATAACATGTGGACAACTGCTCCATCTCTGAAAGGGACGAACTGAAAAGGCCGAGGAGACATCCTCGTCGGAGTCCACGGTTGCTGGAGAATGGAGTATGAAAAAGTCTCATCGTCAGAGAATTGGGTCTCTCACATACTAGCTTAGAGAATGGGATCTCTACTCTGGAGTCTCTATGGAACATATGAAAACTCTGACCAAAAATAAAAGATGGGGACCACAAAAAAATGATGGCAAACATGTGCACATCTGAAAAGGAGTCTCTCTTTGGAGAACTCGAAGAAAATGGGTCATTAAAGATGGAGTGCCTCGAACTTGGACTTTAAACCAGTCCACATAGTCTGAAAATGAACTATAAAGTCTAGAAAATCAGGCTGGTATGGAATCTGATATCTAAATCCAGAACAGACTTGTGACTCCATACAATACTCCCCCTTTCTCCATATTTGTCGGAATACAATGACATCGATAAAGTTGGGAGAAGACAATAAAGTGGGAAAAACAACAAATGTCCCAAATGCCGCATCATTTTTTTCGGCTTCTTTTTTAATCATTTTTTTTTCGAAACATGTTTGCTGTCTATTTTCTTTTTTTAATAGCCGACCTTTTAAAAAATAAAAATTTTAAAAATCAGCTTTTCTTTTCTCTTTTTGCAATTTTTTTAGCGTACGACTTTTCTTTTGTACGTGCTTTTTTTCAAAACAATCCTTCTCTCTTTTTTCAAATACAGTCCAATGGGCTAAAAAATGCACTTTCCTCTTCATTTTTCTTTAAACGCTGCAGCCCAAACTGGATTTTTTTCCTTTCAAAGATCACAGCCCAATGGGGGCTTCTATTTAAGGTTTCTCTGACTACTATTGAACAACAAACACATCACCCATGAAGTTCAGAAAATATGGCAAGAAAAAGGCCCGAGTCAGTGGTTGTATCCTATGTAAAAATGGTCCGGAATCCTAGGAACATATGATCCAATGTTGTGGACTTATGATTTTTATTTTCAACGATCTGGCTCTCCCGACTGAAAATCAAATCATCACTGGGTTCTTTGCAATAATTGATGCTAGAGCCAAAGACACTTTTCCTGAAACAAAATCAGATATTGTTACTACTTGGTGGTTTCTCTGGAAGAAGGGATGCCAACGAATTTTCGATAGTGCTGACTCAGAACTCAACTCCTATATTCGAGAGATAAACACCTTCCTTTGGAACCATAGCTAAGCCAGGTTTCAAACATTTCTTTGTCCTCTCTGACCACCTATAACATCTGATTTATTCCATCTTCAATTTTCTCAGGAACTGGATCCCTGCATTATCCTTAATCGTAACAGCTGGACCATGATTTCGGCCCCTGAAGTTTCGCCAATCTAAACACGAACTGGCAGGTTGGATTTTCCCCTCACAACATGAGATTCCTGAGCGTGAAGGATTTTTTGTTGTTGCCATTTTGAAAAGTGAGAAAATATGATTGCGGAAGCGAATATAAGAGAAAAGAATAAAAATATTTAAGGAACGTGGGATTTTAACGTGGAACCATACTCCTTAAGGAGTGGGATGAAACCATGGGAGAATGCCTCAACGGGTTGATTATGCATTGCATGTTGTCATCTGATACAAGGGGGTTTGGGGCTTCTTATATAACATCCACAGACCCTCCAAGTCCCACCACTGGTAGATGTGGGACCAAACTCATGGATGTGGTAAATGGATCTTGGAAGGATCCATTTACCCATCTTACATATGATGCATATACTCCAACACTCCCCCTCAAGCTGGAGCATGCAATACTCAGCTTGGACAAACAGAAAGAAATCTCAACTCGCAATACAAGACATTACAGATAATATCAACTCAACGTGCACAGCTGTCGGTTGTTGTCGAGGACGTTTCTTCTCATACCGTGCAGGTGAGGAGGAACAAACGAGCTGGAGTGTGAGTCAAAATGAAACTCCTCGTCGGAGAGCATGTGCTCTGTACTGTGCCTTTCAGAGTCGTTGCAACTGAAAATGAGTCTCCACTTGGAGAACTCTGGCCCGTCACAACATGTGGACAACTGCTTCATCTCTGAAAGGGACAAACTGAAAAAGTTGTGGAGAAATCCTCGTCGGAGTCCACGGTTGTTGGAGAATGGAGTCTGAAAAAGTCTCCTCGTCGGGGAACTGGGTCTCTCTCATACTAGCTTAGAGAATGGGATATCTACTCTGGAGTCCATATGAAAACACATGAAAACCCTAACCCACATGGTACAGGGAATGGGATCTCTACTCTGGAGTTCCTATGGAACACATGAAAACCCTGACCAAAAACAAATTGAGAATGTCGTCGCCCCCAATGGGGCTTGGCACAAGAGGGTGGAGGCGCCTCCGATGGAGACTTCCACCTTCAAGGCCTGGAGATCGCTTAAAGGCGATGATGCCTCTTGGAAGAGCTGGAGGATGCACGCGGCTGAAGCTTGCCGCCTGGAGATTGTTCTTCGGGAGGAGGAGGTGTGGTAGGGGGGAGGGGGGTCCTATCTTGCAATTTTGAAGAGAGTGTCCGCACCGCAAGCATGAGATCTGAGAGGAGTGGCAATTCCTGATGCCGCCTGTGCAGCTAGGAGGGTTGCTGGGCCGCTTGGGTGCGTCACCCGGAAGGAGCAGCGGCATCGTCGCCGCTTGCTAGGGTTCCCTGGAACCTGGAGGTTGAGAAGAGGGCTCGTTGCCATGGAGATCAATGCGATGGAGCTTCTGGGATCGAGCCTCGGCAACATTGCAGAGAAAAGGCGAAAATCGGAGAGGAAGCAGAGTCGATGTGTCACGAGTGGCAGTATTATCGTCGCCGCATGGGAGATACGTGCCATGAGCCAGCCGGTGGCATTGTAGACCTTGACATGGACAGAGATCCAGAGATCTCCCTCGGTGTTGTGCTGGACGAGGGGGCGCCACCAGGATGAGAGAGGAGAGCCTCCAGATCGACGGCTCGTCAGCGACGAAGCTTCTAGCCAACACTTGCAGA
The DNA here is from genome assembly GCA_037367405.1 of Ottelia alismoides. Taxonomy (NCBI): domain Eukaryota; kingdom Viridiplantae; phylum Streptophyta; class Magnoliopsida; order Alismatales; family Hydrocharitaceae; genus Ottelia; species Ottelia alismoides. Next base: position 99,426 of record JAZKJV010009871.1, on the reverse strand, counting down.
TTTTAGGGTTTCAGAAAACCCAAAAACTTGAACAAATATTCTTCAAAGAATGAATCTTCAAGAACAAATCATTACAATCGAATCTCAAAGAAATAAATAACATGAAAACCTCGAGAATCGAACCCGCTCCGATACCATGTTAGAGAATATGAACGCAGAAGCAAATATGAAAGAAAAGAATAAAAACATGTAAGGAACGTGAGATTTTAATGTGAAACCCTACTCCCTAAGAAGCGGGATGAAACCACGGGAGGATGCCTCAAAGCGTTGATTATGCATTGCATTTTCTCATCTGATACATCATACAAGGGGTATGGGACTTCTTATATAGCCTCCACAGACCCTCCAAGTCCCAACTAGTAGATATGGGACTAAACTCGTGGATGTGGTAAATGGATCTTGGAAGGATTCATTTACCCATCTTACATATGACGCATATACTCCAACAAAAACTTATTCTCTTCTATGTTGTTGTAGTAAATTATCTTTTTGCCAGACCCGTATTTTGCTCTTTTGTCTATCTAGTGCTTGGTAGAACTGCATCACACCCACTGGGCCCAGGGTTCAAGAAAGCGGTATGTGTATGCATTCGGACTGGTCACTGAGTAGCGATTAAGCGATATGTAGGGGCATATGCGGGGCATGTGTGGTTCTATGTAGTTTCCTAATTTTTTCTTTAAAAAATAAATATATAAAAATGTAACTACAATTTAACTAAATTTATGTATAATTGCGGTCCAACAGAAGATCTAAGAAAAATGATTTCCACATAGAGCTCAAAACAATATCTATCAATCTAATATCAATGCTTCAATAGAAAAGTTAGCACACATAATAACTGACAACAATCACTAAAATACACAAGTAGTCGAAAGAAAACCGAAATATGACACAAATAACATCAATAATGTACTAATTAAAATAGCATAAGAAAACAAAAACTTCCAAGCGACAATATTCTAACCAGATAACTTTAATATGTGGAGGTGAGACTTATAACTCTGCATGTCTACTAAAATTCACGATACGATGATCTGATGTGCTTCTTAATAATAAATTAAATGGATTGACTTTTGTTGCAACTCGTATACGTTGTGAATATATATTTTTATAAATGCTTCTATTGTTGAATTATAATGTCATTTATCCATGTTGTTATATTTATTATTGATTCTCCATCAAAAGTACCAAACTCTACATATACCAATATATTGCATTTAAAATAACTATTAGTTGACTAAATTAGTTTGCTAAATTATTGGTACATTATTCTTTTTCTTTTTAACGTTTACTCCAATCTCGCAGTACGACTACTTCGACGATGGATTGAAATTTTAAATGATCATTGAATGCTTGGTTGGCATACATGCAAAAGCAAAGAATAAGGATAAAATGAGGGTGCAATATTATCCGAATTATACTACATGATTGAATTCTGATAACCGGCACAAATTATATAATAAAAAGCGTGTACAAATAAAAAAATGTGGCACAAATCATACTAGAACACACATTTTGGAACAATAATATGAAATAAATGGCTTAAAAATCACGTATAAATAACATATAAAAAATCACATAAAAAATCACATTTAACTCAAAGCGGGTGCACGGAGGGCATGTGCGACCGCATAGCTCGCATAAGCACCATGGGTGCATAATTGAGGGCTTCATGAAAGCGGTGCACTGAAGGTGTTGCACATGCATATGCGATCGCATATACGGTTGCATAGGTCGATTTCGTGAGTGGTCCAGATATTTGATATTGGGGATATTTCCACTCATAACCCTGAGTAGTTTCATAACAACCCCACGAAGCCTCAATAATCAAGAATTACACCCAAGACCCCGAATAAGTACGTTGTTTTACACCCATAACCCTCTGTCAGTTTAGTTCATTAGCTCAACCAGAGGATTGGGTTAATCTAACCAATCTGTGGTCTAATGGTTGAAGTTAATCCAAAGTAAAAAAAAGGACAAAGAAGGTAACATTTCTTCCTCCAGCACTCCCCTGTTGCCCACAACCTCCCCTTTTCTCCTCCTTCCCCTTCCTCCTCCAGCCCACCCCCCACCGACCACCTCCCCTTCCTCCTCCAGCCCACCCCCAGTCGACCACCATCACCATGGTCATGGTTGGTAGCCGCTCCCCTATCCTCCTCTTCCTTCTCATGCCCTTTCCATCATATTCCTCCGCAACGGACACGTTACACTCCAGCAATACCCTCATCGGCAACGCCACCTTCGTCTCCGCTGGCAAGATATTCGAGTTTGGCTTCTTCCACGCTTCCCACCAGACGAACAGCATCTACCTTGGCATCTGGTACCACAACATCACCCCCCAGGTCGTCATTTGGATCGCCAACTGCGATGCCTCCTTATGGAACTCGTCCGGCCAAATAGAGCTCTCTCGGGATGGCAATCACATCATGCGGTTGGAAGATGCCAATGTGAAGCAAGCGTGGTCGATTGTTTGGCATCCATATGGGACACCCTTCTCCCGGGGATGAAAATTTCACTTGATCGTGTCACAAGGAACATCGCGTAGTTCACGTCCTGGCTGAGTACGAGCGACCCTGCAAGCGACAACTACACTACCGAGCTCGATCCCCGAGTTCTACGATAGCTCGTGATGATCGACAAGTCCTCCGGTCGCATCCGGCAACGTTCGAGGTTGTGGATTTTAGACGGCTTCAACGGAGACGATCGGATGAGGCCTTTGTTCAAGTACGGGTTATGTTAGACATTCAACTCAATAAGACCAACAAACTGAACCTCAATTTCATGTACATGAATAGAACCAATATGAGATTTGTGATATAACCAAATGGAACGGAGAAAACTCATGTATACGAAGGGCGGTGGAAAAACATATGGTAGCAGCCAATCTCGGAGTGCAAGTTGCTCCTCCCCTTCCTCCTCCAGCCCCGCTTATCCCCCTTCCTCCTCCAGGTTCGGCCCTCCTACCCCATGTTGACCTCCTCATCCTCCCCTTCCTCCCTCCTAGCATCCTCGCCACACCTCGATGCCGTCGAGGAACTTGCACACATGCACGACGACCTCAACACCCATGGTGGTGAGGATTGTGGGAACCTCAAAGGACTGCGCGAACTCGAGCCAGAGGAAGGCAGCGATGATGGTGGAGGGGCGGGCGAACGGCGCGGTGATGGAGGAACGGAGAAGCGTGGCGAGGAGGCAGGAGAGGTAGAAGGTGTAGGAGCAGAAGAAGACACGGTCGATGAGGCAAGTGCAGGGAGAAGCAGAGGCGCCAAAGGAAGGGAGAAGTGGCGGCCACAAGGCGACGTTAGAGTCACATGGAGTTGCAGATCTTGGCAGCGCAGGAGAGGAGGAAGCCGGAGAAGAGGGTGGCGAAGAGGAGGGATATGAGGAGGGAGTGGAGGGGGAAGGGCTTGTTGTTGCAGTGGCAGTGGCGAAGGTGACAGCAACTGAGGGGGTTAAAGAGGAGGTGGTGGGTGCTGGAGGAGGGAAGGAAGGAGAATGGACCCATTTGTAAATAATAATAACTTAGAGGGTTGAAATGTAAATTATTTGACGGATATCGTCATAGTTAATGGGAAATTGGATGGAATTCAACATAGGGTTATGGGTGTAAGAGTTCAACACTATTGAGGGTACTAGGTGTAATTCGTGATTATCGAGAGTTCCTGGGGTAATTACAAAACTACTAAGGGGTATGGGTGTAAATATCCATTAATATTGATAGTGGATCTGATTTTTTCTACAAAAAATAACAAAGACAATCTGAAAAGAATAAAGGTTGATTCTTTTTGTAGAACACTTTGATACTAAAATAGTGTATATGAATCTAATAAAATTATTCATACAACATATTAATCACCCATGCATATCCCTCGAAAGAATGATAATAGTGCGATTTCTAATTATTCCAAAATACCCCATATATGACATTTCCTTGAACACAATAATAGCCTTCTCTAAAAGCAATAAAAACCATGTATAGTGCACCTTTTACTGCAAACCTCCATCAATCAATCGCCTTTGGATGTTCATAAACTTAGGTTATTCGACCCAAGGCACTAGACATTCTACTATACTATTGATACTTGTCTCAAACTCTTTCAATCACCATATCATTTGACTAAGCATCACCCGACTTTAAGATCACCAAGGAGTAATGACCCCCCCCCCCCATTCCAACAGCCACAACGCGTCCCACAACTGTTAACGATCATCCCTACAGAAAGGAAACAATCTTCCCAAACGTCATTCTGCAATGAGAAAACCCCTAACGCCCAACATCGAGATCGAACACATTGACTGAAGCAGTTATCTAGGCAACGCGTCAACAAGGAAATCACAGATTTCACGGCGAGAGTAAAGGATCAATTCAAATGCTTACGTCAAGCAGCCGGAGGAGCTCTTCCGCGTCAGAGGGAGGAGGCAGGAGCTCCGTCCCCGCGTTGCTCGGCTGTTCTTCGAGCTCCACCATCGCAGGGGCTGCTCGGAGCCCTAAAAATTTGCCGGGGGAATCAGAAGAAGAGAGGAAACAGTGAAATGGACTGTGCTCTATCTTTCGGTCCTAACGGCTTTTGAAGGGACAACCACAGTCGCGCGGAAACGGACAGAGGATCTGAACCGTTGATGCTCGGACGGACAGCTTCGATTAGGATAGTTCGGTGGGTAAATATAATTGCAGTTTTTGTCGTCGAAGTTTCGATAATTACGTCAAGCTCCTCGTGTACGCAAAGGGCATTGTTTGTTCGTGAATGAGGACTTTGTTTTGATGTTTGAGAATGTATGTAGAGCAGTCATTTATATCCAACAGGTATGCCAATTTGGGTGCAAAATTTTATATTTGTTTAAAATATATGAGTTCTACTCGAAGAAAATGAAGTGTCGATGTTTGAAACAGAAGGAGGAATGAGAAGAAACCATAATATGTGGATGTGACTCCCTTTATCTTGTAGGTTATGTGATACAATTTTTAGATATTACTTTTGAAACTCCCCATTGGCAAGGTGGTCGATTTGGTCCTCTCCGCAGCAAATCGATCGTGTCGGGCCCCACCCCAACCATACCCACGTGCCCCCTCCGCCCGCACTTCCTCCCCTGACGAAACGTTGACCGCTTGCCACCTCTCCGAAGAAACGACGACGTTTTTGTTTTCCCTGTAGCCCTAATCCAAGGATTTGCATCCCCCCTTGAGCAACCACAACTCCGGAAAGCCAGGCACCCTCGGAGGGAAGCTAGGGCGCACCCGTCCTGTCAAAGGACGGTTGCAACAACAATAGGCTCCGAGCACCCGACACGCTTGATCTTTGCTCACACCCTGCTCAACACAGCCTAGTCCATCTTTGGAGGTTTCCACGATACCATTGCCAAGTGTAACCGGAGATTGTTGAGCGATTGTAGAGTCGAGGGGGTGAGTTGGCACTGCCCTGCTGACTGAGTACAAGCGACCCTGTGGCCATCACGAGTGTGGCCTATACTGGCTCCTAATATGGAATCCAGTGAGGAGAAGCTCATAAAATACTTACAATACCTTATGTATCTGGACAAGGAAGCAACACAACAAGTTCAAGTATCTGATGTCGACTCCTCCAATGCAGAAGCTTTGGAATAGTTGCATGTATTTCAAACTACTAAACGACAGGCCCTTTCGACGAAAAGGGCTTGTGGAGATGGTGAGGAAGGCATGGACAACAAATGCGGCACCTCACATACAGGAGATGGGGGAAGATGTTGTAAAGCCAAATTTTGCTCACAAGATGAGCGCGATCTCATCTGGAATAGGTCCCCTTGGCATTTTGAAGGTAATCTTATACTCTTAGAAAAGGAACGACCTAATATCCCAATTGATGACTACAAGTTTACTCATTCCCCCTTTTGGGTCCAAGTATATAAATCCCCATCACAATACCAAAGCAAGAAATCATATATCCAAGTATATAAAACCTCATCACAATACCAAAGCAAGAAATCATATCTGAAAATGTTAATTCCATTAGGCTACGTCATATACTTCGCCCCAAACACATGCACTAGCACCTCTAGCTATGATAGAGTCAGGGTTTTGCTAGATATCACGAAACCTGCGCTACGAAAGAGCTAAGAATCATGGTTCCGGAAGGGAATCTAATCATATTGCCCCTTTTCTACGAGGGTCTTCCTCGTTTCTATACTTTTTATGGGAGACTAGGACATGTATACACATGGTGCGAGCTATTGCTTAGAGCCAAGATCCTCCTAGGCAAAGTTACTTCAACCTCACTGAAAGAACTAGCTGAAGCTCGACTACAATCATGACTCTCCATACTTCAAGGTTGGATTTAGGGAAAACAAAATTCTTCTGCCAAAACAATATTTTATAAAGAAACCATTCCACTGGGCACCATAAGATAAACTCAAGCTATCGACCTCATTCCAAACGCGTAAGGATCAAGGCCAACCACTGGAATAGACATCCCCACAACTTGAAAGACCATTTGGCGGCATCTATCGATCAAGTGACTTAAAACGGCAAGATGGATTTTGTTCAACATCCCAAGAGCTATAGGAAAAGCAGACCCAAGTGTGGTAAAGACCCTTACACTTACACCCTTACAAGCAAGTGATCCCTCCCTAAGCATGTTCCCCTCCACAAGACCCTGTCACCCCACCCACTTTCACCCTACTGCAACTTGATCCTAACTCCTTGATGAACGCGAAATCCACCTCTTTAATAATGATGAATTGTAGTATACTAGTGAATTTCGGTCGATCAAAAACCACAAGCTTTGAATGTTGTGGAGTATTTTTACTTGGTAAGTTTACCAAGGTCAAACACAGGGAACGGTGATTTTTAGTTGCGCGGTCTTGAATCAAATTAAATAATCAAATTTATGCTCGATTAATTTATGCGTTGAGAAAATATACAATGCACTGAGATGCAAATGCAAGGAAATATACAGAGATGATTAGGCTCAGGATCTGTGAAGTATAATATTCAAACCTTAATGAAATTTATCAAGTAATCCTCGAAAGATAATCACAGACCAAAAGAGATTATTTCTAATGAGATATTTTCAATTAATTCCAAAATGCAAGCCAGAAGATCATGAGATCAGATCATATTCCTACACAACTTGATTCTTCAAAAATATGTCCAATAATTCTCTTTCCTCAATTGAGCTCCCTGCTCTGGTTAAATCTTTCAAATAATATAAGCAATAATCCTTGGGGAAGTATTCAATTTAAATCACTAGATGAATCCCTGCAAAAGATAATGTTAATTTTCCAAACATGAATATGTGGCCTGCAAAAAGTTGACAGATGATCCTCAAGGAATAATTATCAGTAATCAACCTAAAATCAATCCACAAATTATACTATGTTATAGAGCACGGAATTAGCTTCGAAATGACATATTATATGCTAAAATCGGAGTCCGTATGACAAAGATATGATAAAATGAAATTCCAGGGACTAAAATGTAAATAAAATAAAGTTTTCTTTGCAAAAAGGTCCCTAGGAGGACTTATCTGTAATTAATGAAAACTTGAGGGACCTTTCTGAAATTTACCCTTGGCGGGGGTCTTTTTGCAATTTCTAAAATTGCCAGGGGCTCCGATGCAATTTTCCCAGAGCGCACGTGCGAAGCACGTGCGTCTGGAGGCTCGGGTGACGGAGCAGAGGATCGGGCGGCCGAGGCTGAGGCTCGGGGACCCGAGCCTGAAGTTCGGGCCGAGGCGCAGGCTCGGGTGGCGGGGCTTAGGCTCGGTGGCCCGAGCCGACGTGGCGATCTGCGGCGCTTCGGGGGCCGGCTCGGGGCTCCCGAGCCTTGAGGCTCGTCTGGGGCGCGTGGCGACTTAATGGCCGTCAGATCAAGGGCAATCAGCCCAGATCCGACGGCAACTGTGCCTTGGGGCACAGTTGTTGCGGGGCAGGGCGACCGGAGGAGGCGGTGCCGCGGACGGTGGCGCCGCGGTTCGGGGGTGGTGTGCGCGATCGGGAGGTGGCACGAGGAAGGTGTCCGACCTGAAGGCGGTGGTGGGGCGCGGGAGGCGCGGTGGCAGTGGTGCGACGGTGGAGGGCGTCTCTGCGAGGAGGCGGAGTTGGTCTTCGGGCGGAGCAGAGGGCCGCAGGCGGAGGCGCCGCGAGGCGGAGGTGGTGGCGATCGGCGGAGGGCGGAGCAGGAGGCGGAGGTTCCGCGCGAGGCGGAGGCGCTGCGGCGGAGGGGCTGAACGGCTGGAGGTGTACCTGCAACAACAAAAATGGCAAAAATGGAGGTGATGGGTTCTCCTGGGAACGGAGAAGCTGAAGGCTTGCTCCTAGTTGTCGCCCAATCGCCGTGGCGGAGGCGACGATAGGCTATGCAGCTCCGGAGAGATCTGCAACAAGGTTTATCGGACCTTGTATCACGCCTCCGGCCGCTGTCACCGGCTATGATTGGAGAATGGCGGATGGGCACAGTGGCTGGCGAGGAGGAGGTCTTATAGAAGGGCCTCGTAACGGCCGGAGGCGAGGCGGTGGCGGCGGTTACGAGGGAGGAGGAGCGGCAGGCATTATGGAGGAGGAACGGCGGGGGGGGGGGGGGGGGGCTGGTAACGGCTGGAGGTAGGGGAAGAGGGTCACGTGCGCAGCACCTGACCCGAAAGGGCTGGAGAGAGAGTGTGAGGCAGGTTGCCACGTGGCACGCCCTGGAGCTGCCACGTGGCACCAAAAAAATTCAGATTTTTGGAGGGGAAAAAGAGATAGAAGATGACCTCGGATCGAAAAATTTTCTTCACGAAAGTTTTTCGTCTCGATGAGATCTACAACTTTCATGAAGAACCCATGAGCAAAAGAGGTTATCTGAGAGAAGTGGTATTTTTGGTGGCTCTCCATGTGTATGAAAAACCGTATTTTTGGGATTTTGTATTTTTTGGTGGTTTTAGATAGGATAAAAATTATAGAAAAAATACAATAAAATTAATTACACACTAATCTAATTTTTTTGGATTTTTAATAAATAAGAAAATAGGAAAATAAAATAGAGGTCAGAATCACACAATTTTCGTACAGACAGACAACGGACACTCGGACTTGGTCAGTTTCTTTGATTTCAGTTTTGATCTGGATTTGGATTTTCATGTCTCTTAATAAAACTTTCATCAAGGAACACAAATGAAAAAGAAATAAAATTAAAAGAGTTAATTATGCACATAAAACTCAGGTCAAAATTGGCAAAAAGTTAAAATGCGCAAAAGAGGTCCAAAACCCAACTTTCACATATGAGCTCTGAATTTTATGAAATTAGTCTTGTTTTGAAGGTATTTAAAAATGGAATACTTTAAAAGTAAGTAGACCAAAATTGGAAAACTGTATGTGGGAGATATGCTCATTTTAGTCTGTCAGGCGTGAAATTTAACTTTGGGATTATTTGACACTTATTGAAGTTAGTAATTTTTTTGTATTTTTTTATTTGATAAGGTTAGTAATATCTACACAATGGAGGTAGTTTTGGGTCAATCAGAGTTAGGATGAATTAACTAAAAATGTGAGAAGTTAGCGGCTTTTTGGGCTAATTTACACAGGGATTTTAAATGCAATTATGCATGATGAAATGCAGATATTATTCACACATGCATGATGGCTAATAATGCTCTATTAATGATTAATTACAGGTGAATGATGGGGAACAGAGTCTAAATGACCAATTTTAGCATGATGAATACGAGATTCATCATACCCCTATACTTAGACCATGCTCGTCCCTAAGCATGAATGAATGAATGACTTAGTTGAATACATCCCTGACTGTGCAAGTGAATTTACAAGGCTCAATTCATAGAAGACCCTTAATTTGAGTCATCCTAAAATTCTGAGCTCACCCAAGCTTTAATCAAAAGGAATCCAACTTCTCTAACTTTCAGACTCTCTGTTTGTACATATAATATAAGGATATGATTTTAAGTGTACTGCATTTCATGAGAGTCGAGTCGGGGTATCACTCAAAGTTCCAATCCAAGAGACTCTCCTCTAGACCTGATCCTCAACCCTAGGGAATAAGTCTATTCTAGCTTCATTCAACCGTCTCATTAGTTTGTCAGACTTGAAAGTGTAGATGGACGGCCAGTTGATGGAGGGCATAGGATTGTGTCTGATTTTCTCTCCCTTTCATTGGAACAAGGTACCTCTCGAGTGCCTTATTACTCAATTTTGTTGATCAATGTGTCCGTCAAGAGAATTTGGAGTCGTCTGCACTTGTTTTTCTGGGAGTACACCGGGGTGTGTCTCTTTTGAGTATCTAAGATACCTTCGAATCCAGACTTGTATCGCTTACGATGCAGAGCCCTTTTATGGTGTCAGCCCGACTCCTTGGTCCGAATTAGCGCTTGGTCCAAGTGGACACTTTGAAAATGTTTTGGGAGCGCTCGCCATTGGTGGAAGCTCATTTGTAATTTGACTTTGGATGATAGAGCTTTTCTTGACATTTCTATTTCTCTCTTTTTTTGTTGGCTAGCTCCACTGCTTTTACCAAAAGTTGACGCACACTGATCAACAATTTTCATTAAGTTTCATCACACCCTGGCACTTCGGTCAATATCAAAAAGATAGCATATGAATCTTGTTCACATACTGGCTAGGGTTTTGCTGACACTCAGGTTTTCTGAGGCCTTCATTAACTTTATCCCATCCTCGAATATCATCAGATTGGGTCTAAACTCAAATCTCTAGTCCTAGTTCCTCAAGTGATATCTCAACTCATCTCATCAATCATGCAGTTGTGGGAGTGGTTGTGTTGATCATATTCTTTTTGAAGGTAGAGATGAAGAGTGCAATATAGAGCTCAAATCTTTCAAACTAGGGAAGTGTGGATTATTAAGTTCAAAACCCTAATGACTAAGGCAGGTTAACTCAGAATCTCAAGATCTCGGAAATCAAGTGTCCTAAAAAATCCTCAAGCCTTGAGTGATGGTGAATGTGTCAGGAATATATCGACCAAGGAATGCATGAAATGCTTGATGAAATGCAAGACCATGAGTGATGATTTTTTATGCAAAAAGTTTTTTTGGGTGTGTTTTTTGTGTTTTTGTTTTTGTTTTTGTTTTTTTTTCTTTTTTTTTGTGAAAAATAGGTAATACACACTACTTGTACCCATCCCCGATGTTAGATAAAAACGATTAAAGCACGAGCTATGGATAAAGTAGATAAAATATATACAAATACACCCCCCTATACTTAGCTTGTGTTATGTCCCCATGGCACAAAGTGAAATGTTGACATAGCTCGTACTAAATACAGAAGGATTAAAAACAAAAGAAGAGAAGTGAAGTATAAACAATGGTAGCGGTCCCCCTATACTTAGGCTCAGGTTAGCCTAAGTATAATCAGATAATTACATATGGGGAACCGGGTAGATTTGCGGATGTACAAGATCAAGGAGGTTTGCGATGGACCTTCTTGCGGGAGTGTGGAGGGAGATAGTATGGAGATGTGGAGTGTAATGAAGAGGGGCCGATAAAGAAGACCAGCCATCGTCGGAGTCGTCCTCAGAAGAATAGTAGTCGTCTGCAGAGGATCTCCAACTTTTGTCGATCAGAGGTAAGTGCCCTTGGATCAGAGCTGTACCTATTGCACTTATCTGATGAACCACATAATGATCTGACGAGGACTCTTCAGAAATCACCTGATGTGTAAGGTCAAAGGTGACTTTCTTGGTCGGTTTGTTTCCTTGGAAAGTATTGGGAGGAAGTTGGACAGTCTTCATCTCCCTGTCTTGAGTAACCGAAGTGGCATTTGTGAGTTCCTGATCGGATGAATCCCCTTAAAAGTCGACCAATTCTTGAAGGGTCATGCACTGCTTCGGTCGAGTGAGATTGTTCTTGCGGATCTTGTGGTTTATGGTTGGGGGTGTTGATGTCACTTGTGGATTATCGTGAATTTTGGTGACATCGGATGTTTTCGAAGTCGGTTCCTTATATGGTTCAAGTATCTCATGAATTACTGCCGACTCGAAGATTGGTCCACTCAGATAATCGTGACGTTCCTTAATAATATGGTCCAATTCTTCATAAGCTCCAAAATCTTGATTTTTCCTAGGAGCAATAATAAGGTGGTGAGAATCCGAAGTTTGTCCAACAGTCAGTCCCTTAGGTGACTCTCCTAGGGTTTGTATCAGAGTGTCATGTGGAGATGTATGATAATGTGAAATATTTATCTCCTGATCATAACTGTTGGTTTCAAGTTGGTCTTCCTCAGAGCAGGATGTGTCATTGGGGTCATGTTCATTGTGGTCCGAGTTCGGGAACTTGATTTCCTGAGACTCGCAATCGACGATCGCCTTAGCGGAGGCTAAGAACGGCTTTCCTAAATTAATAGAAGACTCAGACATCCTTCCGGGGTGCTCAATGTCAAGGACAATAAAGTCCACCTTATGTTTGTTGGATATGTGAGCCCACAGCGAGCCGTTATGCAATAAATGTTATTGCGAACATCATTCCCTGATCTAGAATGAAGAATAAATAATTTGCATAATAGGTCCCTCTGTACAATTAGGGTTATGTACCATGGCCATCTTGATGATCATACAGCTGTTGATTCAATAAATTGAATCATAGAGGCTGGTGCTTGGATGAATATCTAAAGGGTTAGATTGAGGACTCATCAAGCACCGTCAAATGATTGTTAAGATGTGATCTCCAGCCTGAGTAGGAGATGGCAATCCTTTCTCACATAGGCTGATATCTGACCGACCTCTTGATGCAAGTCCTCTGCATAGGAATAGAGATTCGGAGGTGTCAGATTAGTTAGGTCAATGGGTTGACTTAACGAGATCGAGATAACCTAAGTCCTATGTTGAATGCTGTCACAGCATATGCACGCATCCTCTGACCGGAGACAGATGTATTGCTATATGTCTGAGTATGTACATTTGGCAGACCAATAGGTTGATGACCTAACCAAGGTATATATACCGGCGCGCTAGTGTGCATGTAAGGGCATATGAGTAATACGATCTCTCAAAGGGATCATACAGGTTCACTACTGAACCGGAAGACATGAGCTCACTCATGAGATATTGGGAAGAATCAAATTCCGTGCACGGTCGTCTCGCTTTGGAAGCTTGACTGAATTTGTAGGTTTGATATATACACTTTTGGAAAGTATACGATCAAGACCTAGGTATGATATATGCTTTTGGAAAGTATATGATCGATACCAAATCCCAACGATCAAATGAGAAACTTATTGATAAAACCTTGAAGAAGACAGTATAAAATTGATCTTGATCTTCAGGTTGATCATGGGTCTTCCAGTATGCAGGATGTACAGGTATTTGGAATACCTGAGGGTGATGTGATCATAAACGATTGTATATCCATGACGCTTCCATTCCGAGGGAGTGATGAAACAGGTCTGGATTTTAGTGACTCCTCTCAGTAGAAAAGCAATCTGATCTTGGTCGAAATGTTGGGCATTGTTCTGAATGAGATTCAGATACAATGAGAATATTAGATTTGCGGTCTTGATTTAATCAAGCATCTGTGGGAGATTCGTAAGATCTGGATTTGAGATAAGATCTCAACATCCAAGTCACTATACGTGGAACAATACAATCGCCCTGTCCTTATCTCCAAGTATCCGCGAAGAAAGCACATTATTCTTGAAAGGGTTCGAGAATAATTCATTTGATGAAATTCATATCCAAGCAAGAAGAACTTGATGATTAAATGAGATTTAATTATCAAGCTTAATACGAATATGATTCATATTGTGAGAATGATTATCTAAGATATTTAAATGGGATTTAATTATCAAGGATTAGAGAATGTGGATAATACTATCCATGATATATGTGTATTATAAATATTTATAGTACATATATTGAAGAGAGAGAATATATGTAAATAGCATTTGTTAATTAATAGTGTGGATTGGATTCACATTAATTAATTAATTGGAAATGTAATTTACAAATTAGTTTAGGTTATAAATTTGATTCACATAATTTTCAATGGCATAATTGAAATATTCACAAATTAATTTGGAATTAATTTGGTGGATATTTTTGTGATAATTGAGAGATAATGTAATATAATAAAAAGGAGAAATAAAGCCACCATTTTAGGAGGCAATATTATCTCCATTTTATTATGATGATTAATCTCTCAACTAACTTATTTATGTTAAATTAAAAATGTGTTGATAATGTTGAAACATATATTTAATTTAATCTAAATAAATGTTGTTGGTTTTAACCAACAATAATTATAGCCATTGATTTTACATGGACCAAGCCTGGCCGTTGGATTCATGTGTCCCATGGATTGAGATCCATTGGATCCTAAACTAATATAAAAGGAGGGCTAGGGTAGCCTTCCAAGGTACATCATTAAGAGTTGTACAAGGTCACAACTCTCTCTCTCTCTCATATTCTCGCCCTCTCTCTTTCTCTCCTCCAAAAGATGGCCGTCCATCTTGTGTTGAGAAAGGAGAGACTCTCGGCTTCTTCTTTGACGACTCGAGGATCTCCTTCTTCTTTGGAGTTTCTTACTCTAAAGGAAGACGACGGATTTCGTTTCACAAAATCGGGGAAGCCATCGCTTGGATCTTCATCGAGGATTGCGGGAAGGAACGTGACTCATCATCGCGCCCGCAAGTGCGTTCTTCGTGGATCGGACTTAAGACATGAGGATCTCTACTTTGGGATCTTGCGATCACAACCACGCTTCAAGAGGTATTCCTTATACTTGGTGGTTTGATGAAACGATCCGAGAAGTGTTCTCGTGATCATGTGGTTTCATCTTTAGATTTAAAAATTTTAATTTCCGTTGCATCTAGCATCTAGTACGACTAGTTGCTCCGATTGCATACAATGCGATCAACACGCTTCCGTGATGCGCTTAAGGATTCTTAAATATCCTTCAAGTGGTATCAGAGCCAGGTTGAATAAGGTTTTGGATATGATCCATAGACCTTAGACGATTTGGTTCTTGAAAGGGTTGCGAAATTTTTACTGCATTTCAATTTTCGCACCTCTGTCTAATTGAATTTTTCGGTATTGTTTAAAATGTTTAAACATGAAATTTTCAATTGAATTTTGTTCCCCATTAAACAAGGAAACCATAGGACTTGAGTTTACTAAATTTGGACTTCATTTGCTCAAGATATGGCTTTTTGAATATGCCTATATTCACTGTTGCGGGAACTGCGGATTTAAACGTGATTAATAAGATAATTGCGGTTTTAATCCGCCTCGAAATGCGTGAATTATCACTTAGATTCTTTAATAAATCAAATAGGCAATCTTTGGAAACTGAGTTTGTATTTTTTGGATTTAAATTGATCAAGATAAGTTAATTTTAGTGATTGGAGGTCACTGCTGGAAATTGACATCTTGGATCATGAACCTTGTGATAAGTCATTCAATTATCATGATGAAAATTAATTGTTAATTTTCTAGAATAATTAGTGATAAATATTTGTGAAATATTTAACGAGATAATTATTTCATTTAATGACACTTGCCCAAACCACAATGATGAGTTATTAGATCTTGATCATTGGTTCATCAACAAAAATTGATTTCATGAAAAACATAGTTTATCCTACAATAGTTGTAGGACAACTTTTACATGAAAAGCTCTCTTGCTTGAATAGGATTGGGGATTTGTTTAGCAAATCTCCTTATAATATAATCAAAAATGTTTTGATGTATATTATATGGTATAATTTCGGTTGAAAAACCGATGAGCATCTCAAAGTACATGATGATCTATCTGGTATTATCCTTTCCCGAGGCGGATGTGGTGCCTAGTCGGAGAGCATTGGGGTCGTGGGTTGCAACGTATGTGGTCCGTCCCACTCTCGTCGGTACTGGCCATGACAGCGGGTAGGGAATGTATAATGCCGAGAAAATCAATGTGTATTTTTCTAATTATTAAAATTCGAATAATACGTACTTTGAGAATATACCTACTATTCAAGTAAAAGACATGTTTGTTGATTGATGATTGGATTGATGATTAATTTAATGTGATTAAATTAATTATATCCAATAAACACTCTATTATGAATAGATGTGTATTTCCCTTGGAAGAATTAATTATGTGAATATGATTCACGGTAATTAATTACAATTTGAATATGAGGTGGAGGATCACATAAGTGACATCCATGGTCTCCCGTCAAGGCAAAGGACTTCGTCGCCAGTTGTTGTGTATAGGAGACGCGTGTCCCAAGTGACAGATCCTGTGCATGATTTAATTGGATCGGGTTCTTTGCTTCTGGAGAGAGTAAGGTTGTATCGTAGTGACCCCGATATCGGGTCCTCATATTATTGGGGCGATATTGGATTGCGTATAAAGAGTATTAAGCCTGTTGACGGTTGGTTCAATTAACAACGGGTCAACATCATCTTAGGGGTGGTGGGCCCGGGTGTTAAAGACCGAATTGGGAAATGCAAGTTGGACTTGCAAGGCGGAACGTGTTCCCGCTTCTTTTTATCCGAGTTGTAGGTTCTCATATTATTGGGATGCAACAAAGATAGGAAAGGAGATCCCAGATCTTGCTAGAGATATAATGGTAAGAATATCTCTTACATTGAAAGTGATTAAGGGAATGAACTTTCAATGTTGACAAGGCAAGACAACTTTGATATAAAAATTCCTAAATCAAAGTAAAACATGTATATATAATTTATATACCCTTATGCAAAATTTCTTATTTCAGATAATCCTTCATTAAACCCACTCAATGTTATACTCAATGATAACCACTAAAATATCTTGGATTGGACTCATGATCCAGATATTGTACTTGCAATTGGACACATAATGTATGTGGTTGCAATGTGCAAGTTTCCTCACCATAATGAGGAATGACAATTAAATAAGACAATAAGACATCACCTTAGGGTTTGTATGTCTCGATAGTCTTGATCTTTCATCGAGTGTACTTTGGAAGTGACATGTCGATGGTGATCGTAATTGTCGGATAATCCTTATAAAATAAAAGGATATTTTGGCATACATATGTGCTCTAGACATTTAATAATGAATGACATGGTTCTCTGCATTATGCAGAATGGTAGCTCGAAAGAGATGATGTATTCAAAATGTTTGAATACCTACCTGAACCTAAGTCTCTAAGAGTTAAGATGTATGTAGATATGATGAGTGTCAACATTCTACTATCTATACTCAAGTCATTCATGAAGCTTCACAATAATCATTTTGAATGAATTTAATGAAGCATGTATAAATGTTGAAATGCTCTTGTATTGAAATCTTTTGAATTCAACATAAAAGATTCTTTGTCTTGAACAATGGTTGTTTTTAGATGAAGGGAGCACAATGGAAGCATGGGTCGGACCCAAGTAAGAAGGAAAGTCAAAGAGTTGACCTACTTCTATGACTTCCATGTGACATCCAAAGAGTTGGATGAATGCAAATACTGTAATAAGTTGATGTGTTGATAGTATGACTATCAAGTCTGTCTAAAATCCTTAGTGAAGGACTCAAATAGAGCATCAGAATAATCTACATATAATCATTGACTCTGACTTTCTTATCTCACAAGATAAAGTCTAACAATTGTATCCCAATCTTCTAATAACATTTGCAATTGGTTGCATGTATATATTAGAAGATTAGAAATTTGATCTTAAGGTTTAATAGTCATCTACATGGATATTGGTGCAATTGTTGCGACAATCTCTGTTGGATAGATGGACTTCATATTCTCAGTGGGAGAGCCCTTAGTCTTGGAGAATGTCTCTATGACCTAGATAGTAGAGTACACTCATTGTTTGTTTCTAAATGTTGGAAATAAACATGAATTCTGAGATAGAACCATCATAAAGAGTTATGATGGATATATTTCAGATAGTAATCTAACATCTAGTGGACTCCACAAAATTAGAAAATTAATGAATGGTTCATTAAGATTTCTAATACTGAAAATCAAACCTTATAAGACCAATAGGAGGATGAAGATCATCTGACAATGATCTAGCATCAAGTCTTGGACATTTGTCTGTTGATTTGATCAATAGACTAGTAAGATATGAAACTTTAGAATGTCTAAAATTTCAAATCTTACATACTTGTGAATATTGTATTCATAGAATGTCCAATACACCCTTCTCTTAGGAAAGGTGTAAGATGTCATGGTATTCGGGATCTCATACATATTGATGTATGTGGATCATCTATATCATAGTGAACATTATGGATATGTGATATCTATTGATGATCATGTATGATATGGGATTTCTTCTCTTCACCTGAGAAACCTTTGAAATGTTCAAAGATTTCACAATTTTGATTTACAAACCAAAGTTTGAAGGAAGATTAAATGAATTTGATCTAACCAAGGTAGCAAGTACCTATTAGATGAATTCAAAGAATACCTTATGGAGATATGAATATCATTTCTATCTCAATCCTCCTAACATACCTAAACTCGATAGAGTTGTAGGGAGATACAATTGGATCATGTGTGACATGATTTGATCAATGATGAATTTTAGCATAATTACCTCTTAATTTCCAGGTATATATGTAGTAGAGACTACACTATATATCCTTAATAAGATTCCATGCAAGTAAGCTGGAATTAAGCACTAGAGAGTGCAACTTCATTAGGAAAATAAAGGATGGTATTGGATACCTACTTTATGACCTTGAGATTCTTAAAAGATCTCATTTCTGAGAATGTGATTCTTGGAGGATTGATACTCTTGAGAATCAAGATGAAAATGAAGTGAAGGAACTCATTTAAACTTGAGATGATAATGAGGCTCCTGAAATCGGAAACTAAAAGGATAATTAAAGATGAAACATTAATACCTCTTCAAATGAGTTTGAGGATGTATTCCATGTGTCAGTTAAGTCTGAGAGTGATCGGACTTCATGTGATGAAGCTCCTGAAGATCATGACATGGAAAGATGGATATTAGCAATAAAGTCTAAAGTAGACTTCATATACAAGTGTTGTATATGGACCCTTGAGGATCCACCTATAAGGGTTAGACCCATTAAGGTGTAAATGGATCTTCAAGAGAAAGGGAACCTGATGAGAAGGTAGAGACCTTCAAAGCAAGGTTCATAGCCATGAGCTACACACCGTAAGAGAAGACATTGCTTACAATGAGACTTGCTCTTCGGAAACCATGCTTAAAATCATCAGAATATTGCTAACCTGAGCTACACAACTTGACCATTGCATCTTCAAGATGTAAGTCAAGATTTCATTCCTCTAAAGAACACCTCTCTGAGGATATTCACATGAAGTAGCCCCAGGGCTTCATATTTGGGGAAAGTAAGGTGTGAAAGCTAAAGAAATCCATCCGTGTACTCAAACAAGCTTCTTGTTATTGGAACATCAGATTTGACGAAATCATAAGTGTTATGATTTCAGATAGAATCTTGATGTACCATGTGAAGCTTAGTGGGAGTGCCATTGTGTTCATCGTGCTAAATGTAGATAATATCCTAATCATTTGGAATGATATAAGGATGATAATAAGTGTTTTATAGACTGGCTATCCATACCTTGAGATATGATCTCAAGAATACCTCTTGGATCTTAGTTCTGAAGTTGTTCAGAAGCAAAGAAAAGAGGGTATTGGGACTGTCACATTTGTAGTACACCTTGGACATATTCCATTCTTGGAAATTCCAAGAAAGGCTTCCTTCCCTTAAGATTTGGTACTGACCTATCTAAAGGGATAGCACCTCAAAGAGTTGAGGAAGTGAATGCTAGAACTGCTTGCACTTGTGCATCAGTTACGAGAAGCTAAGTGTATGCTAGATGTGTACAAAAGCCAGATATCTGCCATGCAGTGGGAGTAGTAAAGTGTTGCTAATCCTACTATGGAGATAGAACACTTGATTGCAGTAATAACAATATCTTCAAAGATGATAAGGCTTTAGAGATAGTGATCTCTAAGTCTTATCTTCAAAAGCTTAAGACTTTATAGATAGAGATCTAAAAGGTATTAACTGTGGATACCTTGGGAGATAGTGATCCCCAGGAATAAGGGTATTCTGATAAGGATTATGGAAATACTGGTTATAATAGCTTTTGAACAATAGTGTCAAGGACACTATAACTGCTTTGACTAGATTGAGTATTGGTTGCATAAGATGCAACATTCGCATTGGATGCGAGCACTGTTACCTAGGGATATGCAAGTGTCGTAAAAGGACTTGACGTAGTCTCGCGGGAACAGAGTGACTGATCAGCTTACCTAGTTATTTTTTTAAATAGCCTATGATTGTCACATGAGTGTGGGTTTAAATGATTATCCCATCAATGGCTCTTTGGGCTAGTGGGAGATTGTTGGACATGTGAGCCCACGGCGAGCCATTATGCAATAAATGTTATTGCGAATATCATTCCCTGATCTAGAATGAAGAATAAATAATTTGCATAATAGGTCCCTCTGTACAATTAGGGTTAAGTACCATGGCCATCTTGATGATCATACAGCTGTTGATTCAATAAATTGAATCATAGAGGCTGGTGCTTGGATGAATATCTAAAGGGTTAGATTGAGGACTCATCACGCACCGTCAAATGATTGTTAAGATGTGATCTCCAGCCTGAGTAGGAGATGGCAATCCTTTCTCACATAGGCTGATATCTGACCGACCTCTTGATGCAGGTCCTCTGCATAGGAATAGAGATTCGGAGGTGTCAGATTAGTTAGGTCAATGGGTTGACTTAACGAGATCGAGATAACCTAAGTCCTATGTTGAATGCCGTCACAGCATAGGCACGCATCCTCTGACCGGAGACAGATGTATTGCTATATGTCTGAGTATGTACATTTGGCAGACCAATAGGTTGATGACCTAACCAAGGTCTATATACCGGCGTGCTAGTGTGCATGTAAGGGCATATGAGTAATACGATCTCTCAAAGGGTTGAGTTTTGGATCCTACTTGTATACTTGTACTGATTAAAATATTCATTTTATTATTTATTCATTATTTTTATAATTTTATATTTTTATAATTTTATAAATATTACTTGTAATATATATGTACATTAAAATCATAAGAAAAACCCAAAAGAGATACAAAATAAAAATACACACACACACACACACACACACACATATATATATAATACATAGGTATAAGAACTATACATATACCTATATAATCCATACTTTTATTTTATTCAATATGCAAAACATATCAGAATAATAAAACAAAAATATATTTATGTATATAAAAGCATTTTATAATTTTATAAAATAATAAAC
This sequence comes from Ottelia alismoides, assembly GCA_037367405.1. NCBI lineage: Eukaryota > Viridiplantae > Streptophyta > Magnoliopsida > Alismatales > Hydrocharitaceae > Ottelia > Ottelia alismoides. The sequence goes on along the minus strand of JAZKJV010009871.1, from coordinate 78,206 downwards.
AAAATTAAATAAATTAAAATTACAAAATAAAAATAAAAAGAATAAAATATATAGATATTATACCTACAAAGGGTATAAAAGTAAACTTGTAAAAATATACCTCATAAAAATAATTGAAATTCATAATAAAATACTACATAAAATAATAAATATTTTTATTTAATAACCAAAAGTTAATAAATCATTCTTTCCAGGGTTTTTCCTGGTTGGTCCACGTGGACCAACCAGGAGGGCCCGAGAGTTGACCCCAGGTCAACTCTTTGACCCGCCCCATGTGGGTTGTCAGAACCATGTTTTTTGCCATCTTCGAGGATTTTTGGGGTGCACACCTTGCACCCTTTAATGTTGCGCTCTAAAACACTTTTCTTCCTCGTTGAATGGTGATTCACGTCCAGGTGATACCTCGGGCCATGGTTCAAAGAGCTGACCGCTATCCCTCGTTCAAGGAGCCCCGTCTTCAACACTAAAAAACCAAAACCTTGACTTCCATTTGAATTTGAACCGCAATTCATCCAGTTCTTCCCCCCCTTGGACTTGCTCGAGCTTCTTGGAGGTGACAGCTCCAAGTTTCCTTCTTCAAGGCGGCGGATCGACACGACCTGGGCGTGTTCCACCCCCACCTCCGGTGACCTTCCCGTCGAGGTACTTCAACCTCGGGCATCCCCCTTGAGGTGTTTATCCACTCCATTTTCATTCTCTTTTCGTTCTTTGTAGTATTAGCATCACTTAGCTCCCCTTTTCGCGTCCAATCTCCCATCGATTTGCTCAATCGAGTTCCCTCGCCGGAGCAAGCTCCGGCGAGCATCGAAATCACTGATCACCCCTTGTGAGAACCCCCTGGAGGACGAGGCATTTTGCCCTCGCCTCCATTGACCATTTTGGCAGTTGCAGGAGCTCAAAAGACCCCGCAAAGGGTCGTTTTGGAAAATCGAAGGTACCTAGGCCGCCATTCTTCCTGGGGTCTACCACAGAGCATCAGAGCTCCTCGAGCCTTTTTGGCTCCGCCGGTGGACTCAGGAACCTTCCAGGAGTCGAAGGAGCCCTTCCGCGATGAAGGAGGAGGCCGGAGCAGAGCCCCAATGTCGATCCAAGCTCGTCGGAGGCCGTGCTCTTCCCTGTTCTTGCAGGGGAGTCCACGACCGTTCGATCGAGCTCCACCTCCAAGTCTTCCCAGCGTCGTCGGATCAGATCTCCTCCAGCCATCCGATCAGCATCGCAGCATCTAATCTCATCCGTTGGTGGCCGAAGCGGCATCGCGCGTCGAGGGCGCGCCACGCGTCAAGTGAACGATCCACAGCCGTTCGATCTCGCCCAGCGTGGGGAATTTTGCAAGTATACTCGTTCCCCTTTTGTAATTTTTCTTTTAATCTAGAAAATTTAATTTGCCGTTTAAAGTATTTTGTAAGATTTATAAATAGGCCCTTGAACTTTTACTAATTGCAAAGAGGTCCCGGTCACGTCACCTCACGTGACCAGTTCACGTGAGGCGCTGGTATTTTGCACGGACCCCCCTCTGGGTTCGTTTATTTTGTCTAGGTCCAGCAAATTTTGTAGAACGTGTAAATTTTTGGAAATATTGCAACTTGGCCCTCAGGCATTTTTTAAAATTACAGTTAGGTCCTTCCCAAGCGCGTGCAAGTCACGCGCCCTGGTGGACATTTTGCACCTGTACCCGTACGGGTTTGGAAATTTGTGATTGGTCCTTTAAATCGAATATACAGTGTTATATTTTGTTGGTAAATTGCATGCGTGCCCCTGGATGTTTTGATATTTGCACTTATACCCCCGCCAGGCTGATTATTTTTGCTTGCTTGCTCTATTTATTTCACGCATCATATTGACTCTAAAAATTACGAAAAAAATTGCATAAGCTCCTGTTAACTTGCTCATTCACACCATATTTTTTTTGCATTGCATTTTTGTTGCATTTTATATTTATTAAAAATAAAAAAACATGCATTTTTCTTACTGTTAGCATTAGAAAACCCATAAAAATTATAAAAACGTTTTGAAAAATTCCAAAAAAAATTATATTTTGTGTGTTTTATCGTCTATTAGTGTCAGTCCAAAAACCACTAAAAATTTCAAAGTAAAAACCTTAAAAACTTGAAAACCTCTAAAAACTTCATAAAAATCTAAAAAATTATAGAAAACTCCAAAAAATGCAAACTCAGTTCCTGTAGGTTCCCCATTTTATTATCTTTATTTTAAAGTTAGTTTGGAAAAATTTTGTGGCTGTTTGATCTGAGGACTCATCAAGCACTGTCAAATGATTGTTAAGAGATGATCTCCATCCCGAGTAGGAGATGGCAATCCTTTCTCATTTGGATGATATTTGACCGACCTCGTGATGCAGGTCCTCTGCACAGGAATAGAGACTCGAAGGTGTTAGATAAGCTAGGTCAAAGAGTTGACTTAACGAGATCGAGATAACCAAAGACCTATGTCGTATGCTGTCATGATATAGGCAAGCATCCTTTAACCGAAGACAGATATGTTAGTATATGTATGTGTACGTACATTTGGCAGGGTGTGCATGCAAAGTCATATAAGTAATACGATCTCTCAAAGGGATCATACAGGTTCATTTACTGAACTGAAAGACATGAGCTCACTCATGAGATATTGGGAAGAATCAAATTCTGTGCACGGTCATCTCTCTTAGGAAGCTTGATTGAATTTGTAAGTTTGATATATACTTTTGGAAAGTATGTGATCAACACATGGGTATGATATATACTTTTGGAAAGTATATGATCGATAACAACTCCTAATGATTGAATGAGAAACTTAATGATAAAATCCTGAAGGAGGCAATCTAGAAGAGATCTAAAACTTCGGGTTTAATATGTATCTTCTAGTATGCAGGATGTACATGTAATACCTGAGAGTGATGTGATCATAAACGATTGTATAACCATGACACTTCCATTCCGAGGGAGTGATGAAACAGGTCTAGATTTTGGTGTCTCCTCTCATAGAGAAGTGATCTAATCTTAGTCCAAATATTGGACATTGATCTGAATGTGATTCAGATACAATGAGAATATTAGATCTACGACACTGATTTAATCAAACATCTGTAGGAGGTCCGCAAGTTCTAGATTTGAGATTTCATCTCAATATCCAAGTCACTATACATGGAACAATACAATCGTCCTATCCTTATCTCCAAGTATCTGCGGAGAAAGTGCATTATCCTTGAAAGAGTTCGTGGATAATTTCATTGTTGATATGTGTATTCGAGCATTGAGAAAATTCATAATTAAATGTGATTTAGTTATCATGAATAATATGAATTTGATTCATATTATAAAGAGAGTTATATGAGATAATTGAATGTGATTTAATTATCAAAGATGTGAATAATGTGAATGTCATTCATGTTATTTGGGCACATGCGAAAAGAGATCCAAGATGATTAAATACGATTTAATTATAATGGTTATGAATAATGTGGATAGTACTATCCATATAATCAGATATATTAATATATTAGAGATATCATATTATGATTTATATTTGTTAATTAATTATTGATGTGAAATAGATTCACATTGGATGATTAATTGAAAATATAGTTTACATTTTGTTTTGGGTTGTGAATGTGATTCACATTTTTCAATGGCGTGATTGAGATATTTACAAATTAATAAGTCAAAAAAGACGAGACGCAGAAAAGACCTACTCACGGTACAAAGGAAGGGGCTAAATCAAGAGCGAAGAATAGCTGCTTTCCCGTCGGGTTCAAATACCCTCTTCTAAGCACTTTTTTGCTTACTAGCCTCATCTAATTAAGAAAACACTAGTTTTCTTGAGGGCTGAGACGACAACTACTAATATCAAAGCTGGTCACCATCTTCGTGGATGACTTTCCGATATAACAGGACTACTTGATCTTCTAACCTCTGGCGCCTCAGAAAGGTCCGAGCCTGAGCGAGTTAGAGAGCGGAGCTGAAGGGGAAGGAAATAGGTCTTCTCAGCGGCTTGTTAAACATCATAGCAAAAGCGCTGCAACTATCCTCTCAATTACCTCGGAACAGCCTAAAATACTACAATGGCTATATATATCGCGATAGTAGATGAACCGCTTTGAACTGCTTTCATTATTCTTGTTATATTTGTTCCAGTTCGGACCCCGCTTTGACTCTGGGAAGTCCCATAAAGCACCCAACGGAGGAAGGAGCAGAACAGAGAAAGGTAGTTCCGAGTGGCGAATGAACAAAGGTAGTGGAAAGGGTGAGGCAAATAGATCAAGAAATGCGTGGGGAAAAGAATGCGTAGTGCGAGAGAGAAAAGCGAAGTAGCGCATCACGAGCTTCTTTTTTTTTCAGAGGAAAGTCTATTTCATTCTAATACTTGATGACCGTCAGGATTGAAATTAATTTTATGAATATATTTGCAATAAAGTTATTGCAAATATTTAAGGGGATAATATGAGACATTATATACCACATAAAATAGAGAAAAAGAGCCAACATAATGGGTGGTGGACGACCACCCTTGAAGTATTCAAATGTGGTCTTCCCCCCCCCCCCCCAATTTAGGAGTTGACTCTCTCTCTCTTTCTATCCTCTGATCTAGAGTGATTAAATTGAATTAACTTATGTTGATGATAATTCAATGTATATTTAATTTAATTTTACAACAAGACCATGGTCATTGGGATCCATGGACTCTCAAAACCCTATATAAGAAGATGCACCCTTTGCTCATCGAGTTACACGATTACGACTTATGCTATCTCCCCCCCTCTCTCTACACGTCATCTCTCTCCCCCTTCCTAATAGTGGTTGTCCACCATGGATTCCTTGTGAGAGTCGTCATCGTAGCAGCATGGATCATCAACATGGATTGCGAGGAGCATGCATCTCATCAACGCACTCGTAAGCGTCTCCTCCGTTGGATCGGACTCGAGATAGGAGGTCTCTTCATTTAGAGACTCGATTGCAACCATGCTTCAAGAGGCAAACCTTATACCTATATTGTGACTTAGATGAAACGATTCGAGAAATGTTCTTAGATCATGTGGTTTCATCATTTTAATTTTTTAAATTCTGTTACCCGAAGCAACTAGTGCGACTAGTCGTTCCCGATCGCATTCGATGTGATCCTCACACTTCCGTGATGTGCATAAGGATTTCTCCGTATCCTTCAAGTGGTATTAGAGCCAGGTTGGAGGTTTTGGATACGATCCATAAACCTAAGAAGACTTGGGTTCATAAGGGATTGTGAAAATTTTATCGCATTTCAATTTTCACAGCCTTATTTTGTGATAAATTCCGGCCCTGTTTAAAATGTTTAAGCACAAAACTATCACTTGGATAATGTTCCTCGTTAATTAAGGAAACCGTGAGTTTGCGTGTTTTGGAATCCGATAACTCTAGATATGATCTTTTTATACCATATATCCATTGTTTCGGGGATGACGAATTATGACGTAATTAAGGAGTTAATTACTATTTAAAAACACCTGAAAATGTGCATTTATCACTTGCGTTCTGTTTTAAATCAAATTAACAAACTTTAAAAATTTATTTTGCTTTATTTGGATTTAAATTGATTGAGATATGTTGAATTTAGTAAGTAGGGGTCACTGCTGAAAATTACATACTCGATCATAAACATAAGTAACTTGAAAATTAATGGTTAATTTCTTGGAATAATTATGGATAATATTTAGAAAATATTTGATGATAATTATTCCCTTAAATGACATTGTCTCAATCAATAAATGATTAGATATGATCTAGATCATCAATTGGTTACTTGATACACTTTCATCAAACATGTTACTTGAATACGTTTTGAGAATTTGTTTAGCAAATTTCCTTATAATCAAAATAATTTTGATTATTACTATATGGTATAATTTCGGTTGAAAACCTGATGAACATCTCAAGTACACAATGATCGATTTGGCATTATCCTTTCTTGAGGTGGATATGGTGTCTAGTCAGGGAGCGTTGGGGTAGCAGGTTGCACCGTATGCGGTCTGCCCCACTCCCGTTGGGTAGGGACTCGATAATGCTGGAGAAATCATGGTGTATTTTCTAATTATTAAAATTCGAATAATACGTACTTTTGACAATACCATTCTTTCAAGTAACAATCAAGTTTGTTGATTGAATTGGATTGATAATTGATTTATTGCGATTAAATTGATTATATCTAATTAAAACTCTCTATTTTGAATAGAGTTATTATTTCCCTTAGAAGAATTAATGGTAATGAATATGATTCATAATGATTAATTAGAATTTGAACATGATATGGAGGATCACATAAGTAACATCCATGGTCTCCCGTCAAGACAAAGGGTTCCGTCACCAGGGATTGTATGTAGGAGACGCCTGTCCAAAGTGACAGCTCTTGTATGCAAGCACATCTGGATCGGGCTCTTTGCTTTTCAAAAGAATAAGTCTGTATGCATGGTGACCCCAATGTTAGATCCTCATATTATTAGGGCGATATTGGATTGCGCATAGCGAGTGCTAATCCTGTTGACGGGTGGTTCAATTAATGACATGCCAACATCACCTTAGGGGTTGTGGGCCTGGGTGTTAAAGACCGAATTGGGAATGCAAGTTGGATTTGCAAGGCGGAATGTATTCTCGCTTATTTTTATCTGAGTTACAGTTTCTCATATTATTGGGATGTGACAAAGATAAGAAAGGAGATCCCAGATCTTGCTGAGATATAATGGTGAGTATATCTCTTACATTGAAAGTGATTAAGGGAATGAACTTTCAGTGTTGACAAGGCAAGACAAATTTGATATAAAAATTCCTAAATCAGAGTAATGAAAAATTTGATATAAAAATTCCTAAATTAAAGTGATATATGCAAATTTCTTATTTCAAGTAATCCTTCATTAAACCCACTCAATGTTATACTCAATAATAACCGGTAAAATATCATGGATTGGATCCATGATTAAGATATTGTACTTGCAGTTGGACACATAATGTATGTGGTTGCAATGTGCAAGTTTCCTCATAATAAAGGGGAATGAAAATTGAATAGACAATAGGACTATAGCCTTAGGGTCTGTATATCTCTATAGTCTTGATCTCATCGAATGTACTTTGGAAGTGACATGTCGATGATGATCGCAATTGTCAAATAATCCTTACAAAATCTAAGAATATGATCTGGCATACATATGTGGTCTCGATATTTAATTATGAATGACATGGTTCACTGCATTATGCAGAATGGTGGATCTATAAGAGATGATGTACTCAAAATGTTTGAGTACCTACCTGAACCAACGTATTTTAAGAGTTTAGATGGATGAAGATATGATGAGTCTCATCGATCTACTGTCTATACTCAAGTCATTCATGTAGCTTTATAATATTCATATGAATTAAATAAAGCATGTATAAATGTTGAAATACTCTTATATTGAAATTTTTTGAATTCATCATAAGAGATCCTTCGTCTTAAGCAATTGTTGTTTATAGATGAAAGGAGCGCAGTAGAAGCATAGGTTGGATCCAAGTTAGAATGAAAGTCAAGGAGTTGACTGTACTTATTTTGACTTCCATATGACATGCAAAGGGTTGGATAAATGCCAATACTACAATAAGTCGATGTGCAGATAGTGTGGCTATCTATACTATCTTGGATACTTAGAGAAGGAACCAGACAGTGCATCGAAATAATATACATCTACATATAATCATTGAAATTGACTTTCTTATTTGATAAGATCAAAGTCTAATAATTGTATCCCATTCTTCTAATAAAACTTGCAAATTGGTTGCATACTTATTAAAAGGCTATAATTTTGATCTTATGGTTTTAATAGTCGTCTACATGGATATTGATGCAATTGTTGCAACAATCTCTATTACATAGATAGACTTCATATTTTCAGTGGAAGAATCCTTAGTCTTAGAGAATGTCTCTATGACATGGATATTAGGATACACTCATAGTTTATTTCTAAGTGTTGTAAATAAACATGAATTCTGGAATAGACATATCATAAAGAGTTATGATGGATATATTTCAGATCGTAATCTGACATCTGGAGGACTCTACTAAATTAGAAAATCAATGAATAGTTCATTAAGATTTCTAATACTGAAAATTTAAAACCTTAAAGGATCAATAGGAGGATGAACATCATTTGATAATGATCTAGCACCAAGTCTTGGACATTTGTCTGTTGATTTAATCAAGAGACTGGTAAGATATTGAACTTTCAATAGACTGGTAAGATATTGAACTTTACATTGCCTAAAGGTTCAAAACTTACATACTTATGACTATTGTATTCAAAGTAAAATGTCCAATGCACCATTCTCTGGGAATGGAGTAAGATGCCAAGGTATTAAATATCTCATACATATTGATGTATGTGGATCATCTATATCAGAATAAACATGATGGATATGTGATATCTATTAATGATTATTTGTGATATGAGATTTCTTCCCTTCACCTTAGAAACCTTTGAAATGTTCAAAGATTTCATAATTTTGGTTTTGAACCAAAATTTGAAGGAAGATGAAAATGAATTTGATCTACCTAGGTAGCAAGTACCTATTAGATGAATTCATGGAATACCTTATGGAGAAATAAATATCATTCCCATCTCATTCCTCTTTATACACCTAAACTCAATAGAGTTGTAGGGAGATACAATTAGATCATGTGTGACATGATTTGGTCAATGATGAATATTAGCATAATTACCTCTCAGTTTCAAGGTATATATGTAGTAGAGACTACAATATATATCCTTAAAAGGTTCCATGTAAATTTAAACCCGAACATCCTCATAAGCTATGGTTTGGAACCTAGCCTAGTATTGGACACTTGAGGATTTAAGGTTGCTTGGTCCATAACTTTGTCATGGATGCAAGTAAGCTGGAATATAGCACAAAAGAGTGATACTTCATTAGGAAAATAAATGATGGTATTGAATACCTACTTTTATGACCTTGAGATTCTTGAAAGATCTCATCTCTAAGGATATGATTATTGGAGGATGACTCTTTTGATAATCAAGATGAAAATGAAATAAAGGAACTCACTTAATCTTGAGACGATGATGAGGCTCCTGAAATCGGAAACTAAAAGGATAATTAAAGACGAAACACTCATACCTTTTCAAATGAGGTTGAGGATGTATTCCATGTGTCAGTTAAGTCTGACAATGATCTAACTTCATGTGATGAAGCCTCTAAAGATTATGACATGGAAAGATGGATGTTGGCAATAAAGTCTAATGTAGACTTCATATACAAATGTTGTATATAGACCCTCAAGGATCCACCTATATGGGTAAGACTTGTTAAGGTGTAAATGGATCTTCAAGAGATAGAGGGAACCTGATGAGAAGGTAGAGACCTTAAAAGCACGGCTCGTATCCTCAAGATAAACACCGAAGAGAAGACATCACTTGCGATGAGACTTGCTCTACAGTGTCCTTGCTTAAACCCATCAAAATATTGCTAACTATAGCTACACAACTTCACTTTTACATCTTCATGATGGAAGTCAAAATTGCATTCCTCTATGAATATCTCTCTGAGGATATTCATATGAAGTAGTCCCATGGCTTCATGGATGAGGAAAGCGAAGTGTGCAAGCTGAATAACTTATAACTGCATCTACAGGCTCAAATAAGTTCTTGTAGTTGGAACATAAGATTTGATGAAATTATAAAGGTTATAATTTCAGATAGAATCTTGATTTACCAATTGAAGCTTAGTGGGAGTGATATTGTGTTCATCGTGCTAAATGTAGATGATATCCTGATCATTTGGAATGACATAAGGATAATAATTAGGGATATTTACGCCCATAACCCTGAGTAATCTCATAATTACCCTAGAATTACACCCATGAACCTAAATAACCACTCTGTTTTACACTCATAACCTTCCGTTACTTTAGTTCACTAACTCAACCAAACGGTTGAGTTAATCTAACCCAATCAAAGATCTAACGACTGAGATTAATAAAAAAGAAAAGGAATGATAAGAGGAGAGAGCCACTGGAGCTTGGCTTGGAGTTTGAAGTTTGGCCTGGAATAGTGGGTAGCCACGGGGTAGAGGAGCTTGAGCTGGAGCAGCTGGCAGGGACTCCCTGGAGCTTGCGGGCGCGGGGGGAGGCGAGCTGGCGGAAGGGGCTTGCGGGATGGGCTGGGGTTTGCAGGCGCCTGAGTGGGGGGTAGCGGCGGGAGTGGGACGGGGGATGGGGCCTTGCGGACTCGGGCAGGGTGGGGAGGGTGGCGGAGGGGTGGGGGCGCGGGGGGTGGCGGCGGCGCGCACGGGGTCGGCCGGAGTAGGGCGGGGGTTGGGGGGTTGCGGGCTCGGGGGGGGGGGGGGGTGGCGGCGCGCGTGGGAGCATGGGTTGCAGGGGAGCTTGAAGGCGGGCGACGAGGGCTGGGGTTTGCAGGCGCCTGGGGAGAGGGTGGAGCGGCGGGAATGGGGCGGGGGCTTGCGGGCTTGGGCAGGTTGGGGAGGGTGGCGGGGGGTGTGGGCGGTGTGTGCAGGGGCAAGGGGGAGGGAACGACTGGAGTGGGAGGGGGGGGGGGGTTGCAGGCTCGAGCAGGGGGGGGTGGCGGCGTGCGTGAGAGCATGGGTTGCAGGGGATCTTGCAGGTGGGTGGCGAGGGCTGGGGTTTCAGGCGCCTGGGGAGGGGGTAGAGCGGCGGGAATGGGGCGGGGGCTTGCGGGATTGGGCAGGTTGGGGAGGGTAGCGGGGGTGTGGGCGGCGCGCGCGGAGGCAGGGGAGGGGGGCAGAGGCGCCGTCAGGAGCAGGGGGTGGATCTGTAGGACGGAGGCACGCTGGGAAGGGGGTGTTGGAGCGGGAGGGGGGACCTTGCTGCTGGAGGTGCACACAAGTGAAGCTCCTAGAGGTTTTGGGGTCTCATTTTGTTCCATCTACATAGTGGCATCTTGTTATAAATATGATGTATTTTGAAGGGCAAATTTGTCAACATATAACTTTTTCTGTCAAAATTAACGGAGAATTATGACGGAACTTGACACATGGTTATGATATGTAAAGGTTAAGCATTATTCAGGATTCTTGATGTAATTCATGATTACCGAGGATTTCTGGGGTAATTACGAGATTACTCAGGGTTATGGGTGTAAATATCCTTAATAATAAGTGTTTTATAATCTGGCTATTCCATACGTTGAGATATGATCTCAAGGATACCTCTTAGATCTTAATTCTGAAGTTGTTCAGAAGCAAATAGAATAGGGTATTGGGACCATCACATTAGTAATACACCTTGGACATTTTCGTTTTCTGGAAAATTCCAAGAGAGACTTCTTTCCCTTAAGATATGGTACTGACCATTCTAAAGGGATAACACCTCAAGGAGTTGAGGAAGTGAATGCTAGAACTGCTTTCCCATGTGAATTAGTTACGAGAAGGCGAGTGTATGCTAGATATGTACAAAAGCCAGATGCCTCCCATGCAGTGGGAGCAGTAAACTATTACTAAACCTACTATGGAGATAAAACACTTGATTGCAATAATAACGATATCTTCAAAAATGAAAAGACTTTAGAGATAGTGATCTCTAAATCTCATCTTCAAAAATTTAAGACTTTATAGATAGTGATCTAAAAGGTCTTAACTACAGATATCTTAGGAGATAGAGATCTCCAGGAATATGGGTATATCGACAAGGATTATGAAAATAATGGTTATAATAATTACTGAGTTGTAGTGTCAAGGACAGTATAATTGACAAGATTGAGTATTGGTTGCAAGAGATGCAACATTCGCATTGGATGCGAGCACTGTTACTGAGGGATATGCAAGTGTCATAAAAGGACATGGCGTATTCTCTTGGGAACAGAGTGATTGATCAACTTACCTAGATATTTTTCCAAATAGCCTAATGATTGTCACATGAGTGCGGGTTTAAATGATTAGTCCATTAATGACTCTTTGGGCTAGTGGGAGATTGTTGGACATTCAAGCCCACGACAAGCCATTATGCAATAAATGTTATTGTAAATATCATTCCCTGATTTTAAATAAAGAATAACTAATTTACATAATAGGTCCCTTAGTACAATTAGGGTTATGTACTATGGCCATATTAATGATCATATAGCGGCTGATTCAGTTATTAAATCATAGAGGCTGGTGCTTGGATGAATATCTAATGAGTTAGATTGAGGACTCATCAAGTACCATCAAATGATTGTTAAGAGATGATCTCCAACCTGAGTAAGATATGGCAATCCTTTCTCATTTGGTTGATATCTAACCGACCCCTTGATGCAGGTACTTTGCATAGGAATAGAGATTCAAAGGTGTTAGATAAGTTAGGTCAAATAGTTGACTTAACAAGATCGAGATAACCAAAGACCTATGTCGTATGTTGTCATGATATAGGCAAGCATCCTTTGACCGGAGACAGATATGTTACTATATGTCCGAGTACATACATTTAGCAGACCAATATGTTGATGACCTAACCAAGGTCTACACACTGGCATGCTGGTGTGCATGCAAGGACATATGAGTAATACGATCTCTCGAAGGGATCATACAAGTTCATTTTGTGAACCGGAAGCCATGAGCTCACTCATGAGATATTGGAAAGAATCAAATTCTGTGCACGATCATCTCGCTTTGGAAGCTTGACTGAATTTGTAGGTTTGATATATACTTTTGGAAAGTATGTGATCAACACCTGAGTATGATATATGCTTTTGGAAAGTATATGATCGATACCAACTCTTAATGATCGAATGAGAAACTTAATAATAAAACCATGAAGGAGACAATCTAAAAGAGATCTAAAACTTTGAGTTTAATCTAGGTGTTCCAGTATGCATGATGTACATGTATTGGGAATACTTAAGGGTGATGTGATCATAAATGATTGTATAACCATGACTCTTCCATTCCGAGGGAGTGATGAAATAGGTCTGGATTTTAGTGACTCCTCTCATAAAGAAGTGATCTAATCTTAGTTCAAATGTTGGACATTGACCTGAATGAGATTTTGATACAATGAGAAGATTAGATCTACGACTTTGATTTAATCAAACATCTATGGGAGGTCCGCAAGATTTGGATTTGATATTTGATCCCAATATCCAAGTTACTATACGTGGAACAATGCAATCAGCCAGTCCTTATTTATAATCCGTGGAGAAAGCGCATTATCCTCGAAAGAGTTCATGGATAATTTCATTGTTGATATGTGTATCTGAGCATTGAGAAAATTGATAATTAAATGTGATTTAATTATCATGAATAATATGAATTTGATTCATATTATAAGGAGAGTTTACGAGATAATCAAATGCGATTTAATTATCAAAGATGTGAATAATGTGAATGTGATTCATGTTATTTGGGCACATGAGAAAAGAGATCCAAGATGATTAAATGTGATTTAATCATCATGTTCATGAATAATGTGGATAGTACTATCCATATTAATCAAATATATTATAAATGTGATTTATAATATATTAGATATATCATATTGTCATTTATATTTGTTAATTAATTTTTGATGTGAATTGGATTCACAGTGGATGATTAATTGAAAATATAATTTAGATTTTGTGTTGGGTTGTGAATGTAATTCACATTTTTCATGGCATGATTGAAATATTTACAAATTAATTTAGAATTAATTTGTGCATATATTTACAAAAAATTTGTTGCAAATATTTAAGAGGGTAATATGAGATATTATATATCACATAAAATAGAGAAAAAGAGCCAACATAATGGGTGGTGGACGACCACCCTTGAAGTATTCAAATGTGACCGTCCCCCCAATTTAAAAGTTGACTCTCTCTCTCTCTCTTTATCCTCTTATCTAAAGTAATTAAATTGAATTAAATTATGTTGATGCTAATTCAATGTATATTTAATTAAATTTTAATTATTTATTGTTGTATTTTCACAACAAGTCTTAATTCCAGCTCCTATAAGGTTCCTATGAAATGAAGTTGACTAAGGTCTAAATCAAGCTCCAATCTTCCGATTTTACTTAGACTAGTTCAATTGTCAACGCCACTGAAAAATGCTTATGTAATGAAAAAAATATTCTTGTGAAATAACTTTTGATTTTGAACTTTTATGAAATTTTCCAAACAAAGTTTTGCAAATTTTTATGAAGTTTTGAATTTTTTTCGAAATTTTAGGTTTTTTTTGGTAAAGGGGTTAGTGAATTGAATGTATACACAAGTATTATACAAGGATTTATACACATTTACAAAGGATTTTGTATACGTAGATAATAATTTTATAAAGATATGTACTTATTTTTATACATGGATTTTTATTTGAAGATTTTTTGTAATATAATTATGTATAGAGTGTTCATAGTATTTGGAAACATTTTTTGCAAACATTTCACAAATATTTCAAAAAAATAGTTTGTAAATAAATTTTGCAAAGAATTTTAAAAACATTTTAACAAATAATTTTTACATTTTTTATAAATATTTACAAAGAGATACCTTTCAAAGGTTTGAAAATATTTTACAAAGATTTTTTCAAAGGTTTTCAAAAGTTTTTTCAAAATATTTTACAATCATTCTCAGAATCATTTTCAAAACAATTCCAAACCAATTTTTACAAACACTTTTTCAAATTTTTTTATACATATTTATGAGAGTTTTCACAATTGATTTATTGTATACTCTTACCCAGTATTGTATAGTAGCCATATTTATTTAAAAATAGAAAGTACGAGCTATGGATAACGTGTGTGTGTTTGTGTATATGACCCCCTATACTTAGCTTGAACTATGTCCTCCTAGTGACCAGAGAGCAACAAAGGAAGACATAAGTCGTGCTATGTATAGAAAAGTGTATACTACAATGACGTAAATAAAAGAATAAGAAGTCGATTGTCTCCCTTATACTTAGGATCAACTAATCATAAGTATAGAAGATTGTACAAAAATCAGGGATGAACAGGGATTACAATTTACAAAATCAATGACTAGACATGTCTCCCTATATATTTAGGGTAAAGTATCCCTAAGAATAGGAAAGGATTATCAACTAAATAGAAGATAAGCGAGGGAACAATAAAGAATACCAAATAGTTGAAAACCAAATAGTTGATCCCCGACAACAACATCATTTATTGAATACCAAATAGTTAATCTACCAACTTAACAAGCTAAGTCGACAATCGTTGCGATGACTAACTATGTATCAAACAACATTCAACCCACGAATGGATAATTCAATCAATGTGTGTAGGTTAAAAATTATTATAACTTTGTAAAGATGTGTATAGTACAAGTATGTAGAGTATCCAACCACAGAGAGCAAACATGTAGGGCAGTTTATTATTAATAACTATTTCTAATTAATAATTATTTTCTATTTTTTTACTTTTCTAATTTTTATGGGTTTTTAATTAAAAATTAATATTTTTATGATTTTAATTGTTTTTAAAGTTTAATTTTAAATTTTATACTTTTTTTAATTTTGTAAAATTTTAATTTCCTCTTGATTTTAAATAATAATTATATATATAATAAAATAGATATTATATATTATAAAGTAATATACAGTATTTATGTATAATATATCTTCATATACTTATAAATAATTAGAAATTTGGTATAAATATAGAAAAATGTTATTATCTTTTATATGTTTATCTATTTTTGGTATTTTTTTTGTGATTTTTCTAATTTTTATGAATTTTTAAAGTGCAATATATATCAAAATAGTATACAATAAATATGTGGCCTTGTTTTAGGTTTAATGGATGTATATAAGTCCAAAATAAACCTTTAGCTATTTTTACAATATAGTATACATAATAAGGAAAGATCAGAAATAGAAAGTTATATTTTTTATTTTTATATAATTTTTGCTTTTTAAGGATTTTAGGGTTTTGCATTTTTTAGGTTTTATATTATATATTTTTAGTGATTTTTTGGATCTGTGTAAGAATATAGTATAATATAGGTAGTATTTTTTCTAGAATTTTTTGAAAAGATTGTGTGATTTTTATGGGTTTTTACGTTAAACTGGGAATAATTCTTGTTTTGTATTTTTTTTATAAAATAGGAAAATTAAGTTAAATGAATAAATAAAATTATGCATGAACGAACATGGTACCAAGATTCTACGCTAATTTTCCCAGCATTTCTACGGCAATAAAAATATTTAATATGTACAAAATACAAGAAATAAAAATATTGCAGTTACATGTACTTGTTAACAATTTAAATAAATAAATTGTGAATTTAATAACAAGTCCATGAACTATAGGGGTACACTTGAAATATTTACAACACCTCACATGGCGCTACACACGATGCGGGAGGATCTATGTGCAATACAAAAGTGTGATGATCATATTATAGTTTTTCCTAAAAATATTGCAGTAATATATTATTTACATGATTAAATACAAAAGGCGTGGGGGCTTGGTTGAAATTACCCTAGGAAGCGCGTGTGAAGGGCATGTGAGGGGAGATGAACACCACTGAGGGTGCTACACATCGTCCACTTATGATGGACGGTTGGAAGCAGACACCATAAATCTAATGGCCCATATTAGATCTGGGCCCATTACTTGATCAGATGGTGTTGGGGAGAGTTGGAAGATCATGGAAGAATACCTTCCCTATCCCCCTTCAATATGTGATTCCTCACTACTCCAGCTAGCTGGCACCTTGCTGATGAGCTCTTCAGACTCTTTGGACGTCATTGTAGCTGCAGGTAGGCTCATTGAGCTTCGGGCCTCATCAGATGAGGCCTGGAGGTTAGCTTGTTTCTAACAACCTGGGACATGTGTTCCTTATCGACTCCCCTTCCCAGGTACTCGTCCATAGCATATGACATATACAAAAAACCTAAGGGGCTCGAGGGCTATGTCCTCGATTGATTTATGAAATTGGGAGCACAAGAGATGAGGGTGGATGGCTGAGCTCTGACGAGTGGCAGAGCTGAGATCTGATTCAATGATATAAGATAGATCGGGTTGAATTGGGTGAGGGTTTTTTTATGATAAATGATAGGGAATGAAATGGAATGATTTGAGGGTTGGAACAGTATCAAGATCACGTTGGAACATGTGGCCGAAGCCTGGTGATATGGTGAACTACTAATTGAAGATTTACACTAAATCTAAGCTAAATTATATGAAATAAATGCATGAATAAACTAAGGAATGAAAATGCAAGTGAAAACTGCTAACCTAGCAGATCCACTTAGCCTAGACTAAGGATCAACAAACCTTCGCCAGAGACGATGCTTGATGAGGTGGATCTGCTCTGTTCGGCCACTTTATCCTCGCCGACACCGATGTGAATTCCTATTGTTACCAAGAAGCTCAAACGTTAATAGGATTGGGGTTGCATGGGCTTGAGAGTGATCAAAATTCAAAATGAAGTTGAAGGTCGATTTTTTTTATAAAAGCGGTGAAGGTCCATCTTGTAACTGAGATGGTGTGCGAAGAAGAAGGGGTTGTGAGTTCTAAGATCATGACGAGGTAGAGGGTGATGGATCATAAAAAATGGTGAAGAAGTCGAGGGGATAAGAGGCGTAAAAAATAGGGTCTCGAGGTTTTGATAGAAGTCAGAGGGAGGTCCATGGAGGGGGGAGTGTTGACATGGGGGTCAACCATTGGGCCACCTCAGTCCGAATAAGACAAAACATGACAGAAAAAGAAAAGGAAAATCAAAAATAAATTAATAAATAATTTGATTAAATAAAGCTTAAAACATGAAAAATGTTTATAATTTAATAATTTTTGGGATTTTTATTTATTTTACGACTAAAGTTATTATGTATTAATTTTATAAGTACATATATTGGTATATATACCTATATTTTATGTATTATATTTTATATACATAATATTGTATTTATATATTTACATATTTATAATATTATTGAATACACATTTACATATTTTAGTAGTACTTTTATTATTTTATTTGTATGTATAAATAAATACACGTATATACATTATAGGTGTAGTATACATATATATATATACATATTACAATGCAATATTTATTTTAGTGAAGTTTTACATGTTTTTATTTATGCTTATTTAATATATTTTTATAATTATATATATATATATATATTTTTATATATACAAGTTTCATGTTGAAAACTTATTGTTCAGGGTATGTAACGTGAAGAATAAAATAGTGTAAAAACGACTACATACATAGTATGAAAACATGGTTTCTATACAATATTCATGCTCTTATTTCCCCTACCTTATTCCTGGTCGATCAAGTCAATATTTATTTTAGTGAAGTTTTACATGTTTTTATTTATGCTTATTTAATATATTTTTATAATTATATATATTTTAATATATACAAGTTTCATGTTGAAAACTTTATTGTTCGGGGTATGTAACGTGAAGAATAAAATAGTGTAAAAACAACTACATACACAGTATGAAAACATGGTTTCTATACAATATTCATGCTCTTATCTCCCCTACCTTATTCCTGGTCGATCAAGTCAATAATGACTTGGTCTCGGGGTTTAGGGTCATTCGGTATCTTTGATACTTCATTTATTTTTATTTTCTTTTCTCTATTCTTTTTTAATTTAAATACATGTATTAATGTATTGATTACACACTAATTATATATGAATGTTAGACACTAATTTGTACAGATTAATAGTATTTGCATGTGTTTTGCTGAGGATTTAAAGATAAAATGGAAGAATAAAGGTAGATGAATTGTTATTCATCAGTGTCGCTCCCACAAAAATTAAAAAAATAAAAATTTAAAAAAAAATAAAATATACAAAAGTTCTCAAATCAAAAAGTTTTCTTTACAAAAGTCGTACATCTAAATGAGATCTACAACTTTCACGGAGAAATAAAAAATAAAAAATTATCTTTTGTACAAAACACAACTTTTGGGTGGTATTTTATTCTACATTTTTGGTTTTATATTTTTTAGTTATTATTATTGAAATAAAAATTCAAAGAAAAATGACAAAAATAAAAGAAGTGTATTTAACATTACCCTATTTTGGCATTTTTAGTAGTCAAGAAAATAAAAAAGAATAATAGATAAAGACTTATATATAAATTGTATATACAAACTCAAAATAATTCGTTTTTTTTGCTTACGCTACTTTTAGGATTTTGATTTTTATAAAAATTATTAAAACACAACTCAAATGAAAGAAATAAAAAAAAGAATCAAATCAAAAAAGTTAATTTTGTACATAAAATGTTGAGTTAAAGATCAATGAATCTATACAATATACAATTCGATCCCAAAACTCAAGTTTCAGATATGAACTCTGATTCTTTCGAATTTGATCTTGATATATAGACTATTAAGTGGACATTAATTCAAAGGTGAATATAGGTTCAGGGGAGACTGTATGTGAGAGATATTTGACTTTACGACTTTTTAGTCTTGAATTAGGGGTTAGATTTATATATATAAGTTAGTATTTTTTAGTATCTTTCATTGCTGAGTATTAAAAATTGAAGTTAGTATGAATTAATTAAAAAATAGTAAAATTAGACTATTTTACACGTGAATATATGACTGCAGAATGAAGATGATAATTTATGCAAATTATTTACAAACGCATGAATGCTAATTATGCGTTATAAACATTTAAATGTATTTAAATAGTTATAGTTTGGATGGAGCACTATTTTCAGATAATTAGAACATTTTAATCACATATTCATCACATATGTATTCATTAATTATCTTTTTTGTGTTTTGAAGTTCGATTCCGATCATGATAGTGTTTGCATTGCAAAATTTTAAGACATTCTACTATAATGGTGACATTTACATTTTAATTACTTTTGTTCTTACCATGCTAGTTCTACTTTCGCATGTATCTTTTGTTAATTACACTGAACAAATTAGTAATTTATTACTTAAATTACAAAGACAAAAACGAAACAAACCCTAGGTGAAGGGATGTATAAATTGCGAGTAGGAGAGACCGTCGCCCCCACCTCTCATTAGTTTAAGAATGAGGCCTCATTAGTTTAAGAATGAGGCCTGAAATTGGAGCTGGCGGAGGGTTGGTATGAGGGCTGCCCCCTCCCCTTCTCCTTCCAGGCCGATGATTCCACTCTTAAGCAACATCTCACGGCCCTTCTCCTCCTCTTCCTCCACCTCCACCTCCTCTCCATCGCCGCTGCCTTCTCCTCACCTCTCTCTCTCTCTCTCTATCTGTCTGTGTAACGAGGCGATGACGAACAAGAGGCCGGAGGCCCTCGCGATCTCCGGTAAAACGCCGATCGCGAGTGGCCGCTTGCCGAACCTCTCAGGCTCCGCTCCTTCCTTCCCGCCTGGCGAGGCGACCTGGACGGCCTCCCCCGGAGGAAACCGGTCGCAGCCGCGGGGATCCGTGGCGAACTCCGTGCCTGAATGAAGGCGAATCCGAACCTCACTTTTTTTTTCTCCTTTTCGCACACCTCCCGTTTCGTTAAATCGTCTGGAGTTTCCTGTTTTCCAGGGGTTTATGTTTTAATCTTTGTCTGTCCTCATTTCCAACGTGTGTTGATCGTCGGAAGAGTTATGTTTGTAGTAATCGGATGTTTCGTTTTGCCATTTCGGAAATCCTTTTGTAATTCCATTTTGTATAGGTGTTAATCCTGGTGTATGTTGTGTTAATCCGATTTCTAGGATTTTTTGTTAAAATTCGAACATGCAATGGGTATTTCGATAAACGATGATCGTCTTCTCGTCCTTTCCGCCCTTCTGCATTTATCATGTTTTTTTAGTTATATCTCCACATCATCTTTTTCTCCAATTAAATATTTCTTTTTTGCCGCTGAATATTGCATGGAAGAAAAAAAGACATCTCTCATTCTAATTCAGACCGACTCATGGTTATCAAACATAATTCAAAATTATTGGCACTAACCCTGTCTTTAGATGCAACAGTAAACAGAACTGTCTGATATTTATTTCAAGATCATTTTCTAAGTTTAAATGGGTTTTTTGTTTTAGAAATAACCATCAAGCATATTGATGTGGTGTTAAGAGCAGGGATTTTTTTTTAAATAATTATCAAGAAATTCATAATTAATTAAATAAGCATCAAAGAAAAAAAATTAAAAAAATAGGCATCGATCGGCACCTGAGGTGCCGATTTGGGGCGCCCCCTCCAAATCGGCACCTGGCGTCCTCTCCAAATCGGCACCTCAGGTGCCGATTTGGGAGGCGCGCCAACGGGCATGTCCCAAATCGGCACCTGAGGTGCCGATTTGGGAGAGGGCCGTTGGAAATTTGCCAACTGTCCCCTCCTCCCCATTTCCTATATAAAACGCCCCCCCCTCATTCCATCCTCCTCACAATTTCCCCCTCTCATTTCCTTCTTCATCATCTCCCCATTCATTCTCTCTGGTTCCCTGATTCTGTATTCTGAAGTGCGATTGCTGCTCTCGATCGATTAATCTTATTCAAGTAAGAATAAGATTTTTTTTTTGTAGATTTTGTTCTGCGTTTTTTGCAGGGTTCTATCAGTGAGGACGCTATATCAGTGAGGACGCTATATTATTATATTTTGGATAACATTTCTTGTAGAAGACACGCATCTTCCAGGTAATTTTATTCATGAATTTTTATTAAATTTAACAAGTAATTAGTTGTGCAAAATTCATGATTAGTTAAAACATATTTCAAAATAATTATTGTTTATTTTTAATGGTAAATCATTTGTCTATGAAGTAATCTAATGATGTTGGACAATAGTAATTATAAATGTAATATGATTTTTTTAATGTCACTCACATTAGACATTTAATGAAGAAATTTTTGTAATAGTTATTTAAATCGAAATTAAGTAAGTAGGGGACAGTAGACATTTTATTAGGAGATTTTTATTTAGATTTAAAAGTACACAAATTCATGTTAAAATTACTGTCATTTAGATTTGGAATCGAGCGCCGAGAGGGTCTCTATACAGCGCTGGCAGGACTCACTGTGGTGAGCACCGATGAGCCCCCAAGACCGGACTTTTGGATTCCATTTCTGAGTGATTAGTATATCAATTGAATTATTGATTATCAAAGATAACAGCCGAGTGAAATGTTATTTTATTCGTAAAGTAATTGTTACATCCGATTATTAAGTAATTATTTTGTGTAATTAAACTAATTAAATCATTATTTTATTCGTATAGATGGCCCCCAACACCGCTCATGTATTAATATATTGGGGAGGATCGATTGATGTCTCTGATGACCACGTAGAATATATTGGGGGTAAGAAACGGATGGTTACATTACCATGCCAATTAACTTACATTGGCTTACTGTCTCGAGTTTCCGAAGTCACCGATCTCCCCCTCGACAAGTATATACTTACATTAACTTGTAAGTGGTTGTATGAGGGATCAACTTTCTTTGCAGTACCGATTGACGATGATGAATCAACATTAGCAATGTTGAGTTCAATCGTCGATGTGAGATTTATCCATCTTTTCGTACAAGCTACTCCCTTTAATATGGAAAATATGCCGTCATCTTCGAGGTAAAATTATTCACATTCAAATTATATAACATTTTCACCATTTATATTTAAACTGACAAAAATTTAAATAAATCAGGCCAACAAATGAGACCATGTTTGAGG
Organism: Ottelia alismoides; assembly: GCA_037367405.1. NCBI lineage: Eukaryota > Viridiplantae > Streptophyta > Magnoliopsida > Alismatales > Hydrocharitaceae > Ottelia > Ottelia alismoides. The sequence continues at coordinate 55,615 of JAZKJV010009871.1, read as the reverse complement.
ATATCGAAGGGCCATCACAAGTAAATGTAGAAGATGACTTAGTGACAGAAATATCTGAAGAAAATGAGGAGTCCGAAAATGATACTCAAACATTAGAAGAAAATGTTGGTGGTAATACCTGTCATGATTTTGGTTATGGTTCGTTAGTTCTAGCCCTAGGTGATGAGGATAGGGGGAACTCATATTCTGCTAATAACGATGATGCTGAAGAAGAACCGATGGAGGAGTTGTCGAACGTTTTTGATCATGAAATCGCAGAAGCAGAAGATAATTAATGATGTGTGACGGTCTAAGAATGTAAAGATTGTGGCAGGTGTTGAGTACCTTTATGTATATTTATACAATGCACCTTTATATAAATCATAATTAATTAAATAAATATGAGAAAAAAATTAAAAAAATAGGTATCGATCGGCACTTGAGGTGCCGATTTGGAGCGCCCCCTCCAAATCGGCACCTGAGGTGCCGATTTGGACAAAGGCGCCAAATCGGAGGTACCGATTTGGGATGGGCATTTCACAAAAGACACCTCGTTAATACTGTAATTCAATTTCAATACTACCGGATACTACAAGTTATTATTATGTTCATTAGATGTGAACAATTTAAAAATATTTTGATGAATTATGTAAATAATTTTACAAAATATTATTTTACAATTATTATTATGTTCATATGAGGACATTTGAGTAATTATGTAAATAATTTTAAAAAATAAAATAAATTTAATAGGCTTTCAATATTTTCCTTCATCACAATATTTTTGATCTATAAGTAAAGCTTCGTGGTCTCATCTTTTTCCCGATAACGTTATTGTAAAATGTTAAGTATATCTCTATTTTTTATTATATTCTTTATTATTGATACACACTTAGAATACTTATAATTGACATATCAACAATATTATAGTAAATATAAAGAAATTAAGAGTGTGAACAACATCATTTACCATTGATATATGTGAACTCAATAACGTACAACTTGACATGAAAAAAATTACAAGTATTTTATTAAAATCATAAGATAAGAAATATGAGTTTACAAATAATAAGAAAAAAATTTACAATGACTTAAACTTTTCATATATTCAGAAATCCCTTCAGACCTCCTCCTCTACCTCCTGCACCACCTCCTTTGTCGTTTCCTTTCCCTCCATCTCCCAATTTTTTGTGAGTCTCCTCATGTGTTGTCTTCTTCTTCTTCTTCTGCTAGGACATTTGTTCTGAATGCGTTGGAACGTGCCCTGTAGGATGCGGTCTAGCTGACGACTTCGGCTCTCTGCATGTTTGCACGCATGTGTCTGAGACAATGACGATGCGTGAATCCCTCTTCCGGTGGAAATAAACCACGTACAATATTCTTTAGACCAGGGAATCGATCACTTATAAAACAAATGTCCCGACGATCGATAATTTGTTTTAATAAATTCAAAAACCAGTCCCATGCTGAAATATTCTCGTTCTTTTCAGCAATGACAAATGCCAACGGAAAAAGGCCATTATTGGCGTCAACTGCTGTGGCTACGTACATGTGACCGGCGTATCTCCCGTATAGATGTGTTCCGTCAATAGACAAAACAGGTCGACAAAATCTGAACGCTCTACGACATGCTCCAAACGCTACAAACACTCTTTGAAAATGTATAGTGTTGTCGTTTTGACCTTCTACTGTCTTGAACCACGTGTATGTGCCAGGGTTATATCATTCTAAAGCACGAATGAATCTCCAAAGATCACGATATGAGTCAACCTCATTTCCATAAACCATATCCATTGCACGACGTCTAGCATTCCAAGCTGTCATGTAGTTGATTTCAATTTTCAACTCGTCCTTTATCTTGTACATTATCGCTCCTGAGGTCATACTAACTTTGCTTTAAAGGAAGATAAAATATACTGCGCTACAAAAACAGAAGTGCATTGACGATGTTTTACTAAAAGGACAGGATTTCTGCATGTGTGCTTCCCCCTATATCCTGAAACGTACCAATCTCCTCGCGATTTTCTTTCTGATGCATGTAAACGCCGTCCACAATAATCATAAATACAAACAACCGTCAAAATATTCTTGTTTGACGCCTTGGGTTTGTATTGCACATGATTTTCCATGCTTCATTTCTGTAAATCGTATTGTAGATCCCTTTTCGACTTATAACTCCTACCTAACCAATAACTTAGTCCGGAATCATCGGTGGATTCTGATTGACTCTCTACAAATACTACATCTTCTGCTTCTGCAATTTCATGATAAAAAACGTGAGGTAACTCCTCCATCGGTTCTTCTTCAGCATCATCGTTATTAGCAGAATATGAGTTCTCCCTTTCCTCATTACCTACGGCTAGATTAGCGAACCATATCCAAAATCATGACAAGTATTACCACCAATATTTTCTTCTAATGTTTGTCTATTATTTTCTGACTCGTCATTTTCGGACTCCTCATTTTCTTCGGATCTTTCTGTCACTAAACATCTTCTACATTTACTTCTGATGACCCTTCGATATCCTCAAACATGATCTCATTTGTTGGCCTGATTAATTTAAATCTTTGTTAGTTTAAATATAAATGGTGAAATTATTCTATAATTTGAATGTGATTAATTTTACCTCGAAGATGACAGCATATTTTCCATATTAAAGGGAGTAGCTTGTACAAAAAGATGGATAAATCTCACATCGACGATTGAACTCAACATTGCTAATGTTGATTCATCATCGTCAATCGGTACTGCAAAGAAAGTTGATCCCTCATACAACCACTTACAAATTAATGTAAGTATATACTGGTCGAGCGGGAGATTAGTGACTTCAGAGACTCGAGACAGTAAGCCAATGTATGTTAATTGGCATGGTAATGTAACCATCCGTTTCTTGCCCCCAATATATTCTACTGGTCATCAGAGACATCAATTGATCCTCCCCAATATATTAAGACATGAGCGGTGTTGGAGGCCATCTATACGAATAAAATAATGATTTAATTAGTTTAATTACGCAAAATAATAACTTAAAAATCAGATGTGACAATTAGTTTAATTGGATGTTATCTCTAATAATCAATAATTTAAATGATATACTAATCACTCAGATATGGAATCCAAAAGTTCGGTCTTGGGGACTCATCGGTGCTCACCACAGTGAGTCCTGCCAGCGCTGTATAGAGACCCTCTCGACGCTCGATTCCAAATTTAAATGACGGTAATTTTAACATGAATATGTGCACTTTTAAATCTAAATGAATGAAATGCTAATATAATGTCTAATGTCCCCTATTTAATTAATTTCGATTTTTTTAATAATTATTATAAAAATCTCCTAATAAAATGTCTAATGTGAGTGACATTAAAAAAAATCCATATTACATTTACAGTTACTATTTTTCAACATCTTTAGGTTACTTCATAGACAAATGATTTACTATTAAATATAAACAAGAATTATTTTGAAATATATTTTTACTAAGTATCAATTTTGCACATCTAATTACTTGTTAATTTTTTTTAAAAAAATCTCGAGTAAAATTACCTGAAAGATGCGTGTCTTCTACAAGAAATGTTATCCAAAAGATAATAATACAATCCGATATCCGATGTATATAGCGTCCTCAATAATAAAATCCTGCAAAAAAACGTACAAAATAATCTACAAAAAAAATCTTATTCTTACTTGAATAAGATTAGCCGATCAAGAGAAGCAATCACACTTCAGAAAACAGAATAGGTGAAAAAAGAGAGGAAGAATAAGGGGAGATGATGAAGAAGGAGAGGGGGAAATTGTGAGAAGAAAGGAATGAGGGGGGGGGGGGGGTTATATAACAAATGGGGGAGGAGGGGACCATTGGCAAATTTCCAACGGCCCTCTTCCAAATCGGCACCTGAGGTGCGGATTTCGGCATAGCCGTTGGCGCCCCCTCCCAAATCGGCACCTGAGGTGCCGATTTAGAGTGGAGGCCAACGGGTATGGCCCAAATCGGCACCTCAGGTGCCGATTTGGAGGGGGCTCTCCAAAACGGCACCTCAGGTGCCGATCGATACCTATTTTTTTTAATTTTTTTCTTCATGTTTATTTAATTAATTATGATTTTTAATAATTATTTATAAAAATCCCATGAAGAGATAAGAAAATGCAGTTGAGGAATTTGAAGGTTGGTATTGATGACCGAGGAAAATCGAGGGTCTAGAAGTCCCACAAGGCGAGAGATCCAGTCGCTGATTTGACCACTCCAAAATTCCCAAATCAATCAACAATTAACCCACAATAAATGTATGCAATAAGTATCAAAAATGTGGAGTTAAAATTTATTATCACTCTACATGCAAATGTGTATAGGTATAAGTACAGGTAGAGGTCGAACACTAGGAGGCGAAGGGATGTATGGTGGAATTGATTGCCCAGTTATTCAATTCAATGTTCATGTCCAGTTCTTACTGTTTTTGTAGGTTTTTAATTTTTTTATATATTTTTTATTTTTGTTTTTATAATTTTTATTTTATTTTTATATTTTATATTTTTTTTCATATTTTCCTTTTTTTATATTTTGAATTATATAATATAGATATGCATATATACATATATATAAAGAGATATATAAGAGAAGAAAGAGGAGTAATATATAAGGATATGTATATTTATATAAATACTCAATACATACGGGATATAATATATATTTTTTTGGATTTTTATATTTTTTATATTTTTTTGTTATTTTTCTAGAATTTTCTAATTTTTATGTATTTTTAATTTCAAAAATGTCCCTAATATAGGACTAATTAATGGGCCGAAACTAATTTGGGTTTTTAAAATAGGAAATAAGCCCAGAAATAACCCAAATTAATTTTAATACATAAATAATAATATATATATAAATATAAAATAGGAAAACATATTTTTGGTATTTTTAAACGGTTTTTATATTTTTTTAGGATTTTGGAGCTTCTTGAAATTTTTATATTTTCTTTTTCTATTTTTAGGGTTTTTCATTTTCTGGACTCAATATATATATAAATATACTATATATAATTTTTTGGTAATTTTTCAAAACATTTTCTAATTTTTTTGTATTGTCTAATTTAAACAGTACAAAAAGGGCTTCTTTTTCATTTTTAATAATTAGGGAAAATGCAAAAAAAATGTGAAATAAAATATGGGCGTGCAAGAGCATCACATGAAACATCTATCCTAATTTTTCTAAATTTTTAGAAGCCACATAGGTATTTTTAATAAATACATAAAAGACATAAAAATTGAACAGCCTGGCAGGGGCATTTTTGCAAATAAAATAAGTAACTGGGGTATCAGTGCAAAAATACCTACAGAAATAAACATTTATTTAAACTTTTGGGATTATTTTATAATTTACAAAACCCGCCAGGGTTAAAGTGCAAATTTCACGCGCCTCACGTGGGACTGCACGTGCGGTGCGGAAGGACCTAATTGTAATTCTCAGAAACGTAGGGGCCTTTTAGCAAAAATTACATTTTATTTACAACGTGCTACTTATTTTACAGTATTAAAAATTTAATATAAAAAGTGCGGGGGTTGTATATGCAATTTACCCCCAAAGGCGGTTCATCCGACGGTTTGTCTTCATCCACCCATCCACGTGTCGAGCATCTGACGGTGGAGGCCGGTTCGCCGATGAACGCATGAGATTAGATGCGCCTCGCATTTGACGGTCGGTGCAGGCGTTCATCGAACGGCTCTCGATCAATCTGGGGCTCGCCTCCTGATCTGACGGCGCTGGAGGTCCCAGGAAGAACAGGGAAGAAGCTCGACCCCGGCGAGCTTCGATTGTGCAGCGTAGGCTTCTCCGGGCATCTCCCTCGCATCTGAAGTGCTCTGGATGTAGCAAGAGTTCTTCCGCATCGACTGATGGCCTTGCCATGGCTCCTGGAGGTCTGAAGGACTCGGACGAGATCGATGAAGGACAAGACCTCCAGGAACCTCTTCCTGGTTCGATGCGAGCCCAGATGGGCTCCATTCTTCGTTGGACCTGCATAGGAAGAACCGGGGGAGCGAGGGCTTCCTCCTCGACCCGGGGTTTTGAAGCTACACAACAAAATGAGGTGTGGCGGAGGAGCTCCGGTGAAAGGCGGAGGGGGAGCTCCGATTCGCCAAGACCAGAGGTCCTGGGTTGAACAAAGGCGTGCGATCGATGGAGAAAACAACGAGGAAAGAAACGAGAGGCGAACGACGGTCGATTACAGTCGAGGTCACCGTCGAGAAGTCGCCGGAGCTGAGCTCCGACGAACTTCGAATTTTGGATTCTACGCTACACTGATTAACTAAACACTAAACTAACAACTGGAATCGAAAGCTAACATTAAAACCTAACTAAAAAGCGATAAAGAAGCAGCTCTTATACCTGGGGGCCACCAGGGAGCAGGACGGACGCCGGAGCTCCGCCGCGACAAAACTTTCCCTCCTCCGGCCGATTCGAGGTGCTGGAGCACTCCCCCTGTCACGAGGAACGTTCCAGGATCGAAATCAAGGCGTTTTGGGTGGATGAAATTGGCCAAATTTGAGGAATGGGGCGGAGCTTCTTATTTATAGACATTGGGATGGACCCTTATTGTCCGGCGATTATTGATTGATCCAATGAATATCAAGCTAGTCTAAGATATCGGCGGGCCTTAGTGATCATCAGAGAGCAATTCTTGTGAAGGAAGCGAACTCGAACGATGGACGGGATGGCCGTAAAAAAGGGAGGAAATCCGGGGAAAAGATGGTTCAGAGACGCCAGGGCTTCGGATGGGACAGTTGACCAGGCGGTCAACAGGGGCTGGCGCCCCATTGGTCCAACTCGACCGCTAGAAGACAAAATAGGAACCCTTATTCGAAATTGATTTATTTAGCCTAGTAAATGATTTTATTATTTTTTCCTTATAAAAAAATGTGTATTATTTCATGTAGTATTTATTTATGATTTTTGTTGAATTTTTCGAAGTGTTTTATTATGGTTTTATCTTAATAAAGTGTATATGTGTGTATTTAGATGTTTTTTGTATCTTTTAATTTTTTTTATTTGTTTATTTTATTTTATTATTTTATTGGCTTATTTTATAAATTTATAATTTATTTTTGTGAGTGTGAGGGTATTTTTATTTAATTTTTATGAGTTTATTTTCATTTTTTAAATAAATAGGGGTAGGTATATGTGGGTATAATTATAGGTCTTTTTCCTATATATTGTACATACTTTATTTATTTAATGTATTTTCTTGATTTTTATTTTGGATTTACATTTTTAATGAGTTATATGTAATATTTACATTATTATAAAAATATAAAAGAAGAAAATAATTAAAGAATGTTTTCCCCTTTTATGTATGTACACCCTTGATCATAGGTCTTTTGCCTATTAACTTGCATAGGCTCATTTTATTTTATTAATTCTTTTTAGTTTTATTCTAATTTTAGTATGTACATGTATTATAGACATTATTTACAAAATTCTAAAAATATAATTTGACAAGAATAATAGACAAGGAATATATTGAATATCTTAATCAGGCAGGCTGCCCAATGGGGGCCAAAAACCTAACTTTTGCAGATGGACTCCAAAAATTATGAAACTAATTTTATTAAATAGTTCTTGGAAAGCTATATACAATTAAAGGTGAGTTTGGGTGTTTTGGAGTTTTTATTTGCAAGATATGGGTCTGTGAAGTTGAGATTTTGGCTTTTTATTCTGTGCATAAAATGTGCACTGAGTATTATTTTTACACAAACTCAATTTTATATTTTTATTTACATTATTCTCTACAACTTTCATGAACAAAGTTTCTTTATTTGGTGAATAAATAATTATGTACAAAATAGGTGTAAAAAATGCATGAATAAATGAGGTAGTTATTATATACTGGACCTTATCTCCCCCTACTTTATTCCTTGTCGACCAATCCCATGCTGGCCTTGGTCTCGGGGATAGGGTCATAAAATATTTGCAATATTTTACTCCTTTTTCTTTTCTTCTCTTTATTCTATAATTTTAGCATTAAACACCTTATTTAATGTGTAATTAATACAATGAATCATAAATGCTATTATGTTCAATTTGATGCTACATACATGCATTTGCTGGGGTTTTTGAGGCCAAAATAATAGAATAAAGGTGATGAAATGGAGATTCATCAGGTATGGAATTTGCCATTATTGTAGATGTAATAATTAGTCTTTTGAGATGTGGAGTCTTGTATATAATGAGGATGGTGCTTTATTTTTATATATTTCAATCGAGTGCAAGTCTTTCCTTTTAATAAGAGTATAGTTTTGTGCTTGTGGAGTATGTGTTTGTTCTTGTATTGAAGCTATGGTATTTAAGCAAGTGCAAGAGTTCGAGAAATGTTAAGAGTGTGTCTTTAACCTTTTTACTTGGGAAGGTTGATTAGCGAAAATTATCTCTAATGTTGCACTAGTTTTGATTTTGGGATAGTTGATATTAGACTCAAGCGGGTGGCTCATGTACTTTTCAAAAAAATTATCATTAGTACTTCAAATATGTAATTGATGTTCTACTAATAAGTTTGATATTAGGGATTTGGATAAGCCCTTTCTTTCAACATGGAAAGGGAAATTCCAAGTTGAGATAACTTATATCCAATGCAAAGTTTAACAACTTCTATGTAAGAATTTGGTATTTATGAAATGCTATGCTATGTAATCTTATCTTAATCATCTTGGAGTAAGCCAAAACAAACTTGTGATTTGTGTTGTTTAATTAATAAGCAGTACTTAAGATAAATGCCAAGTTTTTTAGCACTTCTCTCTGGCTTGTATTTTCTTCGTTAATCGCCCTTGGCGATAGTTTAAAAACAATTTTATGTAAGAGGCTTTTTTTATTAAATAATTATTAAATAAACAACTATAAAGAATCAATATTTAAAGAAGAAGTATCGATCAACACTTTACATGCACTTTAGGTGATGATTTGGGGATCTATTAAGATGACAATTTGGAATTCATATTTGTCGTGTTATTTGAGAATACAAATTGATGTAAATTACAAATAAAAGTGCCTCAACTATATGCGGATTCCCAATTAAAAGGATTTCATTTTCAAATGTAACAAAAGGGTCATAACTTTCAACTTTAGGGTTTAACTTTGGCATATGAGGGTCGTAGAGGCTTACAGGATCCTGTATTTGAGACAAAAAAGATAAAGCCCTTCTTTGTCACATTTGAAAAATAATGCACGTAATTGGAGATTGTTTCTGTAATTTACCTTAGAAATTATGCATCATTCTTGTCCGGTGGAATAAGATAATATATATTATACATCATACTTATATAATTAGGTTAGAATAATAAGTTAGATTAATAATATATGATAGAATAATTTCTTGTCAAGTGTAGATAAGATAATATATAAGGTTTAAAAGTTCTACAACTTGGATATCTCTACCCTTGTTTTTTTTTAATTTTCTGAACAAAATTTCTAAAATCACATGGGGGATTTAAATCATTATATGATTATTTTTCATATAAATTTCAGTTTAATTCAAGACTCCAATCATTCATCAAGCCTGCCAAATTCTAACGATCTCAGACCCCATATAGGTGGATGGTTTAGAATTGTCTATTTAACATGACATCTTGTTAGTAGAAGACTAAATCTCTAAGGTATTTTTAGAAGATCCCTAAAAAAAATAAAAAGGAAAACAAAAACAAAAATGGATGTAGAGTTGGATCCCCATTGTGGGTAGTCCAATCAAAACCAAATATATATATATTATACATTATACATAGGGTAAAATGTGGCTGCCCCCTGGGAGTAGCCAACTTGGCTACTCCCACCCCTATTTTCCCCTCATTTTTTTATTTCTTTGGAAAATAAAAATTTGTATATTCATCACTATATCCCTCTAACATTCTTTTAAAATTTCGTCAGAAACAGAGACTCCTAGGCCCTCCATCCAGACGTCATTTTTTTTAACGGTCGCAGGATTTTTTAAATCGACCCTGTTTGGATGGAGGCCGTAGGAGTCTCTGTTTCTGATGAAATTTTAATAGAATGTTAGAAGATATAATGATGAATTTACAAATTTTTATTTTCCAAAGAAATAACAAAATGAGGGAAAAATAGGGGTGTGGGCAACCCCATTTAACCCTTATACATATACTTATATAATATAATATAGGTTAGAGGTTATATTAAAAAATATAGGATAAAATAGAAAATATGCATTGTTCTCTCCAAGATTTGGGTGTGTTCACCCAAAACAGCATCTCACGTGTTGTTTTCAGTATGTTTCCTTTAGGAATATTTCTCCTCAAATTGGCACACGAGGTACCGACTGTTTTTTTAAATACTAATTCTTCATTGTTGTTTATTTAATTAGAATTTATTTAATAATCATTTAATAAGAAGTTCTCATGCTAGAACTTCATTCAGTTTCTACATCCCACTTTCAATCATCACCAATGCTTGTGCTATGTACTAAATTGAAACAAATACTCGTAAACATGAATGTTACTCTCATAAATAAATGTTACAAGTGGAATCTTACTCTTAGAATACTATTAGTTTTTAAGTTGATCTTTATTCTATTGCTTTCTGACACAACTGTTAGTAAAGAAAATAGTTTGTGATATTGACCATGAGAGTCTCACACTATAGCTCCAAGATACCTAATACTTTAGGGTTGGGGGGAGGGGGGGCTTCCATAGACACGCGTGAAGTAGATGCATCTTATCTAAGTTCCCAACACTTTCCTTTACTAATCTTCTCACTTCCTTTCTAAATTACCATTCTCATTTTCTTACACTTGACTTCAATAATTAATCACATTTCATTTGAGTCTATATGATGTTCAACATGATTCTTTTTCTAGTAACTACTACTGATACAATAAGACTGATCGAAGCAACTCATTTGGCAACAAATTTTCATTGACAAGGATCTTCCACGGTAGGCACAACTCAAGTGAGATCTGGGATAAAAGATACGATTTTCAACTAAAACTGTAGTCGGACCTATGACCACCTTCAGTTTTTCTCCGGATATGGGTCGAACCGTTAAGAACACTTCGCCACTGGCGAACCTAAAATTAGCTTAGGCTAATATCGTCTAGTTATGTTGTAGTTGGGAAATCAGGGATCAATCAAAATTTAATCACACAAATCAATAATTCAATCAATTAAGCAAAGTACGGTTTTGTGCTTATTTAACCTGGACAAGCCCCAAGGCCGACTCAAGGAAGGAAAGGAATAACTTAGGGTTCAATTTATCAAAACTTAATGCATGGTTTTCAGGAGAAATATATTTCTTTATGACATGAAATCGATGCATGTAGAATGGGCACTTTTTAAGGGATCTTCTATAATTTTTCATGGAAATGGTAACCTAAAACTATAAAAGTTAATAGTAACTTAAATTATGATGAAACTAACCTATCGTGATTTTTTTTGGAAATTTTCGATGCAAAATGAATTTTATAGAAATAAAATAATGAAGGTTATGTGATGTTCAGTAAATCAATTTTAATAAATAGCAAACTTGATTAATTTCCCAAACTAAAATTAACCTAGACGTGCCTACTCAAGGTATATTCAAGAAAAAATCTAACTTCTAAAATTATCAAGTTTATAGAGTAGTAAAAATCAATCACAAGAATTACAAGATAATTTATTTTAACATAAATATGAGTGTGAATGAAATAATTTTTGGAGGCAATATAGAACACAACTAATTCTTCTGAAGATGAATTTTCTAAAATTATTAGAAAAATGATGGATTTATTATGAATTAAAGAGTTCACAGTAGGTAAATATGCTAATAATCACCAAAATAATATTGATAAGTTCATACGACCCATAAAAATACATATATTTCATCAAATGATAGAGAATTAATTATTCTACACATGCACTTTTTAGAATAAAAATATGATGATAAATGAAGGTTCAAAATAATGTGCAAATATTAGGTTAAAAATGCAAAATTACAAATTAAAAATGCTGAAATAAATGTGCACATGGATCTAATTGAAAATACCGACTCCCGCTGGGGGCACTACAATTGTCCCACGTGTGCACATGCTACACATGTGCGTTGTCGGCGCTCTTCAGAGTTTCCAGGATACGTGGGAGCCTTTATGCAAATTACTACCATCGCATGGGTGTTGCGCGTGAGGGGGAAGAGGCTTGGGTAGCCGAGACCACATATTGCAGGAAGAGGTAGCCTCTACTCCACCCGAGGCTGAGGGCGATGGTGTGGTGCCTTCATGGTCGTAGGATCAAGGCTAGGATGCCCGATCCGACGACCATTGTACGTTGAGGTGAGGCGACGGTGCTTATGCATCACTGCAACGGGCCAAAGTGGAGACATGGTGCTGGGTGGCGGTTGGATGCTGCTCGGGGTGTGAGGCAGCGACACTTGTATAAACAAAGTGAGAGGAGGTGACGTGAGAAGGTGATCGATGGCAGTTGACATGAGCGTGGAGTGGAGGCGAGAGATGAGGGCGATCGACAGTGAGGAGATGAAGGGTCGAGGTGAAGGGCTGAGGCAGACGTGGTGTGAAGCAACGCACGACCGTAAGGCGAAGGCATTGATCAGGAACATGGGTGAAGGAGAAGGGGCATTAGTCGGGTAGACAGAGGTGGGTGGTGGATGTCGGAAGGTGTGGGGGAGTAAAAAGAGTAGAGGGAGAAGGGAAAGAAGAAAGAGAAGAAGAGAAGTATCTGGAGTGGGTAGAGCTCAACGAGCTCCATTGTCGCCTCGAATGGTCGGTGTCAGCCACGAAGTTTGAGAAGAAGATGGTCTTTTGCAGCACGAAGACAAATATCTTCGTGGATCCCGCCTGAAGGTTGGAAACAACATGGCTCGTTGTCGCCATCTATCGGGTGCTTATGCTGTCACCAGAGCACTTAAGAAGATGGGGCTCTCCCTCTCTCGTTTGTCGAATCAAAAGGAAATGACATAGCGAGGGGTACTTTAGAGAGGAGCTCACGGGCGTAAAGTCTGCGTAGGAAGTGGGGATCGGGGCATAAAGGGCAGGGGTAGTGGGAGGCAAAAACGATTGGGGGCAATGTAGCAGTAGAGGAAGGGGAAAGGACCTCGAGCTTTCGATCGGTCGGGATCACCCAACTGAGGTGATGACACATGGCAGCTAAAAAATAAATAGATAAGTAAAAAAAAGAAAAAAAGGGGTAAAATGAGGCAACACGTGGCATCTCTAGGAGCTGCCACATGTCGCTTCAGAAAATTCAAAAAATAAAATCAAAATAAATTCAAAATAAAATAGAAAATGATGTCAAAATAATCTTCATAAAAACTATTCGTCTTGACGATATCTACAAATTTCATAAATGAACGAAAATCAAAAGAAATTATTTATACAAAATGTATTTTTGACGGTACTCTGTAGACATAAAATACATGTATTTTTGCATTTTACAAATTTTTATGATTTTTAAATAAGGTAAAAATCAAGATAAAAGTAGAAAAAATATAAAATAAATATTTACAACTTAATATTTTTTTAATAATTAGGATAATAAATAAATAAAATTAATTAATTAAAAGGACATATATAGACTCTATATACATACATGGAGTGATTTATTTTCTTCAATTTTTACGTCTATATTGATCCAGATTTTTATACACTTTATCAAAATATAAATCAAAAAAAGAAATAATCAAAAAGTTATTTTTGTACATAAAATATTAAGATTAAAATCATGAAATATGTATAATATGCAATGAGGTCCCAAAATCTAAGTTTCACATATGAACTCAGATTCTTTTGATTTTAGTCTTGTTTTGTAGATATCTGAATGTACATTAATTCAATGTGAGTAGAGGTCCATAGGAGACTGTATGAGAGAGATACTGATATTTACGACTTTGGCCTCCAAACTAGGGGTTGAGTTTTATTGAGCATGTATACAAGTTAGTATTCTTTTGTATTTTTCTTTATTAATGTCAGTAATATGTGGACAACAAAGTTGATTTTATTTTATTTGGAGTTAGTGAAAAATAAATAAAAATACACAAAAGTATTGTAATATACATGTGATAATAGTGGAACTAGCTAAAATAATATACATGTTACTTTATCATGTGCGAACCCTTACAAATATTGGACTGCATCTGAGTGGTGATGGAACAAAATTAGATTATTTACTCGCATGTGTTCCTCATACGAGAACCTTTCAAAATTTGCAAGGGTTCTTGCATGAGGAACACATGCGAGTAAATAAGCTAGTTCTGCCGCACCACCGCCCGGATGTAGTCCAAAATTTGAAAGGTTTCTCGCATGATAGACACATGCGAGTAAAGAAGTTAGTCCAAATGAGGATACAAAGAAAGTTGTGGATTAGTAGTTGGAATATTGACACTTCAACTAGAAAATTAATGGAGATAGTGGATACGATGGAAAGAAGGAAGATTCATATGCTATGTCCTCAGGAGACTAAATGGGTTGGAGGGAAAGCAAGGAAGATTGAGAATACATGCTTTAAACTTTGGTATTCATGTAAAGATAAGGGCAGAAATGGTGTTGGAGTGGTTGTTCATAAGGATTTGAAGGATTGCATGGTTGAGGTACAAAGATTCAGGGATGGAATTATTTTGCTAAAATTGGTGCTTGAAGAAGAAATTCTGAACATCATCTTAGTTTATGCACCTCAAATTAGTTTAGATGAAATGACTAAACAAGCTTTTTGGCAGGACCTGGATAAGACTTTACAAGATAGATGGTTTGCATAGGTGGAGATCTTAATGGACATGTGAGAAAGGATGCTTCAGGGTATGCTAGTGTTCATAGAGGCCATGGTTTCAGGGATATAAATGAAGAGAGAAAGTCATTCTAGATTTCGTAACAACATATGATCTGTTCATAGAAAATACTCTCTTTCAGAAGAGGAGGAGCATCTAAACTTATAAGAGTGGCTCAACTAGAACACAGATAGATTACTTTGCGTTGAGGAGAAGAAATCGATTGTGTTGTAAAGACGACAAAGTAATCCCAGGAGAGAGTTTGACATGTCAACCAAACATCGCTTGTTAGTCTTGGATATGCAAATAAAAGGGTTGGTAAAGAAAAGGAGGGTCCCAAGATCACTAGAAGTATATGGTGGAATCTTCAACTGAAGCAATCGAGCTTCAGGGAGAACGTTTTAGAAGATTCATCTTGGGATTGTGGCGGGAGTGCAAACGTGATGTGGGAGGCAGTAGCATCTTCTATCCGAAAGGTAGCTAAAGGGTTGCTAGGTGAGTCAAAGGGAGGAGCTCAAGGTCAAAAGGAAGCTTAGGGGTGGAGTGAAGGGGTACAAGAGAAGCTAAAAATTAAAAGGGTGTGCTTTAAAGCTATGTCTAATGATAGAACAGAAGAAATTGTCATAGGCTACAAAATAGTGAATAAGGAAGCAAAGAAGTCTGTAAGTGAAGCTAAGTCAAAAGCTTATAAAGTTTTGTACAAAAATCTCGACTCGAACGAGGGCCAAAAGGATATATTCAGGTTGGACAAAATAAGAGAAAGAAAGACCAAAGACATTTCTCAAGTGAGATGTATCAAGGATGGGGAAGGTCACGTGGTTGTTACTCAGAAGGATATAGAGACTAGATGGGAGGAGTATTTCCGTAAACTATTCACTGGAGAAGGAAATAGAGAGATCACTTTGGGTGAACTAGCTAGTAGTGAAAGTTACTTGAATCGTGCAATCTATAGGTGGATACAAAGAAAGGAAGTATACGAGGTTTTGAAGGTTATGAGACATGGGAAAAGTGTAGGACCGGATGACATCCCTGTAGAAGTATGGAGAGTTTTAGGTGGTCATGCTTTGACTTGGCTTACAAATCTATTCAATGTTATTTGTCTAAGAAAGAAAATGCGTGAAGATTGGAGGGGGAGTATCATGGTGCCTCTTTATAAGAACAAAGGAGACATTCAAAATTGTTTGAATTACAGAAGTATCAAGCAGATGTGACACACTATGAAAATTTGAGAATGTGTGATCAAAAGAAGGTTGAGGCAAATATCCAAAGTAAAAGAAAATCAATTTGGATTCATGATAGGTCGTTCAACTATTGAAGCCATCCATTTGCTGAGGAGAACAATGGAGATTTACAGTGCTAAAGGGAAGAACCTCAATATGATTTTAATTGATTAGGAGAAGGCTTATGATTCTGTCCCACGAGAGATATTGTGGAGAGTTTTGGAGAAGAGACAAGTATATGTCCTATACACTAACCTCATAAAGGATATGTATGATAGGGCTTTATCTTGTGTAAGGATCCAATAGGAGAAGACTAGCTATTTTGAGATCAACATTGGTTTACATCAAGGTTCAACTTTGAGTCCATTTCTTTTTATTTTGATTATGGACGAGTTAACAAGTTACATTCAGGATGAGATACCTTGGTGTATGTTATTTGTTGATGATATTGTGTTGATTATTGAGATTAGAGGTAGAGTAATTGAGAAGTTTGAGGTCTGAAGGCATGAATTGGAGGCTAAAGGATTTCGTATAAGTAGGGCTAAGACTGAATATATGGAGTGCACCTTTGATGTAATAAATGATGAAGGAATCAAGGTGCAGATTGGTGATGATAACATTCAGAAGAGAGATTCTTTTAGATACATGGGATCTATTCTGCAACATGATGGAGAAATTGATGGAGATGTTACTAATAAAATAAAGAAGGCTGTCTGAAGTGGAGAGGAGCCTCTGTTGTTCTCTGTGATAAGAAAATTCCTTTAAAAATCAAAGGAAAATTATACAAAGCAGTTGTGAGACCTGCTATGCTCTATTTTCCTGTGAACCATAGACATGTGCAGAGAATGGTTGTAGAAGAAAGGAAAATGCTAAGGTGGATGTGTGGACACACATACAAAGATCATATTTGAAATGGTGCAATCAGAAAGAAAGTTGATGTAGCTCCGATTGAGGATAAGACGCAAGAAAACCGCTTAAAATGGTTCGTTCATTTGCAAAGAAGGTCAACGATGCACCCGTGAGGAAATACAGGTTTTGAAATGTTGAGCCGTCTAAGAGAGGGTGAGGACAACCAAAAAAGTGTTGGAAGGATACTATACGAAGGGATCTTAATTTTTTTGGAGATTGACCCAAGATAGGCAAAGAATCCATGTAGTCGACCCTACTTAATTGTGGGAAAAGGCTTTATTGTATATATGCGGTAATACATAAGTTTTTGGACTTCTTATTAAATGCAATTATGCATGATAAAACATTAATATTAATTACATATGCATGAATCCTACAAATGCAATTTAAATGAATACATGCAATAAATCACTTGAGAACAGAACTCTATTTTCATCTTTTAGAGTGATGAATCATATATTCATCACTAACCACATCCTAGAACTCCCTTCATAGAACCAAGATGAGTAACCAACTCGAGTGATCGGACCTCATTAACCAATCGTGTTAATTCTATGACGCAAAGAGAGGACCAGACTACCAAGCACACATCTCGGATGGTGACGTCTTGAGGCAACTCGACAAGAACCTCGGGGCGGTGTTGAGAATTATGCATCACCCAGTCAAACGCAACGGGGGTCACGATCATCTAGTCTTCTACCTGGGGCCCTAGGGGTGCTAGCCCATCCCTTGACGCCATTTACTACTCTACGCAAGGCTATATAGGAAACTACACCATTTGCACTGCAATCCTCAACACGGGAGAACTCATCGATCGTCAAAACCACCAAAGAACAAGACACGTGGGGTAAGGGTTCCAGCTACTACACAACTAGATGGTCATAAAGATTCAAAGTATTCGAATTTGGAATAAGATTAAACATTGATTGGGGTATACACTTAACCACCCATTCTCATTCTTTTTTCAATTAGATTGCAAATCATATTCCCTAATTCCCAATTTAACTATTTAGGATTTAGTTGTGCAAGATCCCACGTATTTGACTTATTTAGATGACTAACATTCACAAATGCAATGACTCATTTCATCTAGTAATAATTAGTCAATTCACAAGATCAATTAAGGATCCTTAGTTTCTCTTCTTCCCTTTAGAACCCAAAATTAATCATGCATTTACTTACTAATAGATTTTAGTTTAAATAATAACATGCCATAATGTCCTACACATATCTATCATGATTTCAACTCATTTTATGCATTAAATACTATTGGATCAAGTCTCATCAGTATTATTCGGTTGATCTATAAGCACTTATCGATCATGCATTCTGGTTGATCTATAAGTACTTATCGATCATGCATTCTGGTTGATCTATAAGTATTGATCGATCATTCAAGTTCACCGATCTATCATTTTGCTAACAGTGAGTTGTTTCTCAGATTTTGATGTCAAATTTTCTTATCCAAATCTAAATCCAAACACATGTACATATAGAGTATATCATGAGGATGAATTTGACATAAAAATCAATTTTTTATACTAAATGGATCTCTCAGAAATTGTGAAATAAGATGGTGAAAATGATGAAATTTGACTTTGTACAAAAAACGTGCAACCTGATAGAAAGGCGTAAAATCAAAATTCGTATCTTTTGAGGTACGACACATGAAATGCATGCGAGCAAGATGTGGACCTCGATGTGATCTTTGAAATGGAATCTTCAGATTGCTGATCGAAGATCAACGATAGCGACGACGATGGCTTTTGCAAGTTCTGGGGCAGAGCTTTGCGGTGAACTTGGATATAATGGCTATGTCATTCGACTACTTAGCCTTTATATATGCTCGAGTTCCAACTCAAAAGTCGTAAATCACGTACTTCACACGTAAATTTCACAAACTATGTCTGTTTTTGATGTTCTTAAGCTTGTTGGAAAAGGTCTTGAAGAGTACTGCAAGATAGAGTCATTATTTATTCAATTAGATATTGGATCATGTCGAAAACTGAGTTTTAATATTTTTAGTACTTTGAGTTTTCACATTATAGAAATCTCAAAGGCAGTCTCATCCTTAAGACTTAAGTATAAGGTATACCCCATCCCTGATCTCTATCGATCTTGTGCCTTTATTGTACAAACCTATAAAAAAATCTTAAAGAAAGTGAAACCGATAAAAAATCTCAAATAGGAACGAATTAGGGTTTCGATTTAGCACAAATAAATAAGTGAATGTACTTCTCCCTCATGTCTTCTTTTGGCTACCATGTAGCCTCCTCCACATTCTTGCTTCTCTAGAGCATCTTGACCAAGGGAATCTCCTTCTTTCACAGCCACTTGACTGCTCGGTCTAATATCTGTACTGGAGCCTCGAGGAAGGAAAGATTCGGCTCGATGGCCAAGTCCTTGTTTGATATCACATGTCTAGAATCCCCAGTATACTTGCACATGTTCACCACATGAAATACATTATGAATACCCTCAAGGTATGAGGTAAGTGCAACTCGATAAGCAACCTTCCCATGCGAGCTATAATCTCAAATGGGCCAACAAATCTCGGTGACAACTTGCCTTTAGTACCGAATCTCTACACTCCCTTCATCGTGGAAACTCTCAAATAGAGTTAGGGACAAGTTATGCATTAAAATTCAAAGGTAAGACATGAAATCTAAAACTCGAGGTCTCTTCGTCAACAATCCACATAACTTTTATGCCGACTCTGAGCTGTCAACAACTTCTGCCTTGCCGTCTCACCGCTCTAGCAATCTACTTGATGATCTCAACAGTGTAAAGAGTACTATCATCCACCTACTAACAACTCAATGGTGTAGTGCATCGGTTGCCGTATAGTGTGTCAAATGGTGCATGCCGATGCTGGAATGAAAGTTGTTATATGTGAATTCTGCAAAAGGAAGATTATCCTTCTAAGACCCCTTCCATTCCACTGCACAAAGAAGTAAATCCTCAAGTGTCTGAATGGTCCTCTTGTCTGTCCATATATCTGGGGATGATACGCAAAATTAAATTGTACCTCAGTACTCAATGCCCTAATGAACTCTGCCTAGAAATACGAGGTGAAACATGAATCTCTATATAAAATCACCTCCTTGGGAATCCCATGCAATCTGATGGCATATTGAATATAAAGTCTGGGAAGCTGAGCTAGCGTGTAAGTTATACTGACTGGAATAAAATGGGTTGGCTTGGTCAACCGGTCAATAATCACCCAAACTGCATCCTGACCGCATGTAGTGTGTGGTAATGCCATGATGAAATCCATAGAGATACTCTCTTACTTCCATACAGGAACAAAAAGAGGCTCAAGTAAACCAGGAGGGTACTCGTGCCATGCCTTCACCATATGACAAGTGAGGCATCGACTAGCATGTGAAGCTACATCCCCCTTCATCCCTTCCCACCAAAAGACGCCCAAGTAAACATGGAGGGTTCAGGTGCCCTAGCTTCAGCAACGACGGCAATGGTGGTGCTCCAACGAGGTTTAAAATTGTAGTATTCTCTATCACGTTGCTCAAGGTAGGTGATCATCTCACTATTTTTATCTAATATTTGCTTATAGATTTTTTACAAAAAGTGCCTTAAACTTAGCTTAAAATATTGAGGTCGCTTTTGGTCATAAATTAAATAGAGTTAAATGAAACTCTCATTTGTCAAAATTGTCCAAGTAACATAATGTAAATAATTATGAATGTAACATCCTAGCAAAAGGATGCTTTGCCTTTCATCTTTGCGGGGGCTACGTCTTTTACGGCATAACAATGATCATATGTATTAATGATTCAATCAATATACAAGTGAAGCTTGCTATTTTAAAAGCAAGTTATTATCCTTTGGAGATTATATTTCTCTTTCTAAACATGTTCTTTCTAGTCTCTCTCTCTCTATATATGATATTTGTCAGTGATATTCTGATTAGTGCACTTAGGTATATGGAGATTGTTATTTCACATTATGATGAGGGGAATTTTGAGTATTGGAAAGCCAAACATTGGATTAGTTGAGAAAACTTTGCAAACCAAGTAAAAATGAGGGGCTCAATCATTAGAAATCTCTCTCTCTCTCTCTCTCTTTGAAAAAGATCAAAGTTTCGTTAATGAGAGGCATTGGGGGTATAGACTATCATTAGTCGCATATCATAAGAAGTTGAATTAGCCCGCGCTTACGCAAGAAAATTAGTATACTAAAACCAGATAGATTGAATCTACAATACTTAGTTCTTAAAGACAATAAATTCCTTTAACCCATCCAAGCAGACAATAATCGTAATTTTTTCCAAGAGCAGGGTGTTCAGTTGATGGTCTCCTTCATTCGTTTGGTTGCAGGGTTGGGCAGGGTTGGCTTGGCCCAACCCGGGTTGGCTCTGCAATCAAACAGGGTTCTCCTCCTCACAGTTTACTATTCACAGGGGTATCCCTGCCCAATCCAACCCTGTCCAACCCTGCAACCAAACGGACCCTTTACTATTCACAGGGGTATCCCTGCCCAATCCAACCCTGTCCAACCCTGCAACCAAACGGACCCTTAGGGTTCGTTTGGTTGCAGGGTTGGGTTGGCCCAATCCGAGGTACCCTTCCTTCCAAACATCCTGATCCTCCTCACAGTTTACTATTCACAGGAGTACCCCAACCCAACCCTGCAACCAAACGAACCCTAATAGTATTATGTAAAAGTCCTCTTCAAGGGTTTTATGGGGGTGAATTTCTTCTTAGGGATCTTTGAAAGGACAATGCCACCACAACCTGAACCACCAGAAACTTTAAGGCGGGATTTGCAGGACCAGTGAGGATGAAGCGTTTAGGATGGGAGGAGATCATCGGTGATTGTCTGATGGCAGAGCCATATTCTCTCACGCCCACCTCATGTCTTCACTGAACATACAAGATTATGGAATGAGTTGGCTTTAATTAGGGATGTCAGCGGGCCGTGTTTGGGCAGGGTATTAATATTTCCAAGTCCATACTCATTTATAAAATCACTACCCATATCCACCCATTTATTAAACAAGTAATTTCTACTGGGTACCCCATATACACGTTGGTTACTTGTGTTTCCAATGGGTATGCACATATTCAACACAATAAAATCGTAAAGTAGTCATAAATGTACACAAGATTTTCACATATAGATTAAACATGGGGAGATCATGTAATATGATGATTTATGTGCAATGCGTATATAATATTAAAGGTTTATATATGTTAGCTATTTAACTCCTTTAGGTTGATGGTTCTTATTTATTAATGTTACAAAAAGGTAGTTGAGTATGAATAAATGAATGTATAGGAGAATAATAAGTTGGATTTATATATATGTAGATCAATACCTATTTGATATGAAATAAATTTCACTAATTTGTCTAAAATGCAACACACACATCTATATTTATATTTATTTTTTATTTAGGTTTGGAGCGGATTTGGGTTCTGGTATCTATGAGGCAATCCCAAACCTATACCCACATGGGTAGTAAATTCAAAATTCAAACGCGTCCAAAAATACATGAGACGGGTTTTTGATCTTTAAATGGGTCAGGTTTGGGTGGGATACCCAATGGATAGAGCCAGATTGACATCCCTAGCTATGATATGGGAATCCTAGAAGCAAAAGAAAGAATAAAAGAATCGACCTCACTCCATTATCTAGGGAATGAATGGGTTATGATATGGAGGTCCTAGAAGTAGAAAAAAAGGAGTAGATGGGGCAATCAAGCAATTAGACCCATGCCTTCGTTTAGAAATTGTTGACTCCCTACCTATCACCTTCTAGTGTCGTGTTCAATCACTGGTAGAGATGCAAACAAACAGATACAAATACATATATAAGTGGTATCATATCTTTATCCTTTTTAAAATATGCATATGGATACAGAAATGACTATATTTTGGATATTAAAATTACAAATCACATTCTTAAATATATATATATAACAGATAATTATAATTCCATTACAAATATTTTAGATTCAACAAACAATATTTTTCCTAATACTTAAATTTAATATAAATATTTTTGTAAAGTTGAAATTAATAATTAAATATCAAAGTTACATAAACAACAAATACAATAAAATAAAAAAAGAAAATTAAGCAATACAATGAACTAATAACTTCTATAAATCGTGAAATAGCATAAGATGTCCTATATGAGGCAAATTAAAAAAGGCATCAACTAAGCCTCAATTACCAATTAAGGGCATCATTTTTATTATGGTATAAAGATGGTATACTTTCAACTTTATGATTTAGCATCGACATACAAGGGTCATGGAAGCTTAAGAAAATGTATTTTATATTGAAAAATGAGATTATACCTTTGTTTATTACATTTAAAAAATGAACTCCCTTATTAGGAATTAATGTATAGTTGACGCTTTTTTTGTAATTTATCCTATATGTTTTTCTTCATTCTTCATGTTTTTTAATGACTCCAAAACGCATTATATTACTTGTAACCCTATAATATATTAGATATATGTTTATACATGCATTGACAAATGTCTATAATATATACACACAAATTGGTAATACATGTATCTATGTGTTTATCCACCTGAATTTTGTTAACAACCCTATCTGTACATAAAAATTGGAAATGGATCCATATTCGTATCTATTAAAAAAATTTAAAAACACATATACGTATCCATATCAGTTGCATCCTTAGTCAATATGCATTACGAATTGTTCGGTGCATTGTGTGACTTGAGCAAACAAAATAACAAAGTCAAAATTTCAGTATTTTCCATTTTTTGGATGATATAATAGGCCAATCATTTTCTTCCATAGTTTCAACAATATTGGTCATAAGTTGACAACAATAATCGGAGGCTCAACTTTATTGTTCAGTCATATATTCTTTGCTTCTTCCAACTCGCGGTCGAAATACCAGAACGTCCTAGAAATTCATGTGTTGAAAAAATATCGAAAAATATGGCTTTATAGTTCTTATAAATCAAATCTATTTCATTTATATTTTATCCAATAAAATAGAAAAAATATATAAATTTACAAAATAATAGATAAGAATATTGCAAAACCATCACAACCCATAAATTTAAAAATCCATCATCCTGGAGCTACTTTATTTTATAGTCCAAGCTCCACTCCTTAACTCTTGGTGTCCAAGATCACCCATCTGTTATCCTCTGAACTTAATAAAGCACCTTACCTCAGCCTCGGAACTTCAATTTTACTCATTGATTTGAACAAGGCTGGTTTGAAATACATGAGTTTTAAATGAATACCATCAAAAGAAGGATTTTTTTTGGATTCCAACTAGTTTATAGTTCATTAACGAAGACTGGTGATAAAGGATAAAAGTTATTTTTTTCTCATTAAGATTAAATGATGATATAGAAATAATAGAAGATCACAAGACTCTAAACCCTTACACCATGATATGATCCAAGTCATAACTTTGGAAAAAGCAAGACACAAATGCATCAACCAAGCAAAGACGATATTCTACTCTATGACACCACCATCCAGAAGGAACGACCACTTACTAACCGAAAAAGGGAGTGGGGAAGCATTGATAACAGAGAAAAGTAACGAGAGTGGTGATGGTTGGCCCGGATCTGACGTAAAACTGTAACACCTCAACCCCAAATATAGTGTCACATCTAAAACTAAGTATGGGTGTGGTTTATAAATGATGGGGATTACTACTTGACAACTTGGGTTTAAACATTTTGGGTGGTTGTCAACATATCCATTTGGGCTCAAATCCAACAATTTGTCAGGGCTAGTTTTCCTCGATAACGGACCGGAAGCCTACGCCTGGGACGTTACAAATGGTATCAGAGCTGGTTCCCGCTGATAGTGGAAAGGGCTATCCGAAGGGACCTACGCCGGGAGTGTGCAACCGCCACTGACACTGGGAATAAGTGAACATATTGCCACATAAAAAACTCACGAAGTGTGGGTGTGGTTTATAAGTGATGGGGACTACTACTTGATAACTTGGACTTAAGCATTTTGGGTGGTTGTCAATGGGTCCATTTGGGTTCGAATTCAACAAATTGTTAGGGCCAGTTTTCCTCGATAACGAATTGGGGACCTAAATACGGGACGTTACAAATGGTATCAGAGCGGGTTCCCTCTGATAGTGGAAAGGGCTGCCTGAAGGGACCTAAGGCGGTAGCGTGCAATCACTACTGTCACTGGGAATAAATGAATGGGTCATATCGCAACGAAGACGTTGCGAATATAAGTGGGGGATGTTGTAACACCCCAACCCCAACCATAGTGTCACATTTAAAACTCACTAAGGGTGCTTTTGGTAAGTGGGTTACCTCAGGGTAAACTGGTAGGGGGTAACCCGTTTTTGTGTTTTGGTATTTAGATAAATGGTTAAACTGGGGGTGGATTTGTTGTGATATGATTGTATTAAAGTTTGGAAAAGTAAGTAGTTATCGTGATGTGATTGTATTGGAGTTTGAGAAAGTATGTACAAGTTGATTAGTTTATATTTTTTAGATGATATGGTGGTATAATATTATTTTTTGGAATAGATAAAAGAGAAATGATTTATTTAATGTATTAAAAAGAGAGAAAAAGTGGGCCTCATATGAGAAAGAAAAAAGGAGGTTTGTAGGGGTAAATCCCCCAAAGGGGGAGGGGAGGGGGGAGGTTAACCCCCTAGCTGAACATGCACTGAAAGTGTGGGTGCGGTTTATAAGTGATGTAAACTACTACTTGACAACTTGGGATTAAGCATTTTAGTTGTTGTCAACGGATCCATATGAGCCCGAACCTAACAAGTTGTTAGGACAAATTATCCTCGATAACGGATCGAAGATCAAAGCCCGGAACGTTACAAGAACTAAATCCCTGAACCCCCTTGCAAAAAGAAGAAAGCCTCGAGCTGATAAACGTGGACACATGGACTCATATCATGGCACAATGTAATGAGACAATCCAATTATGTTAGTAATAATTTTAGGCGGGCGCGAGCGGGTGTCTGAGCCTATTGTTTTTCACTAACACGTTTACTCTGCTTGTGGATTTTGAGAACTTTTCTCGTATTAAACTTCTTTAGTTAGTTCCTTCTTTCCTTTAGCTTGTTTCAAATCTTAAAAGGCATTTCTGATCTTGTGAGGATGGAAGGATCCTTTCTACATAAGCACTCCTATCTGCCGCATCTTTCCCATTTTCATAATCCTCGCTTCCACACATGGCATTATTCTACCGCGGTAAATGCTACTATCTATACATGCCTCCTACAATCTCATCATTTACTTGCCAACTTTAACTAACTATATAATATAAATCAAATATTCTCCATTCTTTCAACATTGTACTTTAAATATAAAGAGAAGCTAAACAAGAAAAAACATAGGCCTGAAAAAATAATGACTGCTATGAAAACAAATATCAAAATGATAAAAATCACCTCAAATCGAAACTACATAAAATAATTGTTCTTCCATCTTCTCATGTTGAAGTCGGTCTATTTTTGATTTATTCTTACTACATGAAGTTGGATTATATCATTACTCACTCAAAATGTGCACTCCTAATTGTGATGTGTATGCGAAAGTTATGTGCATTTTCTGCAATATTAAAAATTCAATAAATATGTCATTATTATTTAATCTCCCTTCTGTTCTTCTAGACATAAGAGATGTTAGGTTTAATTCAGAGAAGAGAGTTCCCAATGAGTCGAAAACTAAGAACGATTAAAGTATGTATGGCAACCTTTGAAGGATATTGAGAATCCTTAAGCGCATCACGGAAGCGTGTCGATCGCATCGTATGCAATCGGAGCAACTATTCACACTAGTCGCAAGATGCGGCGGAAATTAAAATTTTTAAAACTAAAGATGAAACCATATGATCACGAGAACACTTCTCGGATCGTTTCATCAAACCACAAAGTATAAGGAATACTTCTTGGAGCGTGGTTGTAATCGTGAGATCCCAAACAAGAGATCCTCCTGTCTTAAGTCCGATCCACGAAGAACGCACTTGCGGGTGTGATGATGAGTCACGTTCCTCCCGCGATCCTTGATGAAGATCCAAGTAATGAATCCCCTGATTTTGTCAAACAAAATCCGTCGTCTTCCTCTAGAGCAAGTCGCCCCAAAGAAGAAGGAGATCCCCGAGTCGTCGAAGGCGAAGGCGAGAGTCTCTCCTTCTCAACACACAAAATGGACGACCACTTTGAATAGAAAGAGAGAGGCTAGGAGAGAATGAGAGAGAGAGAGAGTAGCAGGCTTCTACAATTCTTGATAATGTACCATGAAAGGCTAGGCTAGCCCTCCTTTTATATTAGTTTAGGATCCAATGGATCTCAATCCATGGGACACATAGATCCAACGGCCATGGTGGACTATGTAATAATTAATGGCTATGATTGTTGTTGGCGAAAACCAACAACATTAATTTATATTAAATATATGTTGAAACAATATCAACACAATTTAATTTAACATAAATTAATTTTATCAAGAGATAATAAGATAAAATAAATTGGGAGATAAACAAATCCCCCCCAAAATAGGGGGCGTCATCTATAGTTGACGCCACCCCATTTTGGGGTGATTTTATTTTCCATTTATTATATATATATTATCTCTTAATTATTTTTGTAATAACCATTATCACAAAATTATCCACCAAATTAATTCCAAATTAATTTGTGAATATTTCAATCATGCCAATGAAAATATGTGAATCATATTCACAACCCAAACTAATTTGTAAAATACATTTCTAATTAATTAATTAATGTGAATCCAATCCACATTATTAATTAACAAATGCTATTTAATGAATTTCTCTCTCTCTTTAATATATGTATATTATAAATAATATTTATAATACACAAATATTATGGATATTGTTATCCACATTCTCTAATCCTTGATAATTAAATCCCATTTAATTATCTTGGATAATAATTCTCACAATATGAATCTCATTCATATTATGCTTGATTATTAAATCTCATTTAATCATCAAGTCCTTCTTGCTTGGATATGAAGTTCATCAAATGAATTATTCTTGAACCTCTTGCAAGAATAATGTGCTTTCTCTGTAGATACTTGTAGATAAGGACATGGCGATTGTATTGTTCCACGTATAGTGACTTGGATATTGAGATCTTATCTCAAATCCAGATCTTACGAACCTCCCATAGATGCTTGATTAAATCAAGACCGCAAATCTAATCTTCTCATTGTATCTGAATCTCATTCATACCAATGTCCAACACTTGGACTAAGATCATATTGCTTCTCTAATGAAAGGAGTCACTAAAATCCAGACCTGTTTCATAACTCCCTCGTAATGGAAGCGTCATGGATATGCAATCGTTAATGATCAAATCACCCTCAGGTATTCCCAATACCTGTACATCCTGCATACTGGAAGACCCATGATCAATCTGAAGATTAAGATCAATTTTACACTGTCTTCTTCAGAGTTTAATCATTAAGTTTCTCAATCTTGGTTATTGGGAGTTGGTATCGATCATATGCTTTCCCAAAACATATATCATACCTTCAAATTCATGTCATGCTTCCAAAGCACGACGATCATACATGGAATTTAATCGATCCCAATACCTCCTGAATGAGCTCATGTCTTCTGGTTCATAAGTGAACCTGTATGATCCCTTTGAGAGATCGTATTTCTCATATGCCCTTATATGCACACCAGCTCGTCGGTGTATAGACCTTGGTTAGGCCATCAACCTATAGATCTGCCAAATGTACATATTCAAACATATAGCAATACATCTATCTCTGGTCTGAGGATGCGTGCCTATGTTGTGACAACATTCAACATAGGACTTAGGTTATCTCGATCTCGTTAAGTCAGCCCATTGACCTAACTAATCTGACACCTTTGAATCACTATTCCCATGCAGAGGACCTGCATCGAGAGGTCGGTCAGATATCAGCCTATGTGAGAAAGGATTGCCATCTCCTACTTAGGTTGGAGATCTTCTCTTAACAATCATTTGACTGTGCTTGATGAGTCCTCTATCTAACTCCTTAGATATTCATCCAAACACCAGCCTCTATGATTCATTTAATAAATCAACAGTTATATGATCATCAAGATGGCCATGGTAAATAACCCTAATTGTACAGAGGGACCTTATAGTGCATTCATTCATATAATTTCAGAAAGGGAGTGAAACACCAATAACTTTTATTGATAAACATAAATATTACAATAATATTTATTGTAAGAATGGTTCGCTCAGGGCTCACATGTCGAACAATCTCCCACTAGCCCTCAGAACCATTCATGTACATCCGTAAACCCATACTCATAACATGCTGGTCAAAAACCTTCTTTTACAGAGGTTTGGTAAGAGGATCAGCAATGTTGTCGGCAGAGGCCACCTTGGTGATGATGATATCACCACGCTTTTGAATTTCCCGAATGATGTGGTATTTCCTTTCCACGTGCTTGCTCTTTTGATGGCACATGGGTTCCTTTGCTTGGGCAATGGCTCTGGTGTTATCACAGAGTAACGGGACGGGAGTATCAGAGGAAACTACACCAAGCTCCAAGATGAACTTGCGCAACCACACCGCTTCCTTTGCAGCATCCGATGCGGCAATGTATTCGGCTTCTGTTGTTGAATTCGCTATAGTGTCCTACTTCTTGCTTCTCCAGCTCACAGCATCACCGTTCAACAGGAATATAAACCCTGATGTCGACTTTCGATCATCAATATCTGATTGGAAGTCTGAATTTGTATATCCCAAGACTTGGAGATCACCATCCCCATAGACCAAGATGTAGACTTGCGTCCGTCTCAGATATTTGAATATGTTCTTTACTGCATTCCAGTATTTCTCTCCATAGCAGGATTGGTAACGACTTACCACTCCCACTGCATGGCAGATGTCTGGCCTAGTACACATCATGGCATACATCAAGATTCCTACAGCTAATGCGTAAGGGCATCCAGCCATGGCTTTTCTTTCCTCAATACTTTGAGGAGCCATCCCTTTGGACAGATGGATACCATGTCCTAAGGGGAGGAATCCTTTCTTTGAACTATCCATATGGAATCGTTAAAGAATCTTCCTAATGTATCCATGTTGTGATAATCCCAATATTCTCTTTTCTCGGTTTCTGAACAACTTCATGCTTAAGATGTAAGAGGCTTCTCCAAGATTTTTCATCTCGAAGGTATGGGATAGACAAATCTTCACACTGGTCATCATTCCTGTATCATTCCCAATGATAAGGATATCATGTACGTAAAGCACGATGAACACGATGGCGCACCCACTAAGCTTCTTGTATACACAAGGTTCATCAGGATTCTGCACAAAATCATAACTCTTTATGGTTTCGTCAAATCTGATGTTCCGGCTTCGAGAAGCTTGTTTGAGCCCATAGATGGATTTCTTCAGCTTGCATACTTTACCGTCCTCAACTATGAAGCCCTGGGGCTGCTCCATATAGATATCCTCTTCGAGGTATCCATTGAGGAAAGCCGTCTTGACGTCCATATGCCAGATGTCGTAGTCAAGAGATGCAGCTATAGCTAGCAGTGTCCTGATGGACTTAAGCATAGCCACAGGAGAGAACGTCTCATTGTAGTCGATGCCTTCTCTCTATGTGTAGCCCTTGACTACGAGCCGTGCCTTGAAAGTCTCTACTTTCCCATAAGGTCCCCTCTTTCTCTTGAAGATCCATTTACACCCAATGGGTTTTACCCCTTTAGGTAGATACTCCAGGGTCTATACACCATTCTTATGCATGGAGTCAATCTCTGACTTCATTGCTAGCATCCATCTATCAATGTCATGATCCGCGAGAGCTTCATCAAATGAAGAAGGATCATTGCCAGTCTCACATGACACATGGAATCCATACCTTTCAGGTGGTGCAACCACCCTCGAACTCCTTCGAAGAGGTATGGGTGTTTCATCTTTATTTATCTCTTCAGTTTCTGGTTCAGGAATCTCAGAATCATAATGGGATTCAATGAGTTCCTCTACTTCATTTCTGACTTGACCTTTAGGGAAATCATCCTACATAAATTTCACATCTCTAGAGACAAAAACCTTTTAGGTCTCAGGGTCATAAAGCTGGTATTCAATACCATCTTTAACATACCCAATGAAGTAGCACTCACGAGTGCGAGATTCTAGCTTACTTGCGTCCACGTTCTTCACATGGACCAAGCATCCCCGAACCCTCAAGTGATTAACACTATTTTTGGTCCCATACCAGAGCTCGTGAGGAGTCTTGGGTACAGACTTGCTAGGAATCTTGTTTTGGATATAAATTGCAGTCTCTACTGCATATCCCCAGAAACTAAGAGGTAAATGTGCTTTGCTGATCATTGAACATACCATGTCCATGATGGTCCTGTTGCGTCTTTCAGCAATACCATTAAGTTGGGGAGTTACCAGTTGGGGAGTTACAGGGGGAGTGAGATTGGAGACAATTCCATTCTCTTTAAGATATTCTTTGAATTCATCTGAGAGGTACTCACCACCTCGGTCAGATCGAATCTGTTTGATCTTCCTATCGGTTTGGTTCTCAACCAAAGCCTTAAACTCATTGAACTTTTCAAAGGTTTCAGAATTATGACGTAGCAGGAAGATAAACCCGTATCGCGAATGGTCATCAATAAACGTCAAATAATATCGATATCCATTTCTAGTCGCGGTACCGAAGGGACCACATACATCAGTATGTATTAGGTCAAGAATACCTTCACATCTCGTAACCTTGTTACGGAAAGGTATCCTGGTCATTTTACCTCTAATGCAATGTTCACAGGTAGGTAAAGATTGAACCTGTAGAAAATCTAAAGGTCTATCCTTTTTTCAATCTATTGATCCTATCAACTGATAAATGACCAAGCCTTTGATGCCAAATCATATTCGAATGATTTCCATTCTCCCTGGATCTCTTAGGGTTTTTATTATCAGTGGTAGTGACATTTATGACACATTAATCAATGCACAATTCATAGAGTCCACCAGAAGTCAGAACACCTTCTGCAATAAATTTATCATATTGATTAATGACTAACTTATTACAGATCAGGAAGGAGTATCCATATCTTACAAGCTTAGATACAGATATCAAATTCCTCCTGACTTTAGGTACATAAAGACACTCTTTAAGTACTAGGACTCGACCACTAGATAACGATAGTCTGCACGTCCCGATGGTGACTGTTGCAACACTTGCATCAGATCCCTTCTGGATGACTATCTCCCCTTGCTCCAGATTTCTAGTTTCCTGAAACAAATGCAACGAATTGCATACATGAACAGAAGCACCCGAATCTACAACCCAACTTCCTTCTCGTCCAACGAGAAAGCTAGTTTCAATGATGAAAGTAGATTTCATACCTGCTGGGGCTTTACCTTTGTCACCAGACTTTAGGTAATCTGGGCAGTTATGCCGCCAGTGCCCCGGCTTCTTGCAGTAGTGACAAACATCGGACTTTTTCGATGTCATCAGTGTGGAAGCACTAGAAGACGAACCAACTCCTTGATTCTTCTTCTTTCTCTTCTGGGCCGGGCCCTTCCGAGAACTTTGCTTCCGCCCGTGCTTTCCTCTCACTTGTGCAACCATTGCACTAGCAGAGGGGTCGTCCTTCTTCATGACGTCTTCCGCAGACTTCAATGCAGCTAATAGCCTAGCGTTAGTGAAGTCGCCTTTGTTCATGTGGTAAGACACGACGAAGTTGTTGAAAGACTTAGGGAGCGACATGAGAATGAAATCATCTTGCATTTCAGAATCCAAGTAGGCGCCACAGTGTTTCCAACTCATAGAGGTACTCAAACATTTTGAGTACGTGTTCTCTGACAGAGGTCCCTTCCTGCATCTTGCAGTGAATAAGCTCTTTCATCACATTGTAACGCTGTGTGTGATTTACGTCACCGAACATCTCCTTCAGATTCAACATAATCTCTTGGCAATGGTTCATTTCCACATGTTGCTTTTGAAGCACATTGGATAATGACCCAAGGATGTAACACCTTGCCAGATTATGGTCTTCATCATATTTTTCATTATATGTTTTATCTTCTACAGTATTAGGGTTTGCTATCTTGTCCTTGCTCAGCACATAAGAGACGCGCTCCGCAGAAAGGACAAGATCCAAATTTCGGATCCAATCCAAATAATTTGATCCGGTCAACTGGTTGACCTTCAGGAGCCTGCTAACTGGGTTCATGGACTTCATTTTATGAAATTAAGAATGTACTATATTAGAATATATAAATAATTATATATTCATTTTTAAAATTATTTGATTAAGGCATTTTAAATCAAATTCGTCTTTCCACGTCAACTTTGAAAGATTACTCCCTTATTTTTCTTTCAAAGTAAGAGATTGATGAATCTCCATTTCATCACCTTTATTCTATCATTTTGGCCTCAAAAAAACCAAGCAAATGCATGTAAATAGCATCAATTTGTCTATAATAGCATTCATCATTTATTGTATTAAGTATACATAAAATAAGGTTTTTAATGCCAAAATTATAGAATAAAGGGAAGAAAAGAAAAAGGAATAAAATATTGCAAATATTTTATGAATCGAATCCCAAGACCAAGTCAAGAATTGGCGTGGTCGACAAGGAATAAAGTAGGGGGAGATAAGGGTCAATAATACAATAAATCCCTCATGTATTTATTCATTCATTTATACATTTTTGACACCTATTTTGTATATAATTATTTATTCAGTAAATAGAAATATATTATACATGAAAGTTGTAGATAATAATGCAAATAAAAATATAAAATTGAGTTTGTGCAAAAATAATATACAAGGTACATTTTATACACAGAATAAAAAGCCAGAATCTCAACTTCACAGACCTATATCTTGCAAATAAAAACTCAAAAGGAATAAAATATTGCAAATATTTTATGAACCGAATCCCAAGACCAAGTCAAGAATTGGTGTGGTCGACAAGGAATAAAGTAGGGGGAGATAAGGGTCAATAATACAATAAATCCCTCATGTATTTATTCATTCATTTATACATTTTTGACACCTATTTTGTCTATAATTATTTATTTATTAAATAGAAATATGTTATACATGAAAGTTGTAGATAATAATGTAAATAAAAATACAAAATTAAGTTTGTGCAAAAATAATATACAAGGTACATTTTATACACAGAATAAAAAGCCAGAATCTCAACTTCACAGACCTATATCCTGCAAATAAAAACTCAAAATCCACCAAAATCACCTTTAATTGTATGTAACATTTCAAGAGCTATTTAATAAAATTGGTTTCATAATTTTTGGAGTTCATCTGTGAAAGTTAGACTTTTGGCCCTCATTATACAATTTACCGATTAAAATATTCAATTTATCCATTACTTATTATTTTTACAAACTCATATTTTTATAATTTTGTAAACATTATTTATAACATAGGTGTTCATTAAAAATTAGAAGCAAACCTAAAATAAAAAGGAGAATAAAGTAAAACTATGCTAAAACATAGATGAAATACCTAGGTTCTATATGTGTCTAAATAAAAGGGGGATACATTCTTTAATTATTTTATTCTTTTATATTTTTATAATACTGTAAAGATTACATATAATATATTAAAAATATATAATCCAAAATAAACCACAATAAAATTCATTAAATAAATAAAATGTATATAAAATATAGGTAAAATACCTATAAGTATACCTACATATTATGTACCTATTTATTTAAATATGCAAATAAACTCATAAAAATCAAATAAAAATATATTTATACTCATAAAAATAAGTTATAAATTTATACAATAATATAATAAATTAATAAAATAAAACACACAAAATAAAAAAATTATACAAAATACATATAAATATACCTATAAATACACTATTAAAATAAACTCATAATAAAATACATCAAAAAATAAATAAAAATCATAATAAAATATTACATTAATTAATAAACATTTTTTACTTCGAAAAATAATAATATCATTTACTAATTTAAAATAATTAATCTCTATTAATCCATACTGTTTTGTCTTCTAGCGGCCTGCGTGGACCAATCGCAGGCCGCCAAGGGTTGACGGCGGGTCAACTCTTCATACCCTAGCCTGACACCTCTGACAGGTCACGGGGGTTCCGTTTCTCCAAATTTTCATGTAATTTTGTAGCTCGAGAACGATAGGACTCTTCATGAAGATTGTTCCTTGTACATCCTAGATGCACGCCCTATCCCATGCTCCCTTGTACATATCCCCGATTCTTTGAGATTCGCCGGCCAATAAGGGTGCCCCCATTGTTCATAAATAAGAAACCTCCATCTCCTCTTCCTTCTTGGTCTGTTTTTCACCCTCTTCCCTTCCTCGTATTCGGTCCTGGAGGTCCCCTCGTGACAGGAGGAGGCTTTTGGCGCCTTGAATCGGTCGGAGGAGGTGGGAGCTGCACCCACGGTGGAGCTCCGGCGACGCCACGCTCCCTGGTCCCCCACCAGGTATTTGAGCACCTTTTCTCACTTTATTAGATAGATCTTAATTCTAGGTTTTATTTCCTGCATTTAGTTTAATTTTTAGATAAGTAAATTGCCTCGCCTCGGTTGAGTCTCCGGCGACGACTCCTAAGCTCTTTAGTTCACCTCCGATGCTCATATCGCCCCCATCTCGTTCCCTTTCACCTTCTCCATCATCCGCACACCCATGATCAACAGGAACCCTCGTAATTCCGAGAATCGAGGATCCCCTCCGCCGCTCGCCGGAACCTCGCTACCCAGTCCATTTTTTGCGCACCAGCTTCAAACCTCAGGTCGAGGGTGAAGCCCTCGAGCCGCTGGTTCTTCCTATGCAGGTCTTGACGCACAAGAAGCCCTCTTGGGCTTGATCAATTCCAGGAAGAGGTTCCTGGAGGTCCCTTCCGTCCCCGAGCTCTCCAGAACGTCCGGGACCTCCAGGGGCCGAGCGGAGACCATCACTCGATGCGGGGAGCTTCCAAGCACATGTAGAGACCACCGGAGGAGAAGGATGAGGTCGGAGGCACCAATTGTTCACGATCGAAGCACGCCGCGCGCGAGCTTCGTATCTGTTCTTCCACCTTGCTCCATCGCCGTCCGATGAAGATGAAGCTCCCAGGCGTAGCGGCTGCCGTTGGATGCAAAGCCTCACGACCGTCCGATCTCATCAGGAGATCTAATATCAACCATTCAACCTCAAACCGTCATCGTTACACCAGAGGATGACGCGTGTCAAGCAATGAAGCCCAGCCGTTGGATCACACGCCTTGAGGGGTAATTTGCATTTTAAGCCCCCTACCTTTTTGGATTTTATTATTTAGTCCATTAAGTATCGAGTAACGTTTAAAATAAAGTGGGCATTTTTGCAAAGCGACCCTTTGGTTTTTGGTATTTATTCCACGTCAGATCACGTGATGCCCCTCGTACGTTGGAAATATTTCATGTATGCCTCTGCATGTCCTTGTATTTCATAAAGAAACATTAAATAGAATTTGCAGTGTTATATTTTTGAGAAAATTGCACACAGACCCCTTATATTTTACGAAATTGCGTTTTGGTCCCTGTGCGTGTAAGTCACGTGTAGCACCACGTGATTGGAAAAATTATAATGACCCCCTGGAGGGTTTTGAACTTTGTGTTTGGTCCATAAAATTCATGTTAACATTCTAAACTCTCGGTAAAATTGCTTGGAACCCCTTGGACTTTATTTTATTTGCAAAAATGCTCCTGCTAATGTTGGAATTTCTTTGTGCTTTCCCTATTTATTGCATACATCTCTAAAATTCCAAAAATCACCAAAAAATTAACATAGATCCCTGCTGCATTGTACTATTACGCTATATTTTTACTTTGCATTTTTATTGCATTTTCATATTTATAAAAAATCAAAAACATGCATTTTTGCTACTATTTGCATTATAAAATCCCCAAAAATTATAAAAACCTCTGGAAAAAATCTTAAAAAAATATATGTTGTGCTTTTGAGTGTGCTTGATTTTCTGACCAAAAATCAAAAAAAAATTAAAATAAAACCTTGAAAATATCTATAAAAACATTAAAAATCCATAAAAAATCACA
The DNA here is from genome assembly GCA_037367405.1 of Ottelia alismoides. Classification (NCBI taxonomy): domain Eukaryota; kingdom Viridiplantae; phylum Streptophyta; class Magnoliopsida; order Alismatales; family Hydrocharitaceae; genus Ottelia; species Ottelia alismoides. The sequence continues at coordinate 18,708 of JAZKJV010009871.1, read as the reverse complement.
AAAAATACAATTCTTGTCTTTGAATTTTATCTATTATATGCTTTATATATTCAAATTAATTTGGAGGATTTTTGCTACTATTAAATATTATTTACCTCCATTTTATTATCGGATATTTATTATACTCATTATTTTGAGTGTTTTTTACTTTAAAGATATATAAAAATTAGCAAAAATTCTTGAAAAATCACAAAAATATTAGAAAAATATAAAAACCCTAAAAACACTATATTTTCTATATTTGCACTATTTTATTTTATTTATCTACCTCTCTCCTCTCTTTTATATATACACTCTGGATAGCGGCATATATACACATATACATATTAAAAGAAAAACAAAATATAAAAATGCAAAATATAAAAAATATATAAAACCAAAAATTAAAAACCAAAATACAAAAATATAAAGCAAATATATATATATATAATAAATTAAAAACCCACAAAAAGAGGATTCTTTTAAGGATGACTAGAGTGTACATAAATACCTATAGGCCTTCTTTTATTTTGCTCTCTGTGGTTCAACCTCTACATGCTTATACACTATGAATTTTATGGTAGAGTTAATAAATTTTAATTCACATTTTTGGACTTAATTGACTGATTATGTATTGTGGGTTAATTGCTGCTTAACAGGGGTTTAGTGAGTGGTCGCCTCAGCGACTTTGTCCCCACCTTGTGTGGGGCGTATTTAGACCCTTGCCAAATCCCTGGTTATCATAGATACACTTACCACTATATCTCAAGCAAGATCTGGGATCTCCTCTCTATCCAATAATATGAGAACCTGTGACTCGAATAAGAGAAGTGGGAATACATTCCTCCTTGCAAGTCCAACTTGCATTTTTCAATTCGGTCTTTAACACCCAGGCCCACCACCCCTAAGATGATGTTGACCCGTTGTTAATTGAACCAACTGTCAACAGGATTAATACTCGCTATACGCAATCCAATATCGCCCCAATAATATGAGGACCCGATATTGGGGTCACTACGTATACGGCCTTACTCTTTCGAGAAGCAAAGAACCTGATCCAATTAAATCATATACAGGATATGTCACTTCGGACATGCGTCTCCTATACACAACAACTGGCGACGGAATCCTTTGCCTTGACAGGAGATCATGGATGTCACTTATGTGATCCTCCTTCTCATATTCAAATTTAATAATTAATTATCGTGAATTATATTCACGTAATTAACTCTTCCAAGGGAAATACACATCTATTCATAATAGAATGTTAATTGGATATAATTAATTTAATCACATTAAATTAGTCATTAATCCAATCATCAATCAACAAACTTGATTATTACTTGAATAGTAGGTATAATCTCAAAGTACGTATTATTCGAATTTTAATAACTAGAAAAATACACTTTGACTTCTCCGGCATTATCCAGTCCCTACCCGCTGTCATGGCCAGTACCGACGAGAGTGGGACGAACCGCATACGTTGCAACCCACAACCCCAATGCTCTCCGACTAGGCACCATATCCACCTCAGGAAAGGATAATACCAGATAGATCATCATGTACTTTGAGATGCTCATCGTTTTTCAATCAAAATTATACCATATAATATACATCAAAACAATTTTGATTATATTATAAGGAGATTTGCTAAACAAATCCCCAATCCTATTCAAGCAAGAGGGTTTTTCATGTAAAAGTTGTCCTACAACTATTGTAGGATAAACTAAGGTTTTTCATGAAAATTGTTTGTTGATGATTTCATATCAACCAATGATTAAGATCAATTATCTTATCATCATGGTTAGTCAAATGTCATTCAATGAAATAATCATCTCTTTAAATATTTCACAAATATTTATCACTAATTATTTCAGAAAATTAACAATTAATTTCCATCAACATATTTGAATGACTTATCACAAGGTTCATGATCAAAGGATGCCAATTCCAGCAGTGACCCCCAATTACCAAAATTAACTTATCTTGATCAATTTAAATCCAATAAATGCAAACTCAGTTTCCTAAGATTGCCAATTTGATTTATTAAAGAATCCAAGTGATAATTCACGCATTTCGAGGTGGATCAAAACTGTAATTAACTCATTAATCACGTTTAAATCCGCAGTTCCCGCAGCAGTGAATACATGTATATTCAAAAGGTCATATCTTGAGCAAATGAAGTCCAAATTTTATAAACTCAGATCCTATGGTTTCCTTAATTAATGGGGAACAAAATCCAATTGCAAATTTCATGTTTAAACATTTTAAACAGTACTGAAAAATTCAATTAGACAGAGGTGCAAAAATTGAAATGCGACAAAAATTTCGCGACCCTTTCAAAACCAAATCGTCCAAGGTCTATGGATCATATACAAAACCTTATTCGACCTACGGCTCTGATACCACTTGAAGGATATTGAGAATTCTTAAGCGCATCACGAAAGCGTGTCGATCGCATCGTATGCAATCGGAGCAACTAGTCGCACTAGTCGCAAGATGTGACGGAAATTAAAATTTTTAAAACTAAAATGAAACCATATGATCACGAGAACACTTCTCGGATCATTTCATCAAACTACAAAGCATAAGGACTTGGAGCATGGTTGTGATCGTGAGATCCCAAACAAGAGATCCTCCTGTCTTAAGTTCGATCCACGAAGAATGCACTTGCGTGCGCGATGATGAGTCACGTTCCTCCCGCAATCCTCGATGATCTAGCAATGAATCCTCTGATTTTGTCAAACAAAACCCGTCGTCTTCCTCTAGAGCAAGTCACCCCAAAGAAGAAGGAGATCCCCGAGTCGTCGAAGGCGAAGGCGAGAGTCTCTCCTTCTCAACACACAAAGTGAACGACCACTTTGAATAGAGAGAGAGAGGCTAGGCGAGAATGAGAGAGAGAGAGAGAGTAGTAGGCTTCTACAACTCTTGATAATGTACCATGAAAGGCTAGGCTAGCCCTCCTTTTATATTAGTTTAGGATCCAATGGATCCCAATCCATGGGACACATAGGTCCAACGGCCATGGTGGACTATGTAATAATCAATGGCTATGATTGTTGGCAAAAACCAACAACATTAATTTATATTAAATATATGTTGAAACATTATCAACACAATTTAATTTAACATAAATTAATTTTATCAAGAGATAATAAGATAAAATAAATTGGGAGATAAACAAATCCCCCCCAAATAAGGGGCATCATCTAAAGTTGACGCCACCCCATCTTGGGGTGATTTTATTTCCCATTTATTATATATATATATTATCTCTTAATTAATTTTGTAATAACCATTACCACAAAATTATCCACCAAATTAATTCCAAATTTGTGAATATTTCAATCATGTCATTGAAAATATGTGAATCATATTCACAACCCAAACTAATTTGTAAATTACATTTTCAATTAATTAATTAATGTGAATCCAATCCACGTTATTAATTAATAAATGCTATTTACTGAATTTCTCTCTCTCTCTTTAATATATGTATATTATAAATCATATTTATAATACACAAATATTATGGACAGTGTTATCCACATTCTCTAATCCTTGATAATTAAATCCCATTTAGTTATCTTGGATAATAATTCTCACAATATGAATCTCATTCATATTATGCTTGATTATTAAATCTCATTTAATCATCAAGTCCTTCTTGCTTGGATATGAAGTTCATCAAATGAATTAGTCTTGAACCCCTTCAAGAATAATGTGCTTTCTCCGCAGATACTTGGAGATAAGGACAGGGCGATTATATTGTTCCACGTATAGTGACTCGGATATTGAGATCTTATCTCAAATCCAGATCTTACGAACCTCCCATAGATGCTTGACTAAATCAAGACCGTAAATCTAATCTTCTCATTGTATGTGAATCTCATTCAGACCAATGTCCAACACTTGGACTAAGATCAGATTGCTTCTCTAATGAAAGGAGTTACTAAAATCCAGACCTGTTTCATCACTCCCTCGTAATGGAAGCGTCATGGATATACAATCGTTTATGATCACATCACCCTCATGTATTCCCAATACATGTACATCCTGCATACTGGAAGACCCATGATTAATATGAAGATTAAGATCAATTTTACACCATCTTCTTCAGAGTTTAATCATTAAGTTTCGCAATCTTGGTTATTGGGAGTTGGTATCGATCATATGCTTTCCCAAAGCAGATATCATACCTTCAAATTCATGTCATGCTTCCAAAGCACGAGACCATGCATGGAATTTGATCGGTCCCAATACCTCATGAGTGAGCTCATGTCTTCCGGTTCATAAGTGAACCTGTATGATCCCTTTGAGAGATCGTATTGCTCATATGACCTTATATGCACACCAGCTTGCCGCTGTATAGACCTTGGTTAGGCCATCAACCTATCGGTCTGCCAAATGTACATATTCAGACATATAGCAATACATTTGTCTCTGGTCAGAGGATGCGTGCCTATGCTGTGACAACATTCAACATAGGATTTAGGTTATCTCGATCTCGTCAAGTCAACCCATTGACCTAACTAATCTGACACCTCCGAATCACTATTCCCATGCAGAGGAGCTGCATCGAGAGGTCGGTCAGATATCAGCCTATGTGAGAAAGGATTGCCATCTCCTACTCAGGATAGAGATCTTCTCTTAACAATCATTTGACGGTGCTTGATGAGTCCTCTATCAAACTCCTTAGATATTCATCCAAACACCAGCCTCTATGATTCATTTAATGAATCAACAGTTATATGATCATAAAGATGACCATGGTACATAACCCTAATTGTACAGAGGGACCTTATAGTGCATTCATTCATATAATTTCAGAAAGGGAGTGAAACATTAATAACTTTTATTGATAAACATAAATATTACAATAACATTTATTGTTAGAATGGTTCGCCCATGGCTCACATGTCTAACTGCCTTTTTGTATGGTGAGGGATATTTACATTATGGAGTTTCTCTTGGGATCATGTCCAGTGGAAAGCCTTAGCTTTTTCTAAGAGGAGATGCTCACATCATTTTGATGTGTGCATAAATGAATAATTTTCTCATACAAGCTCCTTTTGAAATGCTTTATCCTTGAAGACCTACTTTGCATTATCCTCAATAAAAAGTTGATTTCTCATATGTACTATGAATTTTGTATGAATACATGTGCAAGAGTTACAAAAAATGTTGGAGCATAACTATAATTATAGAATCTCAAAGGAGCACAAGTATAAAAAATCCTCTAAAAATGACAAAATATAGCTACAAATTAGAAACATGATGCATTATGCTTTTTAGATTAATAGAATGTAAACTAAAGCAAAATAAGAAGCTTGTCTATTAAACTTCCTAGATTTCTTCGACGTCTAGTTGGCGAAGTGGAGCTTCATTGTACATGGTGGTTGGATGCTTGAACTTCAATGATTGACGATAGATGCTTGAACGCTCGATCAAACTTGATAAGGATCTCACAAGATTCCTCAAACTCTAGAGCATCTTCGTACAACTAGAGGTGTTCATCATATAGGCGAGGTCATGCTCCAGAAATGAATGAACTATATGCTTGGATGAGGCAAAACCTATGACAAACTCATACAATCATCAAGGATACACGCCTAAGGTGCATATATCTCTAGATCCATGAGAGTGCCTCCATATCTCCAACTAACTGAAGGTCGGTGGGCTCTCGTAATGAGTTGTTAGAGGTACATGTATCACACTTGGTTGCAGATCATCAAACACTACATTCACGGTCTTCTTCTGTTAGTTTTTAAGCTCGATTGGATGTCATCGCTATCAGGATTGGCTTAGAATCATCCAATTGAATATCATTCCATTCAAAGCTTAGCAATCAATATATATTTCTTAGATCCTAACACTGTTTGCAACACCCCTAACATAGTTTCACATCTAAAACTCACAATCTAAGAGAGCGGGTTATAATATTGGGAGATTATGACTTGGCAATTTGGATTTAAGCATATTAGGTAGTGGTCTTTGGGTCCAACTGGTCTCGAACCCTACAAGCTGTGAGGACCAGTTTTCCTTAATAACGATCCGGATACCTAAGCCCAAGACGTTGCAGCAGGAAAATGAAGGTGATCAAAGCCCTCGAGAACTATTGGAGGTTGTGTGCGTATAAAATGAACATCTATTTTTGAAGTCTTTGAAGGGATTCTAGAGGAATTGCTAAATCTCACAAATGGGTAGAATTGAAAGATGAATATCTCCTCTTCGATTAGAGATGGGCTCATGCTCGGCCGAAGAACAGTTAATTTATCGAAGGAAGGCTGGGAATTGAATTAGGTCATTAGCACGCGAAAAGGGTTAATGTCCATTCGATCAATTGTTGAAGAAATCTGATGCTAATTTTATACATGTATTACCCAGAATGATGTACATTAATAAGAAACCCAAACTTTCAAGATTGATACGGAGTTTGGAATAAGCTCTAATCAACCAGAGTTTTTTGCACCATTTGGAAGATGATCTCGAGACGAACCGATTGATGGTTAAATTAAAGAGATTTGAGTTGTTGATGAAGTCAAGATTATTCTCAACTCATGGGTTTGAAAATTTTGAAAGTTGAGCATAGAGCTTGGAAATATTGAGTACAAATTGGCATATATGCTTATTGAGTATAGCATATAAATAAAATGTATTTCATGTATTTTTCTATTTTTCGATATAAAATATATTAATAAATATTTTATTTTTGGCATATAAACACCTTATTTGTTTTTCCATATTTTCTCTATATTATGTGTTTTATGTATATTTTCATGTATTTTTTATTTTACATGTTTGTATGATTTTGGATATTTTATGTGATTGTAGTCCTAGGTCTGTAAGGTGTCTAGGGTTTTTTATGTACTCATGCAGACCATGTATGTTTAAGTAACTTTATTTCTTATTACAATTTATAGATTGTTAATTATTTTAAGTGTTAATTTAATGCAATGTTTATTTTTGAGATTTTGTGTATCTGACTTATTTAGGTGTATTTAAACGTGCCTTAGAAAATAGATTTCTTGTGAACAACATTTAATCAACTTGATGAGCTAGCATTCATCACCACCCTCAAAATGCTTATTATTTATCACGATAGGACATGAGTCGAAGCATATATGAACGTTGACTGGGTTGGATCAATTGATGATTGTTGTTTAAGGGGAAGCAAGAAACAATCGACCTGTGCCAGATGAAGTTTTGAAGATGACTACCGCGTAATGACCCTTGGGGTTGTAGAGATGCTTTCGTATATTGATGCTTCAATATATTGGGTCACATTAACATGTAAACAACCATTAATCTCACCTAACAATCCCGTGCGACACGAACAAACCAAGCGTGTGGAGATCACCAAGCTCTTCATTCAAGTGAGGATTGACACGAAACCAGTTCATCTTTCTTACCTCGAATCTGAAGACTAGTTGGCCGATATTCTAACAAAGGACCTCTTTTACCATGCATCATGTGATGAATTTGGACAAGTTTGTCTTGATTGACATCTTTGCCCAACTCAAGGGAGAATGTCAAAGCGGTGCGAGGCGGAACGGAAGATGTTTCTAACCACCAATGTAGATCCCTTCTCATGTTTTCTTCCTGCCATCAATCATTATTTTCCACATAAATCATCGTGTACACACGGTTCGATCTTTTTCGTGTTTCTCTGCGATATCACTAGTATAGCGTCAGCTACATTTTGCAGCAGAGGGTAAACCTGAGAAGTGAACTAATCTAATATATTTGAAAACGAAAAAGATTATGAGTGATCTTATAGAATTTACTAGATCTGCACCCTAAATAAGCAATCATCAACATGGATTCGATCTACTCGTCCATCATCTATAGCAGGTGGTAGTATCAAAAATCTATGCAGGAGGCCTAGGATCAAACAGATCAAAGTAGACAATCCAGGCAGGTGTTCTCATTGATTCAATTCAAAATTCTTACACCTGCAGATGCTCCACGAAAAGCAGGGATTATATTTATTACAGATGTTGATCATGGTACCTGATGGGTTAAAAATTAACATGGATCCTCTGAGAATCGCCACTGAATCACAACAAAAGATTAGCAGGCAATGTGATTCTCGATGGTCGGTCAGCTCCGAACGATGACCAACCGGAATACAGAATGCAAGATGAGAACAGACCCAGCTATCTTTGAAATTTAGCACTGAACATGGAGAGAGACTCAAGTTTCGGTCTGCGATGGTTTCTGGCTTCGCGGTCTGCGGCTCCACCGTGGCGTAACCTCGATAAGTTGGTGAGGGACAAGCCGTCTTTCCTGCTCTGTAAGCTTCTTGTAGTTCATGACCTTCAGCTTTGCAATCTTGGCCTCCTCCTCTGCGGTGAGCTCCCTCACCACTACTGTCAGACGGCAATGAGGCCGCACCATGACACCGCATCTCCCTTTAGCATGGTAAGAAAGACGCTTCAGGTATATACCCTTTCCAACGAAGGCCTCCGATGTTGGAAAGCAATGCTCACGTTATAATACTACGGAGACTTGAGAGAAAATATCATTGGTACAACCGTACAAGACTGGGGACGAGGCATGGTATAGCGATTAAAAAGCGAAGATAATATTAGGTAATAATCAATAGGAACAAGTAGATAAAGCCATTAAGTACGGAGCCAAATGATAGTGGAAAGTACCAACAAGAAGGCGATCCGGATCCATCCCATGATTGTTGGACGCATTAGCCCGAGCTGACTTTATAACCTTCACTCGAGAACTCAACAGCAAGTTAAAAGATTTTTTTAAAAGGAAAAAGGCCGGACACCGATAAGGTTTTAAAAGATTAAACATTACCAAAGAATGGAAAACAAATGAGATTTATTGCATAGTTGCGTAGAATGTGATAACTTGATTTCCGTTCACATACACGGGGTTATGGTGTGCTTTAGCCAGGTAAAACTGAAGTCAAAAATAGGTATGTTTTGAGCAGAAGATATGTGAAAGTAGGCCGTTATTTATATCTACCACGGTGCAATGCAATGTCAGTCAAACATGCACAAGGCAAAGGGGAACTGTCCACTTCAAGAAGCATGTGTAGAAGCAACTCAACGAACAAGTTTTTCACATTTGGCGGGAGCAGGAATTAGTTGTTTCGAGGCAGAAAGCATCTGAAGATGGGTGCTGCGTCTTTGCGAAAATGTATGACCTTTAGTTTTTTTAAAGCATGTAGCGATTCCTTTATATATTTTCGAAAATCTCTTCCATGCAGGTGTATACTATTTTGGCTGCTCGGTATTTCCTTAGAATTGGTACTTGGCAATATAGGATAAGAGTGAACCAATCTGCTTTTTTTAATATTCTGTCAAACGCCATATATAGGTACTTGTGTGTGTATACTCTAGAGAGATTACAACGAACCTTGTAGACAGTTTTCGCAGCTCGTTTCACAGTTACTTGCAACTGAAGAAGAGCATCTTCTACACGCATTCCACGGACCAGTTGAGCAACAAGATTGACTTTCTTGGGACTCTGTAAAAAAAGAAATAGCAAGCAAATATATTGTATTTATGCTACAAAAAAAACGTTATAATAATAAATAACTCATCCTAAAATTCAAGGGCTCAAGCTAGATGTTTATTAAAAAAGCAAAAGGCTAAATCTTTTAGCCATGTGAACATGTCAAATTTGGAGCAAGACTTCTCAATTAAGCCAGATTTTTAACTGTTGTAAATCTGAGCAGTGCTCACGTGGCCATGTAACGTAGACAACACAAAAAGTAGTCTATGAATATATAAATGAAACCCCATACACACATTGCCGTCATTTAGTTGGAATACTGTCCATGGGCGGAGCAGAATTTTTATAGGTGGGGCCTATATTTGGTCCATCAGAATATATATATATATATATATATATATATATATATATATATATATATGAGGAAAGGGAGCCTACTTTGTGAAGTAGGTACTTACCTACTTCATATTTCATTTTTTGCAAAATTTTTATTTTTTTTTCAAAAATGTCACCATGGGTTTTCATAATTATATCTCTCTAATATGTCATTCAAATTTCGTCAGAAACAGAGACTCCTACGGCCTCCATCCAGACAATCATTTTTTAGCGGTCACAGATTTGTTGTATTTTCCATGTTCTGGATGAAGGCCGTAGGAGTCTCCGTTTCTAATCAAATTTGAATGACATATTAGAGGGATATAATTATGAAAATCCACGGTGGTATTTTTGAAAAAAAAACAAAAATTTTTGCAAAAAAAGTGAAATGTGAAGTAGGTAAGTTACCTACTTCACAAAGTAGGCTCCCTTTCCTCATATATATATATGAGGAAAGGGAGCCTACTTTGTGAAGTAGGTAACTTACCTACTTCACATTTCACTTTTTACAAAATTTTTTACTTTTTTGAAAAATGCTACCGTGGATTTTCATAATTATATCCCTCTAATATGTCATTCAAATTTCATCAGAAACGGAGACTCCTACGGCATTCATCCAGAACATGTAAAATACAGCAAATCTGTGACCGTTAAAAAATGACTGTCTGGATGGAGGCCGCAGGAGTCTCTTTTTCTGACGAAATTTGAATGACATATTAGAGGGATATAATTATGAAAAACCATGGTGGCATTTTTCAAAAATAAAAAAATTTACAAAAAATGAAATGTGAAGTAGGTAAGTTACCTACTTCACAAAGTAGGCTCCCTTTCCTCTCTCTCTCTCTCTCTCTATATATATATATATATGAGGAAAAGGAAGCTACATCATGATGTGGCTAACCTTAGCTACATCAGGGGTAATTTCATCCTCTTCTTTTTATTTTTTTTGAAATTTCGATGATGGATTTTCATAACTATATCCCTCTAATATGTCATTCAAATTTCGTCAGAAACAAAGACTCCTACGGCCTCCATCCAGAACAGGTAAAATACAGCAAATCTGTGACCGTTAAAAATTGATTGTCTGGATGGAGGCCATAGGAGTCTCTGTTTCTGACGAAATTTGAATGACATATTAGAGGGATATAGTTATTAAAATCCAATATGGAAATTTTGAAAAAAAATAAAAAAAAGAGGACGAAATTGCCCCTGATGTAGCTAAGGTTAGCTACATCATGTTGTAGCTTCCCTTTCCTCTCTCTCTCTATATATATAGAGAGAGGGGGGGGAGGGGGGGGGAAGGGAGCCTACTTTGTGAAGTAGGTAACTTACCTACTTCACATTTCATTTTTTGCAATTTTTATTTTTTTTTCAAAAATGCTACCATGGGTTTTCATAATTATATCCCTCTAATATGTCATTCAAATTTCGTCAGAAACAGAGACTCCTATGGCCTCCATCCAGACAATCATTTTTTAACGGTCACAGATTTGTTGTATTTTACATGTTCTGGATGAAGGTCGTAGGAGTCTCCGTTTCTGATGAAATTTGGACGACATATTAGAGGGATATAATTATGAAAATCTTCAAAAAAAATAAAAAAATTGCAAAAATTGGATGTGAAGTAGGTAAGGTTACCTACTTCACAAAGTAGGCTCCCTTTCCTCATATATATATATATATATATGGTTATATGGAGCTGACTCCGCTCCATTTTCCATACAACAACACAGCTTTTTCCCACAATTAAGTAGGATCGGCTACATGGATTCTTCGCCTCCATTCAGATCTATCTTGGATCAATCCCGGGCTTATATCCACAAAACTAAGATCCCTTCGGATAGTCGCTTTCCAACACTTCTTGGGCCGTCCTCACCCTCTTAGCTACCTCAACATCCCAAGACTCGCATTTCCTAACCGGTGCATCGGCTGATCTTCTTTGCAAATGACCAAATCATCTTAAACGGTTTTCTCGCATCTTATCCTCGATCGGAGCTACACCAACTTTCTTTCTGATTGCATCATTCCGAATCCGATCTTTACGTGTGTCCACACATCCACCTTAGCATTTTCATTCCTACTACAGCCATTCTCTGCACAGGTCTATGGTTCACATGCCAACATTCAGATCCATAGAGCGTAGCAGGTCTCACGACTACTTTGTAGAACTTTCCTTTAATTTCTAAAATAATTTTCTTATCACGGAGAACAACACTTGAGAGGACCCTTGTTCCAATATGAGGAAGAGAAGAAAATGCACAATCATATGCCCTCCATCATCTGGCCTTCCATTCAAGTCTGACAAACTAATGAGACGGTGGATTGAATGCAAGAATCGATGTATTCCCTAGTGTTAAATTAGGTCTAGAGGAGAGTCTCTTGGACTAGGATCTTGGGTGACATCTCGAATCGACTCTCATGAATGCAATACCGTAAAAGTCATATCCTTATATTATATGTACAAACAGAGTCTGATAACGAGAGAAGTTGGATTCCTTTTGACTAGAGCATGGTTGAGCCTAGAAATTTAGGATCATTCAAATTAAGGGTCTTCGATGAATTGAGCCTTAAAAACCCATATACACTTTCATAAATTAATCCGACTCCTTCATTCTTTAGATGCTCGAGGACGAGCATAGTTTAAGTATAGGGGTGCGATGAATCTCTGATGAATCATCACTATTCTCTGTTTTTATCCTCGAAGAATAAAAAATTCATGACAAATCTTCATTAATTTTGCATCTTTAGCAATAATCCTCTCCCTTTTATTAACCCTAATTACAAACTCTAATTATTGTATATTTTCCACTAACACTTTGTTTATTTTCTCTTTTATTATAAAAACCCTAAAATTTAGATTAAATATTGTATATATTTAATGTGGGCATTAGAATAAATTAAAATTACAAAAAATAATAAAATCTTTAAAACATAGTGTTTTTATCTATTAAGAATGTTACCAAAAATATTTCATTGTACAAATGGCCTCTTTTGACTTTTTAGTCAACATGAAACTTGTAGATCTCCTCGTGAACTACAACTTTCATGTTTTGACTTTTTGCTAATTCTTCTTCCTTCTATTTCTTATTTTCTATTATTTCTACAATTTTTTAATAATCAGATTAGGCCACATGGCGACCTCTGGGCCACTCACGTGGCCACGCCACCTCGCGCCACACGCGCTCCTCCTGGACCTTGGATCACATCTCCATGCCCTCATCTCCATCTTCCAGCTCTGCTCTCATCTCCACCGTTAGATGAACCCTCATCTAACGGTTCCGCTCCTTCCACGTCGCATGTCCTCTTACGACCGTTGGATAAGTCTCCAGACTTCATCACCATCGCCCGTATCTGCTCATCTCTCCACATTTGGATCAGATCTCAACCCTTCCCCGCATACCATCATCACAACCATTGGATCACAAGATACAATGATCAGGGATGCCTTCTTCCACCCCCAGCTAATACCCTGCGCCCGCCATTAAACTCGTCAAGACCTCACCTCCTTCATATTCTCATCCAACGGTCCGGATGTCTTCTTCCATCCCCAGCTAATACCTGGCACCCGTGTTAAACTCGCCAATGCCTCATACCCTTCCTATTCTCAAGGCCATAAACGATCACCTCCTCAAGTTCCAACGCCACAATTTTGTAGCCATTGCTCCCACCTTCCTCGCGCACCCTTCATTACTCCATATCCGACCTTCTAGCACCTCGTGTTGGCCGTTACAAACGCTTCCTCTACCATATGAAATCGTCACTCTGCCACCTTTAAAATCTCCACCTCCAACTCACTTCTCCCCTTATCCACCACTTCAAGAAGCTCCGCCTAGTCCCCTCTTCCTCTCCTCGTAGCAAGAGGAAACAAGGGGTCAAGATGGCCGACACCTATAGGTGAGATCCTTGGCTGATCGGCCAAGTCATGATAGCCATGCGTCATCGTCGAGCCCCATGCTCAGGACAAGCATGTAGAGCAAAGACCCGAGGTCCTCTGGACCTCAACATAGGTCTCTTCGTCCACCAGGTAACTCCCGATCTTCCAGGTAAGCCCGTCATCCCTTTATCTTGTTTTCTTGATTTGTTTCCTACACTACACCTCCCACTTCACCTTCAATCGATGACACCACCGCTTTCGCCAACCAATTCCGATCTTCGCCATACACTTTAATCACCACCTCCAGCTCCCCATCCCTCTATCCACATCGACCCACCTTCTCCGCCTTCAGGGTGGAGGACCCGCCAGACCCCGCCTTCTTCGCCACACACATGTCCCCATCTCACTCACTACCCTCACTAACACACTTGCTTCGGCTACGCGCTAACTCCTTCTGCAGGACAACACCTTCAATGGTTGAAAGCACCAAGTCATCTCCGTTACAGGGGATCGTCTCCGACGAGCTTACAACGACCTCTAGACAACTTCCCTCCGCCTTCGGCCATCTACCATCTTTGCGAGCCTCTTTTGAAGGTCACTCGGCCTTTGGAAGAGCAACGGGAGGCCGGAGGAGGGATACTAGGCTCGCCGGATCCCCACCAAGTGCGTCTCAGGCGGCAGCGCTGCTAAGGGGCAAGGAAGTATAAGTACTGTCTGATCGATTCGATCAGACGGCTTAGGTGCACCTCGAGCTTCCATGTCGACCCTACATGATCGAGTGGTGGTGCACCTCGAGCTTCCATGTCGACCTTACATCGATCGAGTGGACCAAGCCACCCTCCGAAGCTCGAGAGCCTTCAACGTAGCCACTCGAAGCTGCAACCACCACAAAACCTAGCCCCATGTGCCCCGCACGTGAGGGGGTTGGGTCATTTGCAGATCAACCAATGACTTTCCCTAAAATTGCATCTAGGTCCTCAGGTGCGTGCCTTACAAGCACGCCTAGGCTATTTTACATGGAGGTCTTGTCGGCTTTCAAATATTGCATAAAGACCAATGTGCACAAGGAGAAATTACAGAAGGACCCCTCCGGCTTATGAAAATTGCCTTCAAGAGTCTATTTGTAATTATTTATCAATTTATTTTCATAGTTTTTACTGCATTCATGCCTTTGTACTCTTCATTCGATAGCTTGATCAATTTATTTTCATAGTTTTTAATGCATTCATGCATTTGCACTCTTCATTCAATAACTTGAGCATATGAACTCCAAATTGGTTGATTTCAGTTTTATTTTGTTGCTTATTGTATTCTCTATCTAATGGCATCATTTATTTCATGTTTTAACACAAAATTGAACATGCTATATTTTGAGATTTATAGCGTCAATTGCTTGATGCTATTGATTCATTTTATTTCTCAATTTGCCTCTGAAATTAACCCTACTTTGATTACTCATTGACTTGAATATTTTTAGGGCATATTTGTGCACAACATACACATTGCATCTCATTGCTTAAAACCAAATAAAAAGTGCATGCATCATATTAAAATTTAGGGATTTTATCACTTGTGTCCCTCCGAGATATCGCAATATCAGTTATGCCCCTACCTTTTTGGTAATATCCGTTGTGCCCCTCACTTCTTGTTATTTTGTCACTTGTGCCCCTCGGGTTAGTTACCGTCCATCCACAGTGCAAACGGACGTTAACTTTGAGGACATAGGCGGAATTAATTTAAAAAAAAGTTATGAGGTCATTTTATTCCCTCTTCCTCATCCTCTTCTTCTTCCTCCTCTTCCCCATCCTCTTCCTCCTCCTCCCACCACCTCCTCATCCTCCCTCTCTGCCCCCGCCCCTGCCCCGCACCGCCCAGCTCCGCCCCGAGCTCCCCACACCTCCTCCCAGCCCGCAGCCCCCGCCCCTTCCCCGCGCCCCCCTCCCAGCCCGCAGCCCCCGCCCCTGCCCCGCGCCGCCCCGACCTCCCCCACCCCTGCTGCCCTGACCTCCCCCACCCCATGTCGCCCCTCCGCCCGACCTCCCGCACCCCCTCCCAGCCCGACCTCCCTCACCCCCTGCCGCCCCTTCGCCCGACCTCCTCCACCCCCTGCCGCCCCGACCTCCCTTACCCCTGCCGCCCCTCCGCCCCGACCTCCCCCACCCCCTGTCGCCCCTCCGCCCGACCTCCCGCACCCCCCTCCCAGCCCGACCTCCCCCACCCCTGCCGCCCCTCCGCCCCGACCTCCCCTCGTCCCCTGCCCTCGCCTCCCCCTCTCCCTGAACGCGCCGCCCCCTCGCCTATCCCTCCTCCGGCTCCCGCGCCTCCTCCGGCCCCTTCCGCCCTCCTCGGCCCTCGTCGCGCATGACCGGGCACAGATCCACGGGCGTGGGCTCGCTGAGAGCACCCATGGACTGACCTTTGCTGCAGGGAACGAGACCATGCAGAAGATCACGGCCTTCAGAAGGTGATTGTTTCATCAAACTATGCTGCAAGAAGGTCAACCGGATTTGAGTTTTTTAGTTAAATTTTGATAAATTTTTGACTAATTGATTCATAAAAAGTCATCCAAAAATTCAATAAAATTCATCGTTTGATCCGTAACGAGTGATATGTCTGTGGAAATGTAAAAATTTTAGAGATTTGATGGATTCATGAAGGTGTTAGTAAGAGAGAGAAATTATGAAGAGAAGGAAGAAGAGCAAATGGATGAGGAAGAAGATGAAGAAGATGTATGGACCATAATACCCTTCTTAACCACACCATGGTTTGAATAAACCATGGTTATTTTAATTTTTTGATGGTCAATCTGATGGAAGGGCACAACTGATGACGGAGCAAGAAGTGAGGGGCACAACTGATATTACCAAAAAGATAGGGGCATAACTGATATTGCGATATCTCGGAGGGGCACAAGTGATAAAATCCCTAAAATTTAATTACTCAAATTTTAATCAATAATTCTTGATGAATAGACAAGGAGGCTCGTGTCCCTATGTTCAACCTTGATATATTGCCAAGTATAAATTCTCCACAACATTCAAACATTGTGATTTTTAATCGATCACTTTTCATCTCCTATACTACAATTACCAATTATTAAAGAGTTGAAAAACACCCTCATCAATCTCGCGATGCTAGGAGCGTCGTCGTGGGGAAGTCAAGCTCTCGTTGGTGATTTAGGGTCCTCATTAGGGAACCCTTCTTTCATCTCCTCTGGCATGATAAGGGCTTTCATCACAATAAAGGGGGTGCGAGGTGCAACAAGGGCTTCGGTAGGGAAGGTCTCCACCTGAAGGGTTCGCACGGGGAAACTGGAGTTGGTGTGGTCTGATATGGGGGAGTATGGCCTGATCTCGTTGGAAAAGGGAGATATGAAGAACCGGAACTAAGGTTCGTAGTTGTCCCATCCACAGAATCGAGAGAACAAAATACATGAAATCACTCTTTTCAACAAACATAAATACTAATAATTAGACTTGAAAACAGAATCAAATCCCCAAAATCGGCTTGCTTTGATACCATGTTGGAATAAATAATTGTGGAAGCAAATCGATAATCAGAGACAAAAATCAAAGATAAACATCTTATTGTACATGGAGCTCTACTCACTAAGGAGCGGGATGAAACTACAAGAGAAGGCATCAAAGGACTGGATCTTCTATAAAAATAAGGTGTGGGGGTCTTTATATAGCCCCACCGAGGCACCAAACTCCTACCATCACACGATGTAGGACTAAACTTGAGAGCTAACAAAGACATTCTTTAATAGAAATGTAATTGTTGATTTGAATATATTATATTTTCTATTTCAATTTTGATTTCTCTATTTTTACGATTGAATAAAATATACAAATAATAATAATATTTCTAAATTTCCCTTTCTCAAGCCTTGCACGAGGTGCTAAACATCTTTGGATGATAATGTTATATATTAACTATATCAATAATAATAATGGTTTAACATAATTAGATGATAATGGTATATATTAAATAGACGAGCCATAATAATTTTTTAACATAATTCATTTTCGTCTGATGTCATAGACACTTATGGATGTGGACGAATTATTTTGGTGGCAATATATACGAATAATATCACAAGTATTTATTTTTTTTCTGACATGAACAAATATGATTATATAATTTCTTTACAAATAGAGATGTGATTATAATAATTAATCTAAAGTTTTGCTAGATACTTTTATTTTATGGTAGTTAGTCGAACATTTTAGATGTTAGCAGTTAAATGGCTTTCTACGGGTGTGCACTAGTATGACTCTTAACCTCGGGCTCTCTCTTCGAGTCATTTCTCTGAATCTCATTCCATGCTCAAACCTTAATATAGTCATCAAACATTGAGGAATTATGCATGACCCCATTAGCCATGCATGCTTGTCATGTTGCTTGTCATGTCACTCCTAAGCACCTTGTCCATGTTGGCAAAACTCAGAATAATAACCCCCGACTTTGGACGGGATGTCCCATCCTTGGGGGATAGAAATTCCAACAAAAGGGAGGTTATCTTCCTACATTCTTAATATTAATCCTTAGCCCCTCCTGACCAAGTCATCAAGGTTCACAACTCCACAGCATTGGACTAGTTAGCTCAATCTCTAGAGAGAAGGGGCTTTAACTCGGGTGCATGAGCATGACCTGAAACATGAGAGGGGTTTTTCCCCTTATTAGTGAATGATATGCATATAAGCATTTCCTATATTACTTTAAATTAATGAGAAAAGTTTGCCATAGATATGGAAAATCTATTGCCAAGTACGTGATTTCAAAATTTTCATATATCAAAAACATTTTCAGAAAATATTTGGACATGAAACAAGGTGAAAGGCAATCTTTTCTCGGATCTACCTGTCTAATATCCTTCAAAACAGCTTGAACCTTGGAAGGCTTAGGAACTGCAGAAGTCACAGATTCACCAGCAAGAGATGGCAAAACAGGTGTCAACGGAGATGAAACCGGCATCAAGCCTGAATCAGCTTCGGCCA